>OY365794.1:14992133-15592133 GCA_959347355.1 Napeogenes inachia | reverse complement strand
TTTTGGGTACTTTAAAGGTAACAAGTTTTAAGTAGGTACTGATAAGTATTCTTTCATAATATTTATTTTGTATAATAAATATTTTTTTATTATACTTATCATTGTTTCAAATAACATTTACAAATTCATATGAATAAAATGATTCTTATGTTTCGAATTGTTTCAAATAACATTTACAAATACATATGCATAAAACGATTCTTATTATTCTTATGTTTCTTTTAACACGATTTTTTATTCATAGAAAGATAAAAGATGTTTAAGTGATATTATAATAGTTAATATCACTTACGTCTTAATACTGCCGCTTTATTTAGTTTTATTAAATGTGCAATATCTCACTGTACTAAATTTCATTTCCGATATGACACTGTTGAGTGGATTTTGGAATAACTGAATAAATTATAAATATTCCGTAAATTATTTAAATAATAGCAGGAGTATAAATTATTAAAGATTGCGGGATAGATTCCCTCACCAAAAAATCTTCAACGGATTAACAGATTGTTATTCCGCGTGAAGGCATACTTTTTATTCGTTGTTCGAAAGTATCTATTAACATGTTAAGCTTATTAAATAAATATTTAGTAAGTATAAACTGAAAAATAAGCCGACACGGGCAAGGATTAGAACCCGCGACCTCTGGGACACCGTTCCGTCACTCTATCATTTGAGCTACCGAATCGTATATTTTTAATTGTTTATTATATTTTGTGATACCCTTCCTATCGCATGGATTACATAAAACCCTAATTCTAAGGTTCTAATTAAAAATATAATATGTCTAATTAAAAATAGCTTCATCATCAGAAAATTAAACATAAATGTTATCTGGAAAGCCTAATTACATTATACAATAGACCCATACAAAGACAAAGACACAACGCACAAAGACCTGCTAATGTCAAGTGAGCGACGGTTAGCAGGTGTATGTTCACCTGTTTGTTCCACAACCGTTAGTGACGTAATCGAAAAAAGTCGGGGTTAAGATTTTGTTCATTTCGGTTTTTTGTGTAATAAAATGTGTGGAAGGAATTTTATTGTATCGGGGGTTTATTAGAAATTTGTATATTTAAGAAATGGTAATTTAAAACTCGTTGATAAGTTGACTTAATTGAAATTAATTGCAATGGACTTTGCAGTCTAAGAACTGTACAAAGTCAAATTAAATACATTTTGGTGAGCTTTTAATGTGCAATCCTATAAAATTATTTTACGATAAACAAAATTACTTTAGTTGGTAATAAATTCAATAAAAATTCTGATCCTAACCAGTTATTTCAGACCAACTATCCATAATTGCATGTATATTTTGCAATATACCTACTTATATAAAATAAAATACAACTACTGCTACATGTATTAAATAAAATTACTTAGTGTAACTATTGAAATTCTTTAATATTTTTTACCTTTATTTTTTCTTAGCAAGGAAAAACATACAGCTAGTTAGTAGGTATATAGTCCTCCTAAGTAATGCCGACCTAAAATACGAAATGACCAAATAGACCTTATTTAAAATGTACTAAAGGTGGTGTAATACTTAATCGGCAATAAATTTATAGAAAGCTAATGAAGCAAGTGCAATTCAACAATGAGGGTTAGGACAGGTGCGGTGCGCACGCGCCGACCGTTAGCGGTAGAAAGTACGCGACCGCGCAAGCACGCGAGTATGGTGACCCCACTATGTATATTAAGACGTACTGGTACTGAGGCGGCGAGAGGGGATAAGTTAAAAAACCAAAGGGGCACTCAGCGGGCTTTACTGTTTCAAATTTAAGAAATTTTATTATACGAATATGTATTCCTAATGTTCGATTTGTTGTTATTAATTTCTATTCTAAAACAATCCAAATATTTTTACTGTAATAAGTTTCTTACTATTTATACGTATATCTAAGTTACGGGCGTCGAGTAAAGTAAATAAATAATCATTTATAAATTCAGTTTTATCTAACAGATCATAGTCTACTCTTATATTGAATGTCTGGTCACTCTACATCTTACCGAACATACTAGTGTGATTAATGCCTGTAGGAAATTTGACGGCTGCTGTTGTTTTATCTACTTAACTGCACGCCTCAGTTTTTTGTTCATTCTTTATGAATGTAGAGCAGTTGTTAATGTCTTAGAAAAATTATTTAGGAGTCATCTAAGAGTAGATCAAGAAACAGATGCGGCAAAGTGGTAATTACTGTGTTTGTTTTTAACCATTCTTACTTATTGATACCAGTTGGATAAAGTTTCATAAATAAGGGTGTACTGCTGCATTCATATTTTTAATGTAGACTTACAAATTCATTCAACAGTATGATTATATTTTAAGTACTCTTTCAAAAGATACTAGACTATAACATTGAGTGTTTACTATCATTGAAAAAGGAAGGTCAAAGATAGCAATGTATAATAAAATAAAATATAAAATTATAAAAATATAAAATATAGACGGTTATAATGATTAGGTGTAGTACCAATGATAAAGGCATTTATTTTTAGATCAACACATTCTATATGTATATGAACCGAGTTACAAAGTTTAGTATATTTTTTTATATGGCCATTTTAAATAATATTTAAAAAAATGGTGATATATAAATGAGACTTTTGGAGAAAGGGTGTTTGGATTCAGGCTATCTCAACACCGTTCATACAAAACATCAACCAAGAAACAAAGTCAAAGGTAGGTAGTACTTTATTATAGAGTCAAGTCGTAGAGGTTGATTCTAAAACAAAACAATTAATATAGCGTATAGGTACAGATCAATGATTATAACAATGATAGAGTTCAAACTATGCTGCATCTACTTTCTATCTAATCTGTGTCTCAAAATACACATGTGTGTAAGTATGGAATTAAATCGTCATTTTGGTTTCATTATGCATTACAGTTAAACATATTTCGTTGCGTTTATAAACTCTGTGATTACAAAACTACAATTATTTACGTATAATAAAAGTTGCATTAAAATATTTTATGAAATACAAGATACAAATGATTTTTTAAATCGTCGGTTCAAAGTTTAGTGTAATAGCTTACAGAAGATGTAAGCTGTAGGAATACCTACATTACAAATTATAAGAAATATTTAGAGATTAAGGCTAGATGAGTAAATATTTATAAGAGGAGACAAGTTATTCTTGTACAATTCAAAGTCTTACCAATCAAATATCCATAAAAATTGGTTTTATTGCTATTAATTACAATAAAGAACCCATAGTTGTTAAAAAAAATACTTGAATTTCAAAAGATATTAAAATTAAAATAATATATTTTTGGAATTGAGCAAAAACTTTTACGCAATAATACATTGAGTATGGAATGTTTATTAATTAGGGATAATATTAATTAAAAGAAATGGACCTTTAAGCTACAGTTGTTATTTTAAAACAAGTGAAGATGCATTTTTGTAGATATATATTATTTATATTATATATAGTAAGTTTTATATACAGTAAATATACGTTTTTTATAGAGAAATAAGTATTTTTTTTCACTTAAAATAATAATACTGTCGCAAGTGTATATGTCGCATTAACAACTTTAAAGTGATGTAAAAGATATCTCAATAAGTACACGAAAATTTCATAACTTTCTATCAAAACCATTGATAACTTAATGTATATTTTCCTGACTTAGATAAGATTAAGATAATTCCTTTATATTATTGTGCTTGGAACAGTATTTGAATGATAAACATATTTTATCACTGTCATTCAGAAAGGATTATTTAACATATTTACATTCGTTAATACGATAAAATTTTGATTGTTTATTAATAATTTAATTAACAAATATTAATTATGCTGATTAATATATTATAACAAAAACAATTTATATGTCAAAATCACATAAAAGATTTCAATCTTGACAAAACAATAACACAGGTGGTTTTTGTTAACAAAAATAGAGAAATAAGGAGAGTTTACAAATTAACACGTGTAGCAAACGTAGAGTATACATATAAACGGAATATATAACGGAGTATATATATAATAATAAACGGAAACCGTTAGAGCAACGGAAATCCAACAGACGGAAGGGCGATTCATTATATATAGATAATTTGGCTTATGATTGAACATAAGTTATCAAATTACTTTCAATTGATATGCCTATATATCTTAAATATTATAAGACAATGGTACATTTACAGACCTTGCTGATTTTAAATTAATTTGACGCAATATTTTACATTTATAAGTATAGTATATAATAAATAAAATCGAAAATATATCAAATTGTTTGTTATTATTGCTTACCAAATAAATATATATTTAATATAACAAAACTTTACAAATAAAATCCCTTTATTCTTGTATAAAAGATCTTATTTTATAATTATATTGCATCGACATTGTGATTTCAATGAAATTGAATCACAAAATGACAGAATAGTTCGTGATACCAAAGAGTGGTACATTCACGAGCATTGGAACGTGGCAAGTTTTTGTGGTACACGGCAATTAGCCGTGGTGATGCCACGAAATTCCATTTCGTCATACTTCACTAGACTATATGGTTTGGGACTCATTGAAGTCAATAAAAATCGTTAATATCAAAATAGTATAAAAATTACTTAGGTTCTAAATTATATTTGAATATTTAGTATAATTAATATATCATTTTTGATACAATGTTATAAATTTTTGAGCATGTAGTTAATTTGATAAATATTTTCTATTTTATAATATCTTTTTAAATTATTTTACATATCACGATTATATTTATCAAAACACCTGCGAAGATTAGATTAAATAAAGTAGGCAAAGATAACCAAGATATTTTTTTTAATGATTTTCTGTCAGATAAAAGATAATAGAAATGCAGAACCCTCAAAACCTATGAGACTTTTTTGACATCAAAAAACCAGCAAGGTGCGTCGCATCGGTGAATCAGACCACGCGACACCGTGACCGGTAGGTAGGTAGGGTGCGCACGCTCCAATGCGGCATTATGTAATCCGATCCGATGGTGGTTACAGACCATTAAGCCACATCCATTGCGCCTTAACTATTACAGGTTAATAGATTTTAAGCATTATCCGCGCAATGTTTTTACAACAATATGAGTTTACGGAGGCTTTCGTGATCAATGAATCGAGATGGATCAGACGTTGAAAAAATATCGTTATCCGTGGTCGAGATTGGTATGAGAATAGAATAAGGCACGTTGCGGTGTCGCGGGCAACGGCGCGTGTTGAGCGAGGCTATGATACGCAAAAAAAACATTATGGGCTGTAAATAATGGATAATATGAGTGTACATTACCTTAAGGGTAATGTGAAATAGATTTGTTTATAAATTGCGATATGATGTTTACTGAAAAACGATATAATTCATACATCACGTGCTAAGGTTTATTTTCTTTGAAATTTTATGTAAGTAATTTTTTTAATGTTTGTGGTATATTGATATAGCCATACTTCAAAAACTAATAAATTTCAAAAATATTACAAACCATGTCTGCTGCTACACAACAATAATAATTAATTGAAGCAAAAAACATCGTTTCCTACGATTTTTATCGTGAATGAAATAAAAATAACATCAATACGAATCAATAGCCTTATGCTCCATTGGCCATGTGTCGTGCATATGCTGTACGATACTTACATATTCATAAGAATCCGGTAATTTTAAGTTGTAACACCTTTTGTTGCTTTTTTTTAACCCTTTACGCATTGTCAGAAAGGTGGACAGATCGGCAATTAGAAGCTTTGTAAGGGTTGACGGATAGATTACAGAGGGTTTGTGATTTTTATTTAATAGGAAACGGATATTAAGGAATAATGTTTAAGGGTTGTATTCAGTGTTGATGATAATATAAATATAGTGATGATTCCCATCTTTGTGTGTTTTACATAAAAAATATTCGTTCCTTCTTGGAAAACTCCTCCAACAGTTATACAAACTACCAAAAAGATTTACTAGAGGAGCCATCTATAATATATTAAAAATAATTCTGGAAGTATTTATTGAATTGATATAGAACAATGTAAGCTCATATAGATAATTGTATAAAGCAATGGATTTGGATGTCCTTCTAATTTAACATTATTTAAGTAACTCATTAATTTTCTCGATAAGATTATAAACCCTTGTATTTTTGTTGCTTGCGGTCATAAATAACAATAATAATCCACCTCCCGGTGATTGTACAAACCATTGATAAAAGATACATCCATATTGCTTAACTGCACCTTTATTTTAGCAGGAAATTGTTTCTTGAAAAATAATAAAAATCAAAACGGTTACTCCTGACTGCTACTAACACAATACGATACCAGAACACAATTCCATCTCTAAAGTTTCGTCACTTTGTAATTCATTGCCGGAAGTTAGGAAACGGTTTTTGAAAAATATTAATTAAAGCCGCAATGGATTATGGATTCAACTGCACGCTCACGAAACGGCAGCATTTCCAACAAAGGTTGTTGTCATAAATCGTAAGTTCGTGTGAATCAACCACGCCTGCCCACTGATACAAGCGAGCAATCAGTAGATAATAATTATTTTATTAATATACAACACCTTTTCGCCTATTTTCCCTCAATGATTTAGTGTTTATTATTAATTAAAACAGTGTAAACGGTTACTGGCCGTGATTTCTCTTAATTACTCATGCCACTTTTATTGCTTCGGATTATTGATTGGTTTTGTTCTTTAATTGACGCCTATAATTATGGTTTAATGAGTCAATTATATAGTTAAGCCTTTATGTTCAGACAAAAAGAGCAATGCCCCATTTTTGATATCATTTGGACTTTAAGAAGGTCATAAAATATTAACTGCTTGATGCATTATAAAATAATTGGACGGGTATTTGGATCAATCCATAAATCTTCGACATTATTACTACTTCTAACAATAATTAAATTCATAGCAAAATTGTATGTTAATTGAAGGTGTCACATCGGAGACATATCACAAACACCGTTGAACATAATTACTATGTGTATTCGGGTTTAATTATTTTCCAGCGTCGCGCCTACGCGCTCGTTACGTACACTTCATAGTTATCGAGAATAATGATTTATACTTTGACATAACAGCTACTACATTATAGACGGGCTCAATACAAGCTCTTGTTGATAAAGACACTACCACTAATAAGAAAAGAGCTTTCTATACTTCACTTGTAATTACTCACACATTATTACATCACGGTTTCACACACACTTGTGGCCTTTTTACTGTATGTAATATATTATTACTACGTTTTCTTATCTATATTTGAAAATGCAAATAAAAAGTTAAATGACGTCTACTTTACGTAAGTAACCTCGCTGTCATTATGTTACATATATGTCATTATTTTTAAATAAATGATGTATCAATAAGTTCCACAACTTTTAATAAAGTTCCGGTTGTTTAGGAATTTTGTATGAAATCTTTATTATTATTTTTTTTTATTTAAGAACTGTCGTTCAGAAACTAAATTATATTCAGAAACTAAAATTTACTTTGTCTTAGTCTTTTTTAATATTTTCTTAAATTATATATTTTAAAGCTTAACTTATACAAATATTAGGAAATTACGGCTCAGTATCAAATATATTTCTAAAATAAACTCTACCACTTGAAATATTTCAACATTTAGACATTAATGGCCAATTTATTTTATCGAAAAACCGGGTGGTATGCAAACTCATAACTTACCTTTATTACACGTATGGGAATTGATTAGATACAGCCACTACTTCAAAATTAGCGGATACATTCTTTAATCTTACCACGCTAGAAATCAATAAATAATTATAATCAACGACATTTGCAGCTGAATCAAAAGAAAAACCGACAGAAACCGTGACTGTCAGCATTGATCTCAATTATAAATTGAACTGAATATATGACGTAAATAAAATAACCACTTGACAGGTACCTACTATATAACTTCCTAATCGTTAAAAAAATATTTTATAGTTATTAACGTATTCGGAATTCTGAACCAAATGAATGACTTTTTTTAAGGCACGAATGTTTAAAAAGTAAATGTTATCTGTATAATTTAATCAATTCCAAACACTATAATTTAATAAACTCTAAACAGTATTAAACGTAGGAACTATAATATATAAAATATAATACTTTTTTATGATTAATACATAAATTTTATGGATATACAATATCTTTATTTATTTTGCTATGTAATTTTATATTCAATAAAATGTTATAATACATAAGCATTTTTAATTTATAACATAAAGACACCTCATTGAAAAGGAAATTTCAGATTCATAATTATTTTTTCATTACTTAAAACGTATTTTTGCCGACAGAAACCATGACTGTCAACTCTATTCATCTCATTTATAAATGAAACTAAATTTATGGCGTAAATAAAATACAACTTGATAGGTACGTAGGTACTATATAAATCCCTAATCGTTAAAAATATTTAATAGTTATTCACCTATCGGAATTCGAAGCAAATTTGTATTAAAAACAATTTTTATGGCACAAACATATGAACAGTACCTAAATGTATTTTTTTTACTATTTTGTCAAAAAATCCAGACAGTAATAAATGTAGGAACTATTATACAATAGTTACAATCAAGTAGTTGTATAAGTATTACATACATTTACATACAATACAGTAATCTTATTACATTTTAAATAATTTTATCGAAACACAAAATCTTTTATGTATTTTGTTATATAATTTTATATTCAATAAAATGTTATAAAACATAAGCATTTCCATTTCACTACATATGGACAACAGTGACCACAATAACGACACCTCACCTGCCATTCGGTTGAAAACGCCCTAAGTAATAAGATGTAGCGGAAACTTGAAGAACTTTGTTTTATTATCTTTAATCTTTAATTGGAAAATGTTTGAGAAACAAATCAATATTGTTCTTACATTAGCAAAGTAGTAAATCTTGGAATTTTACGTGAAGGTGTAGTCTGCCGTGGATATCTTCAAATATAGAAATTTGCATTGCATAATAAAAACTGTTGTCAGCCTCGAGGAATAGGAAGGTTTAACAAAATCTAGGGCTATAGGTTTGATTTGGCCTTAATTAGCTGCGATAGCCTGTATAGGATGCTCTTTTGAAGGTAGTAGTATAGTAATATGACAGCGTAAAAAAATCTTGTAGGTATATTAAGATTTAGAGGCTTAGCCAAAAGTGGTTAAGATATTAGTTCTGTTAAAAAAAAAATGTTGTAAAACTATTTATATAATTTAGTGAAATATAAATAGGATACATACAGAAAATACAAAATTGAGTTAAAAATCTAAATCTTTAACAATAAAAAAAAAATGTGTCTGTTTGTAATTTAGACCACAATTTCGCCCGCAGGCAAACAGCACCTGAGCTTATGTGTAGCAACGGTACTGCGGGTTAAATTGTTACTTACAATACTCAAATAACACTCGTATTTAATAGTCACGTCCAATAGATAATGCTTGATGCAATAAAGTGTATTTTCTTTGTGCTCTTTTAATATTCTTTCATGGTAAATACAGACAGGTTTTTTTTTACAATACTTGTCTTCATAAGCTTTTCTGAAATAGAAATAAATACAAGAAAAAAATCTGAGGCAGTATATATATTCAATCAAAATTGCTTTTTACGGGCTTAATGTCCAAGACAGTAAAATAAAATATCTCGTTCTATATAATAATTGTTTTTATTTTATTTCTAAAATATATTACACATGTTTACCTCATTGTTTAGTAAATTGTACTGTATTTTTCTTTTTATGAATAAGGGAATAAAAGAGCACTCGTTCCCCTTTTAAGATAGAGGTCACCGTTATCCTTGGACATCTGCAACATAAGGGGAATTGAAAATACATTGGTGAACTTTAAACATTAAAAAATAAACAATTTCTCTGTTAGCTCTTTTTTCCATTCTAAGGAGCGAGTTTTGTTTATTTAACGGACTGTTAACACCAATAAGAAGGAATATTAAGATTATAAATAGCTATTGAGGCGTATATAAACAATTCTATTGATTGATTGATTGATGAATTCGATTACACCTACTCTCCTGATTTTGATGTATGTGTAGCCTTATAAATAATAGTAGAGCAAATAAAAGGTATGTATAATACTATCTACTTAATACACCATATGCACGATGGAACACTAAGAAACATCTGGTTACCATATTATTAAAAATGAAAAACGTAATAAAATAGTCGTAACAACCTCCAAGCGATTACGGTAATATGGATTTCAGATATGATTTTTTTATTACACACAATGAATAGTTATTACAAATAGATGAAAGGCGATACATGCCGGTTGCGCACGCGCCGCTAGCGTTAGATTTTTGGAATGTGAAGATTATATCTTGTTAAACTTAAATTGTTGTGTAAACGTTAGTTTTATACCAATATATATTTTTTCATTTAAATATTGAAAAAATCTTGTCAATTAAGACGGAAACCTATCCAATACCAATTGTGCAAACCTATTAGAACAAAATATGTATGAAGATTGTACGACTTTAGCAGTAGTTATTATTAAAAGTAGGGATAGTTTTTAGTATAAGATAGGATAGCAAAGTATACATCGATATATATGTAACTTAAGTGTAATAATGATATATTTCTTATAAAATGAACCCAAAGTCCTCGTACAATGAAGAAGAAAAAGGCCTTGGCCCAGCAGCGGGACTTAATTGACGTAGATGATAGGCAATTAATAATTACATATCTCTCAATGCACCCATTAATTATATAACAATTTAAACATATTGTATAACAATTTACTGTTATGATCGATCACTAAGAACCACATCTCAATCGAATCATAACTCAAAAATCAGTGTATAGTCCAGTGAAATTTAGATTGTTATATACAAAATTCATAGAAGAAACATTTATTAATAGCCTCCAGCCATAATAAGTGACCGGATATTGTACTTTGAGAAAAGTGCAATGAAATAACAACCTTATTGTAAATTGGTTCGGTTGAAAAAAGTTTATTATGTTACAGCGATTTGCATTAAAAAATTCATTGATCAAAATTAAGGTATTCCGATTATAGTAAGAGCAATAACGCCTGAAGCGTTGTGTTAGGAATTATAGGCTATATTACTTTATTAATTGTTATTTCATGTCTGTCTGTCGGTAGGTACTTACATACCCTTACGTCATTTGATTTTGTATGATGGTCATTGGTGTCAGAAAGCAATAGTAATGGAATATTTTCCAAAATAGTTCAATATCTTCATTTACTTCACTGATCATTTCCACAGAACACTATCTAAGGTACTTTGAATGCTACATAAAATTGTATTTCTAGATAATTATATCTAATTTATAAAAAAATGGTATTTCGCATCGTTTCAACCACAAACAACCCAGTAGAGGTCAAAACTTTATTCTATAACTTATCCATCCTTTCAAAACATTCTTTTGCAATTACAAGAAAATCTAAATGATTTTAATGTTAAAATTGAACTTTAATTAATTTGATTACATGTAACTATATGAAATATAATAATTAATTTTGATTAAATATATTATTCAAAAACAAAGTCAAAGTATTTTTCTAAAATCAAATAGGCATACATTGCTCTTATGAAACGTCAAACTCCATACAATTAAACGGAATACCAAATAGAAGTAGTGAATGTAAGTCGTCTTTAGATTTAGTAGTGTGGTATTAGTTTTAATTAATAACAGTTCCGAAATCAAAATACATTCCCATTAACACTGTTAATGGACAACAACAACACAACATAACTTTCCTAATAAAACTAAAAACAGGGTCACATGTAAAACCTTTTAGTCGTTTATCTTTGCCGCCGGCTACCGTCTTAGTTTTATGTCCAATTTGAACGTTACTTTTGTTTTGAATTTCCAATAAAAAGCCCATTTTTGATCAAATGCCTCCTCAAAAATTTAATCCATTATAGAAAGAAAAAAGTGATTTTATGTTTTATTTCAACAATCATGTTTTGTAAGTTATATATTATAGAAACAGTATTAATCTATTTCGATTTCAGGATAGGGCCAGATTTTTAAGATCCTAAAAAACCAATAATTTCAACTATATTAGAGTTTAGATCTAAGCTAACAGTTATTACCACATGCTAGTGATAACAAGTGTAACAAGAAGGTATTTAAGGAGATATCCGAGTTTTTTCATCGTTGCTGAAATGTTGATATCCACTAAAATATTTCCTTTACCAACTTCTTATTGTTACTTGTAACTTGATTATCTAAAATAAACAAAACATATATTTACATACCCAATTTAGTAATAAAAGTCGAATAAAATATGTAAGATATGAATAAAAAAGGAGTCAAATTTTCTACATCAGTGGTGTTGAGGAACCAAAGTCCTTCAGTGATCTCAATGGAGGCATCATCTGAGCTTGAGAATAGTCTCGAAAGCTGAACTAAATGAGGTATGAGTTTAAACTCTGACATATCTCATCCGCATGCATCGTGTAGACCAGACCAACTACTACACGAGCAAGGTGCAGAACTAAAGAACAGATTCTGCATCGACTGTCATCCTGTGAAGAAACGGACTCCATCTACTAAGTTTTCAGCGGTTGTATATATAGCCAAGGCACCTAAAAACTTCGATAGCGCGATCCAGAACTAAGCATGTCCCGTGTTTCCACAATTATTTTTTGTTAACAAAGGAGTAAAATTACTTCTTGAAATTCAAAACTAAATCGCTGGATCTCACATATTGTGATCGCATAACTTCTTGTAGTACATTCAACCAGAATTTATTGAGTTAATTGGTTGTAAATCGAAGGTTGTTGTTTGAAACGGTCCGCTACGATTTTGTGTAGTAAATCTCATAAACCTCCCATTCGTTGTCGGTTAATGGCATGATAAGTTGTTTATGATCTAATTGGAGTTTCAAATATAAGTTTTAGTCTCTTTCTATCGTTATTAATTTAACCGCCAATTAGTTTGAATGGGATTGTTTTAATGAGATGTCGTTATTCGAAGCTGCTTAAATTCAAACAAGTATTTTGCAGATCATCTCCCACGCTTGTTTCTCTAATAAATCAAATAAAACGATTAACTATCTATAGCATACCGTGCGGTATAAATTTAAAATATATATTATAATAAAATAAAAATATATTTCTAAATCATTAAAATTTTTATATTCAATTTTAAGACCACATAAAAAAGTATAAGGACAAATAATGTTAGTCTATTAAAGAAAAAAATCTTAAAGTAATTAAATACTTATAGAGACCGGGAATCGAATTTAATTTTTATTGTTTCAGGCATTAGTGTTGTTACGAAACCCATTATAATGACAGATTTCGCAAATTCAAAAAAAGGCAAAGTAAGGTCGAGTAAGGAGGTGATTATTAAAGATATTTATGTAAATATCATATTGTGTCGATAAAAGAATATTTTATGAACATTACTTTATTTTGAGGTCTCGTATAATGAGATGATCAATATCTTTCGGTGAAAATGCGCCTTGCTTTACAAATATAGGAATGTTGACTTTACTAGTTAGTGAAATTTACTGATTCTTATTATATTAAATATACAAGGTTGATGTATCTTTAATAAGAAATATTGCTATGATCATAAAAACTACTATAAATAACTTTATTTCACGTAACAAATAAAAAGTTGTGATTAAGATAAACAGATATTTTAAGAACCTACATATCTCCAAAGATGCTTCTTGCTGCTTTTAGTTAAAAAAAAATGTTTTCAGCTATAGAAGTTTCAGTAAAGAACACAATAAAGACTTAATTGTTCGTCATTAATCTTAACCACGGGTGCGCTAATTAGTTAAATAATTCAAATAAGTAAGCTTTTCAAAGTTCTGTTTAGATGTTTATTTCAATTTAATACAATATACGCGAGTTAAATCCATAAAAATAGTTTTATTTCAATGAAGTGTAATGTTTTCTGATATCTTCTATTTTGTAACAAAACTGCACTCTCTCATTACCTCTGTGACTTTTCGAGTACCAAACTGAATATTAAATAACAATAATAGTTTTATTTAAATATTAAATATTTGTTGACAGTGTTAATTAAAACACGTATTTTTTTTTATTTTAATTGTATTTAAACCTTTTCACAAATAATTCTATCTATTCTTCTAATAATTTGATGTCACAATTACAAACGTAACATTGATGACCATTCAAAGACAGGTATATTATTATTTATTCACATAAACATTCTATTAAATCATTACAGTGACTTAAAAATATTTGCCTTTCTCTTTAAACCGTTAAAAGAAATTGTTCGCAATTTAAATTCTAACAAATCAGAGGTAAATGAATCATTATTTTAAATGATGATGATCATAAATACTGCCTTTGTTTCTTAAATCTCAGGTGACATTTTGTTTCATTTATGCTGAGGAAATATCCCACTTGTACAAATAATTAGAATTGTTCTTATAATAAACAACATGTGACGGTTACATACGCGTGTATAGAACATAATAGTTAATTTAATACCAAGTTGGTGAGGAACGGTAGTTGTATATAAATATGTTTATCTACAAAATTATATATAAATACAATATTCTTAATAGTATTAACATCAGAGTTAAAATGTCTTTAACACTGTCGTTATTAGTCAGGTAATAAAAATAATATATTAAATTAATCAAATAAATAGTATCATACATATATTATAGTTTTCATATGTACATACTACCTATAAGTAGCTAACGATAGATAGGTAGGTAGGTAATTATATAGACATACCGCAAAAAAATACTATTACTAGCCCACATCTTTTGCGTGATTGTGATGGGATAAATATAACAGATGTAGACAGCAATTACAAAATATTGTAACAAAAAATATATTACGAATATATTGTTTGACATAGGTTCCGTTGCAATAAAAAAATGTTTTTCTTATTTATGGATTTAATGGATTATGGATTTATGGATTTTCTTATTTATGGATATTATTTTTATATTGGGTATTTATTTTCAATGGATTATACTTTTGAACTTATTATTATAAACTTTTATCAATATGCTTATCAATTTGACTGGGAGGAGAAGAAAGTCGGAGAGCAGCATTTTTCGATAATTCATGGTCACAAAAGACATGGACATCTGCAGCATGTTTCATCTCCCTAACAAAAATTAAGAGTTGGAAAGAGAGCTCTCTCTCTTGGGCTTAAAATCCTCACACTCATTATTAGAAAGGCAACTATAGTAGGTATACGTCGTTCTCGTTAATGGATGGTACAAGCACCAACACCGAGTCTACTACCACTTTAATTATAACCAAATACAGTTTTATAGATAAGGTTCTCTATGTTTGTAATGTTACATATCTCTCTATTGTATAATAATATCTCTCTATTGTATAATGATATCTCTCTATTGTATAATGATTGTTGTTATTATTATAAATATTTAATCTCTATAGTACATATCGACTTTTGTAGGAAAACAATTGTAACTTTGATTGTTATTAATTTTCTGTACCTAAATGTATCGTTTGTGAGGTATTTTCATATTAATCAATGTTGCAAGATCAATACAATAGTGTCATATAATTCAATGAATTCAAGTATTCATTTATAATAATTTATTACAACATTTTCTTAGTAACGCTAACCACGTGCAAGGTGCCCACTCTCCGTAGTGATTACCATAATTTCATCGCCCACGTGTCCTGCGCCCATGCTTCACAAAAACTGCTAATAATCACGGTACGTCGCGATACTGGTGCATACAACATTCATATCCACTATATTTTGGACTTTAATTTATTCCTTATATAATTTTCAATAATAACATATTTATTTTCGAAATACCACACCACATCTTGTAACATTTATAATATCTCTATCATGTCAATAAAAAATGATAAAAGTGATCTTGTGATATAACGAGTGACATGTTAAGAAAGACTATTGGTTGTTTTTAATATTAAAAGTCTACTATCGCGTAGGCTGGACAGATCTCAATGTCCATTCTAGCAAAAACCAGAGAACTATAAAAAGCAAAACGTGTTAATAAGACTTGACATTTATATTGCAATTAATAAATAACTGACACTAGATTTTTTGCATTACATAATGACAATTGATTCAAAATGATAATTATTTGATATGACTAATAATGACGATTGATTTCAAAGAAATAAGATAACTGTTAATTTGTAAGGAATTGTATTTTAACTTGTATCAGCGACTGTACCTGCAGTTACGCTCCCGGCGGCAGACGAGGGCTACTGTATGAAATAATAGCTTTTTTCCTTGCTTCAAATCGCCTGTCATATATTGTGCCAGAGGGTATTGTTAAACGATTTGTTTTTTATCTTAAAAGATTTTAATACAGACTGTCGTATAAAAATAATAAATTTGCTACCAATACCAATAATTACCATTGCCTCAATAGAGTCTTGACTGTTTAAAATCATTTAGTTCTCAGTTCATTGGCACTTTTTTGTCGGTCTGTCTGTCTGCATAAATTAAATTAGATAAAATAAAGTTAAACTAAAAAACATCTTTTTTTAAGTACATTTCTTTAAAAACACAACAAGGTTAGAATATAAGAAAGTTATAGAACTAAGTCGATTCTAAAATAGCAACATAGATTAACTGGATATCATTTTTTTTAGTTAATAATAAATGTAACAATAAAAAAATACATAAAAATTTTCATGCAATATGCAACAGACAAAGTAATCACGTAGGTAGTTAAAGTATAAAAAAATAACCCGGTTTTTTCTACAGTCTTCATGGACACCTGTAATCTACTCCCTATGAATGAAACTAAAACTGCTCATTGTAATTATTGAGACCTATTCTTGAGTTGACAGTACTATGATTACAAACTCTAGCAAATTCAAGGGAATATGGCTATAATTTATTATACAACTAAGACTAATTTGGAATGCAGTTACATGTGTGGAAGATGCAAAGTATAGTCGCCCTTATGGTTGAAAGTAAAGGATCAAATCAGTATAAAGGGTGCAAGTCAGCTTCTGATACGGCGGCTGCCCAAGGCGCGTCATTAACGCAAGTTCGATACCGGCTCTCAGTTATTACGAGAGTAACCATGGGTTTTGATAAAGTGGATAATTTTCTTAACATAATGCTAGCAAAACTGCATGGTAGACAGTAGTTGACCATGTCAAATTGTAAACAATAATTTGGAATATATATTCTATTGAAGTAACTATCGTCTACACCGGTAATAATATGGAAAAATGACTAAGCAAGCAACACTCAGATATACATTGTAAAAGTAAACGTATTTTTTTTTTCTTTGAATATCAAATTATCCACACAAATAATTTTCGAATACGTTTTCTAATCACACGTGGTTACTCTACACGTACATTACAGATCAGGAAGAAAAACAAAAATCTAAATTCTTGATTACTTTACAGTCTACACGTCATAACAGAGCAATATTGCTTTGTAATAATATACAAACAACAAATGTTTTTGTTTTGTGTGAATGATTGTTTATTTAAGCCTGAATGTAAATTATAAGAGAAGAGGGCGACCTAGGAGACATGAATGAAGTGCGTTAAAAATTATATAACAAAGAAGAGAGTCTCCACTGAAATTATATAAGAAAGAAGAGATTGAAGAGATCAAAATGTTGTTTACTTAGAACCTTCACGGGAAATTTAATCGCAAACAAAGACAACAAGGACAACATCAAAAACTTAATCTTAAAAAACTCGAATACATACAAACTTTCATCCGCTATTTCTTTCACTTAAGATAGAATTGCTGAGAACCTTTACACTTTTTTATGGGATGGGATTCACAAAAAGGAAAAGGTTTACTTTAAGGTAAGTTATGCGTCACATATGTGCAATTATAAAATGATAAAAATGCATAGCCATTCTTGAAGATTGAAAAATGACAAGCGATACATAGATATAGATAAGTAAAAATAAATTCAACCCACTTTTTTAATCATAACTTTTCTTTAAAAAAATACATCTTTTCTCTGAAAGTATCAACTCACTGTACGCCTAGAAAATATATAATGAAACACATATAGTCTGTTGAGAGATGTTTCGTTGCTCACATTTTTCAAGCCTTCGTTTCATCTTAATTTCATCTGAGTGAGCACGAAGTAATCACGCGTCACTCACACTGAACTGGTATGTATGATACAAGCATATCTTCAATTATCGTGCCTTACTTAAACATACGGTAACTATTTCTGGTTTACCAAAGATTAAGTATATATAAGGATACCTCAGACGTGACACTTGAACCGCCTCAAACTTAAGAGTACAAAAATAATGATTTAAGGTAACTAAATATTAAATCGCTGATTTACAAATTTACTGCTGCTTATTAATTTGATTGTATATATTTTTTTATTCAATGTAATACGTTAATATCACAGTAAAACAACTAAACACTAATTATAAGTTTATATTTATATAATGAAAAATTTACCCATACGGGCAGGGATTCGAACCCGCGACCTCTGAAAAACCATTCCGGTCGCTCTACCAATTGAGCTAACGTGTCGCTATGGTATTCGCGGGTTCGAATCCCTGCTCTTATCGGTCTATTTTTCATTCTATATTTATATAAATTTTAAATATGTTTAATATGGCATACATGTTTATGGATATTTTTAAACATTTATATCTCCAGTCGATAAATTAAATTATAGTATATAGTTTTTCTAGTAAAGTAATTTTATATAATTTAATATAAAATTATAAAATTTAATATAAGTTAATAATTTAAAATTGTTTAATGTCAAAATATTTGCATAAACAATATGTTTAAGGCTTGCTCTATGGCAGAGGTTTTTACCGAAGCAGGCACTCAAGCCAGTGAATCACTGATCGCGATAGTACGATCGCATCGATCGCTAATCAGAACCTGACGGGCTAAGAAGTCATTTCCTGTGTTACTGTCTAATTTACAGCTCACTTTAAGCCGCCTGTACTTTATTCGTATTCAAATGAGAAAAAATATTGATGGATCGGTATTTGTAATTAAAATGTATGATGTACGTGCCATTTGTATTTAAGTATGTTTAAGTGGGTTATCATTAATCAGCAAAAAGTTTATTTGGCAATTTTAATAAGATTGCTTATGGTTTCATCTTTTAAAATGTATTTTTTTATATAATTATTCATACGCATGCTATAAATTGGTAGCTTCGTTTTTTTTTAATCGCATGTAATAAATAAATGTTATTTTTTTATGTAAAACAAATTCCGAAATTACATGATTTTTAATTACAATTGTCAGTTTTTGTTTATATTTCTTGACAATATTAAATGCATTCTGATAAAAATGACGGTTATTATGACTTGATTTTAATTAGTTTACTTCTTCGACGTACAAAATGCCGATTTTATGTTTAAAATAAGTGTGGGTTATATCTATGAGTGTAATAGAATTAACTTCAATGTTGTAAAATAGCAACCTTACTCGACTTCAAGTTGATTCCATTTTTAAATGAAATAATACGAATAGTGATAATTAAATTGCATACTCTAAGGACAAATGAAGAACTGTTTAAATACATGTTATTTTTTTGTAACTTATAACATTTAACATGTAGCTTGTATTGTAGTAGGAAATACTCTACATAATTATATATTTATAATTTTGGTATAGTAGCACAACTTCAAAAACCAAGATTCAAGCGTTGACGATATTAACGAATAAGGGTAGGGCTATAAAGATAAAATAAAAAATCACCTACCTATAGGTTATTTTACGAACTTTTTATCTGAATCCATCCAAGATTTGTGATTTATTATACATTTTCTTGATAAATTTTTCATGAAACAAAGCCTTCGGTAGCTGAGCGATGGTTTGATTATAGTCATTTTTTATCCACGGCTAGTAATTTGCTATTACGTCAGTATCGATTTCATTACTACCGATTTAATATCGCCCGATCGAAGACCGGATGAGTTTTTGTTATGAATATGCCTTATTCTTATTATACCAACTAGAAAGGTAATTACATTGTGTACCTATGCCATTAGGATAGACGTTAAATTTGTTCAGTTTAATGTTGACTTTATCGCTTTTAAGTAGGGTGTAGATTCGCTTGTATGTATATAATGTTGTAAAGCTTAAACATACGTGTAGGAGGTGGAATGGAGAGATTTTAAATAAAAAGCGGGTTCTTTAATGAGGCTCGCCGTCGATTGATTGATCGAGCGTTTAATTGATGTCAGTGGTGATTTCGTGCGCATACGCATAGCTACGTCCCTTCATAACGAAAACAATGTTTAGGTAATACTTGCTTCAGTGCATTTGAATAAAGAATCCAATACCTGTGGTTAATTAAATAAACTTTTTTTTTATTATCCTGTGTAAAAAATATATATCTTATTTTAAAAACTTGATTTTATTCCTAGAAGGTAATTAAGAATGTGAATATAACGAACATTATAGAAAATGAAATAATAAACATAATCTTAAACAAAAGTGTACATCTTGGGTCCTTTGCTGGTATTAATGAAACTAAAAGCAATCATGTGGGGATGTGAAGGCAATTTTAGATTTGGATCGAAAACCATAAAGCTTGCGAGACGATATGATAAGTTAGAGCACCTTCACACTACACTAACGGGAACATATTTTAACAATAATAAATAATAGCTCTAGGAATATTTCCCTTACACATTAAAAATATATATACTTATAAAAATTAAATTAATATTTCAAAATTATTTAAGACTAGACTTTTTAGGCTTACTAGCTATAAATATGATTATCAATACATTTATAAAACCGAATGATATATGAGATGATACCAATGAGATATATAGACATTTATTCGTATACAACACATTGTGCTCAGATTCTAATTTGATCAGAAGGTAATGAAATCAACTCCTGTACTATTCTATTGTGGATGAAGCAGAGCAGGTAATAAATATTTCACCACAATCTAAAGCGTTTTAACGTTAATCGTCACCGTTAACTAGTAACGTTATAACGCGAGATTCAATTATGATACGGGAGGCGTTCCAAGGTCGAAACCGGGAGTCCGGTCATTATTATAAACGATTCACGACCGATTAATTTATTAACATTCAGATAACTGCTATCACCTATTCAGGTGTCCTGCTTGTTTTTATATGAATCCTGTCAAATACTTCTGGCTAGGGTAGTTATTTCTTGTTTAGTTTCTGAGAAACTATTTTAGACCTTATTATAATTCAATCATTAGAGTATAATTCCTTTGTCTCGGCTTTCACAATTACGAAAATTACGAAAACAATTACGAAAACATAGTTGGATACTGTACCCAGAAATTTATATAAGATGATTTAGATATACATACCAAAAAAACATTCTAAAATGTTCATAAACTAATACGATGGAAGAGTAAAGTCCATAATAACATCATTTTGTAAAAAAAATAAGTGTATTGAAAAATCTGTAAATATTAATATATTTTTACATACTTCTTCTGCAAACATGTTTACCAAATTCGTTTCTTATTTGTGTAACATCTCAATTAAAAAATTTAAAAGATAGCCATAACAACCTATACTTATAACTTATGAAACTGAATCAACACTTTGGATTCGCATTATATCTAATCTCCCAGAAACAAAGTCGCGGTGGATGCGCTTGCGCACGATAAGGATTCCAAATTCTTTTGTGTTTTGCCGCCACCGCACAGTAGCGGCATACATTGAATACAATACAACACTTATTTATAGTCAAAACTGTCGTCGCCATAGCGTCCCGGCTCGCAATATTAGGAAGATTATACACTTGAGACGTTTAGTTTGGGGTCTACCATAACTATATTGGATTCATTATAAGTAAATGTTTGTTGTAATACATTTTATTAGACAATAACCTAATTTGTATTATTTTCATAGTTAGCTAACCTTTTTGTGTTTGTCATAGCCCAAAATACCTTCCATGAATACGTATTCATAGTAACATACTTTGAACTATAACATTATACCTACGTAAATACGCCACATATCTAATTAATTTTCTAGCAAAGTAACCAGTGACAAAGATCTTTACTTTGCAATGTAAATGGTCCCCTACACTGAATCCTTTTGCGGTCACAAGATCAGAGGAATAGCAGCGCCCTAATGTTTTGTTTAAAAAAGGTTTCGCTCTAACGGTCCTCGGGCAAGGTCAGTAGATCATTGTTTTTGTTTTGACTTTCATGCGGAACGTTTTGCGGAGGTCCCTTTCTGAAATGCCACGTTGATGTCACAAAGAAACTGGTTGCTTAGAAAGAACTGTTAAGGAACAGGTAGAAGTAAAATAAAAGTGAGGTTTTGCTTTCGAATAATTTTATCATTATAACATTATTAAGACTAAACTATAAACAATTTTTTTTATTAGATCAGCAGCAGGTCTCTAAAAATGTTAAGATAGTGACAATTTATATAAATATAGAATGAAAATTAAGCCGAATAGGGATTTGAACCTGCGACTAATGGGAAACTGTCCCGTCGATCTACCAACCGAGCTAGCTAGTGGTACGGTAGCTTATTATATACATGTTTATAAATATTTTCAAACATAGTGACTGACAATTGTAAATACGTGAATGGAAAGATGACATTTCTGAGATTTGAATAAAAGAGAAAGATTGAAGATCATTTCCGCAGTTGAACAGGAATTTCCAATAAGTTTGAGTATCTACCTACAGGTGCATTTTGGTAATTTCTCAAAGCATGTAAATAATACTGGCTGGCGACAGGACGACGGACCTCGGGCGATCTTGAATATTACCTTAATGACGATGCCATTATGGCATCTGACCATATACTCTCGTTTATTAGGGATAATAACGTTAACGAGTTTTTTATTCCATCCATCACAATTTTGGAACAGTTTTTCTGTATGATTCGATGTCAAATTATATACGTCTAGGATTTTTTCCGCTGTAATTTATGGCGTTTGATCCTCCTAATTTTGGATATTGATTTGATTTTATGTGTTAGCATAATGTTCAAGATTATTCAACAGGTATATATACATAACACTTGTCTCAAATACGTAACATTTTATTAAGATAAAATAAGCCCTGTGACTTGTTCCTCTACCTAAAAAAGTATGTTTATGAGTTAGATATTAGTTACATGTAAAAGTTCATAAAAATATAATTAACCTTTACGTGGTTTAAAAAACAAAGTTCAAATCTTTAGATTTCAATGACAAACGATTTATATTTATATATAAATCACCGTATGCACATTACTTTGTTTTAAATGATAAAGCATCATATATTAAAAAAAGTTTCCCAACTAAATATTTCTATCAACCGTGCGCTTCGGTTCACCAATTATGAAATTAAAATCCCCGTCAATCACTTGCTATCTGGATTGACATATCTCTTGGACATTGGTTGATCCCATGTTAATTTAGTGGTTTATTGGAACTGGTTGGGCTCTGAGCTCTTGAACGTGATTTTTATAATTGATCAAAGACAAGTAGGTAGGTTGATAATACCTACCTACTATGGTAGGTACTACCAACTAGGTACTACCTACTGTATGACATACAATGTTTTCATTTGATATTAAATCAAAACAAAAGGGTAGAAAAATTAATAAATAATACCATTTATTATATTTAAATTGTTATCTTTAACACTGAGACTTTCAGATTCATAATAAGTTATTTCATAAACCTGCTTCTGCATGTTGGATTCTGACCATGTGTCAACTCAGGTACATTTTACATGCCGTTAGCCAAACCTTGTACTCTCACTTATCATGTCTTATGTCATATTTTATATACATCATAATAATATCATTAAAACTCATTCATTGTATTGCTTTTTTTTTTTCTAAGATATTATTTTAGATATCGCGTACAAGTAAAACTCATTGTTATCTACAAAATTTGAATGAGAAAATTTACTTAGAAAACTATCAATACAACAGATTTCATACAATTAAGTCAATAGTAAATCTAACAAACATTCCAAGTTTAGTTTTTATGAACCCACGTGCTTTCATGTCTCACCCTTTATAATGAAACCGGCACGCTTGATTTAAAATCAATAAGGCGTACTAAAAGATCACTATCCCATTCGCAGTGAGGGCCCACACATCTATTGTTACGAGAAATCGATCTAGTTGTGAACGGTTATATCAAATGTTTTTTGTGTGATTGGATTTTTTTATTCAAATAGATCTGTTATATATAACTCTTAAGTGAAGAGCATAAATAAATAAAGAACGACATAATAAATTATATGTGACTAGATAAAAAGTTGTAATTAATATTAGATAGTAATTAATGACGTCACAGATCATTACCAGAGATGGTAAACAAGAGTTATGAGCTCGTCTTATCTGTGACCATGTCATATGTCGTGCACGAACATTAATACAGATTTATATATAAGTATATACATATATCCTTATAGATATGCCACTATTTAGAACTTTTTATTTTGTTGAGGAGGATAAGATGACCATTTTCTTATTTATTAAGAGATGATACCTTTATGTAGTGGCACGAATTTTTTGATCGATCCACATAAAAATAATACAAGATTTAAAATACAATGCTAAAGTGTTATCACTTAGTCTGGCTTTATGTTAAAATAATAAAATGCATATTTATGACTGTACTTTAATAATAATAGTATAGATAAAATTATCTTTATTTTTAAAATACATTGCAAATGAAAAATCTATAACATCGGACATATCATAAAATTAATGACGGGCATTATGGTATCTAGTCAGTAGTTACCTCACGAGTTCCTGGACATATTAATCAGCTTGGACTGAAGATTACGTTGATCGAATATTTAAATTTAAAGATTAATTTATACCATGACTTGATTTGCGTATTTATAGATGTTAACGTTAAAAAGAAAAAAATACTGGTTCAGTAGCTATCCCTGGTATGAGTTTACCAAATCATTATGATAGTTAAATCCCAAAGTCACTATGAATTAAAATCTATTGATATTTCAATTAAAATATATATGTTAAAAACTATATTTATCTTAAGTTATTTAGGATAATTCTATAATGAATCATACCAAATAATATAATATATAATAGATATTTAAAAATAAGTCAATATAATTTGATTCATAGAGTGTATAATATATTTATGTTTTGATTTTACGATTTGGTAAACTGTCATAGTTTTTGTAAGGCCAAGACTAGTACTAGGGTACTGTTTATCCCTATCAATATCCTGACGACTTGACTTGCTGCCTTATTTAATAAAAAACAAAAATAATAATAATAATAGTTTTTGTATCGCCAAAAATAGTACTAGGGTACTGTTGTTTATCTCTATCAATATCCTGACTTTACTTGTTGTCTTATTTAATAAATAATAATAATAATAATGGTTTTTGAAACGCTAAAACTAGTACCACGGAACTGTTTATCCCTGTCAATATCCTGACTTTACTTGCTGTCTTATTTAATAAATAATAATAATAATGGTATATCCTGTACTTTACTACTTGTCTTATTTAATAAAAAATAATTATACTTTTTGTAATGCCAAAACTAATACTAGGGTAGGTACTGTTTATCCCTATTAATATCCTGACTTTACTTGCTGTCTTATTTATTTAAAAATTAATTGATAAAGATGTTTTATTAAAATACAGTGTTTACTGATGTTGGTAGTGGTAGTGGTTTTTATATTGTGTCACAATTCACAAGTTGTTGCCGTCGTCTTCAGATGCTACATCTGCTCTTCTCCCTTCCAAAATTATTGTTACCAACTGGTTTATTGTTAACAGCAATCAGAATGTAGATACTTGTTTTTTTTACAAATCTAACATAATATAACTCACGTAACTAAATATTGTTTAGTTTAGTAACTGAAATCCATTTTTAAAATTTCTAGTGAAAATGTACTTAAAAATTATAGAATTTTCCGAAGTGAAATATGTTGATTCATATAGTAGGTATGCTAAAAGCACATACAATTGCAATAAAATCCGTTCCTACTGAACTTTCTCGTGTCACAAATAATAAAAACACGAAAAACATTAAAACGAATAATTTGTTATATTGCTTAAATCTAGAATACTCTAGAATTTCTCTTCATTTTGAAAATTTATTATTATTATTTTGATATAATATATTGAAACTCATCACACTTAAAATACAAAATGTTTGTATTTTAGTGTAAGTTTAGTACTGCCATCTATGTTATTATAAATAAATCTTTTGATCATGGTCTTATGTCACTAAGCAGAACAGCGCCATCTATGTAGAATTTATTCAAACACTAATATTCTTAACGTAGATGGCGTTAAGAATATTAATTGTCAAGTTGTAGTAACTTTCGCTAGATGGTGTTGATTTAAGAATAGCTGAAGTGTAAAATATTTAGTTGTCTGTTTCACTACTTTTGCAACTGAGACTAGTTAATTATTTATTTTACATTAACATATATATCATTTTTACCGGCCGGCAAAATAATATGTGCCACGGTTTGCAGTGTAATGGTAAATAATAAGATAATTATTGGATATTTAGTTAATTATTTATTCTCCGACATTTCCATTGTGGGATTCTTTGTATTTAAATGCAATAATATATTTATTTTAGCATATATAAAGATAATTCTCATTGTACAATGACATATAAACTATCTAGGTAAGTGCACTGATGATGCATGCATTATAATTTTCAATGGCACCATTTAGTTTCTTTTACTATTTACTCATAAATTAAGTCCAAACATAACCAACCTTACCACCAACTTATAGAGTATATTTCTACCTGCTTTGATCAGAGAGACCAAGTTACCTGTTATACAGTACTTTTAAGTCGTACAGCATGTTACACCGGTACATGCCGTTACTGACCCACTCACAGCATCCACCTAAATGCAAGTTAGTTTATCGCAAGCACGCCTCTCGCTAAGCCGACAATGTTCTTTGAAAGTTTTATTTTAAATTTGTCGGTTCTCGCCGTATTAATTATCGCACTAACATTCGACTATGTAACTAAATACTTCAGCTACTGGTATATTCGACATATTCCAAACAAGACGCCGGTTCCTTTATTTGGGACAGACTATCACAGAGTTTTGGGATTAAGAAATACATCCGATGAAATAAATAAGTTGTATAAGAAATACGGTAAAGAAAAATACATCGGTTGCATCAAGAGTCGAATACCGGATTTGATTGTCAAAGACCCTGAATCTATAAAGAAGATTTTGTCGACTGATTTCTCAAATTTCCATTGCCGAGGCTACGGCTTGGACAGATCTCAGGATGTTTGTTTACGAAACAATTTGTTTTACTCTGAAGGAGAAAAGTGGACTCTGCTGCGAAGAAAATTTGAACTGTTATTGAATAATATGAGTTACAATATTCAAGACAGTCTACACGACTGTTTGTCAGGAACTAACGGAGATACAAACGTTCAACAATTATTGTCAGATATATTGGATGTTGTGTTTAAAGATATGCTTATAGATAATAACTTTGATGGATCTGTTATAAAGCATATTCGCAAAGCCATTCAAAAGAGAACCTTATCCGATAAGTTTAAAAGCTATTTGAAAAATATATTTCCATCAATTTATAACATGTTTGGGCTTCATATTTTATCAAGACAATTTTTTAATCAATTTGCTCATGTTATTGAAGAATCGAGATTAATGAAGGCTTTGAAAAAAACGGAACTGATCATGCAAGATGAAATGAACGATATTAAAAAATATAACATAGAATCAGATTTTGATACGACGTGCTCATATCTAGCTCTTTTTGTTGGAGAGGGGCTTATACCATGCCATTATATACTAACTGCTCTTTTATTTGAGTTATCTAAATATCCAGATGTACAAATGAATGCAAGAAACTCTTTAAAATCCACAGCAGATGAAATAGAAAATGATTTTCTAAATAATACCATTAAAGAAGCGTTAAGATTGCATCCACCATATTCAGTAATAACGAGAAAATGTTCGAAAATTTACCAGGCTGATAAAGACCTTGTGATTGATAAAGGCGTTACTATTTCTATACCCATAGAAGCTCTGCATAGAGATGATAAATTTCATAAGGATGCCAAAGTATTTAACCCTTGTAGATATTCAGGTATAAAGGAGACTAATTATTCACAATTACCGTTTGGTGCTGGCCCAAGAAAATGTGTTGGTAAGTATTTATTTGTAAAGTCATTTTGTTTTTTGAAGGAAATTATGCTTATAACATTAATTTTGTAACGAAACCTTTTTAATTTTACTAGCCTAAGGTAGACTTTACAAGTTATTGATGTAAATACATTTATGGGTTATTGAAAAACTTTAGATTTATTTACGAACCGATAATCAATAATACGTAGGCTGTTTATTTGAGAAATAATAAAAGGATATTATTATATGTACGTGAATTAATATAAACGTGTAAAGAACTTAAAACAATCAATTAAAGTTGCTAACCCAGATATAACTACTTAATAAAAAATATCTCGTTCTCATTCGACCCCAAAACCGTTTTTTAAAGTAGACACTTAATTTTTATCCATCCATGTTTTCTTTTCAGGTGAACAGTTGGCACTTCGAATTATCCGTATTGTAGCTGCAGCTATTCTTAAGAAGTTCCACATAGAATCCTGCGATAGAACACCGGTTGAACTCCCAGTGATTGACTACAACTTCGTTAGATGCATTGATACAGATATATGGTTGAAATTTAAACCTATTAACTAAGTTATGTAAATTTGAAATTAATATTCACTTTTTCTATTTGGTTTGTTTTACCAAGAGAATGTTGACTTTTTAATATTAAATTTTGATTACGTTAGAAGCAGCGAAAGATTTTTATGTTTAATATTACGTACTTTGAAAATATATATGTCTATGTAAATAGTGTTATTTATATGGTGAAGTTAATATGAATAGGCATATATTATTTTAAAACTGAAAACAGAAACTGGTTATATATAGTTCGAGTTAAATGTTAAGAAAATTATATTGTTTCATTTTTAGATGTGCAATCTTATTTAATCAGTACAAAATAATAATTCATTATTTATAAAATATATTTTTAAAACTTGATAAAACAAAGTGTTCCTAAAATGAATATCAAATTAGGTACAACGGACATGCCTCGTAAAGAAAATATTTTTTGAGCCATAGCATGATAATGGAGTCTGTCAACGATCCAAATACTGAAGGCTCACCATAATTTGTTTAAAGCAATTCCGGATAGAGATTGCAGGGATAAAGACTGGAATAAGCTAACAATATTGGGGATTTGTCGCCCTATTATCCTGGTATTTTCAAATAAATTTTGTATACATAGTAAGTTTGGTATAAAAAGGGTTTAGAAATAATTGATTTTCATTTGACTTTTTTCTGTATTTAATATCGTAAAGCTCAATTGGTTTTGTAATCTTCAATGAAACATATTATGCTTAAGAGTTTTATTAGGGACTGTTTTTCTTAGACACATATATATACAGACAGATCAGCTTAACAGAAATAATATATATATATATATATATATATATATATATATATATATATATATATATATATATATATATATTGTTTCTGTTAAGCTGATCTGTCTGATCTGAAATGTCTCAATGATCCCTCAAATAGTGGAGTTCGCAACCAAAACCCATGTTCTGATTTATTATGATCTCCAGCCCACGGCCTTCTTCCGTCATTGTGTTTCATGACAGATGATATGCCGAATAAACAGTGAGGTTTTTTGTAAACAAAAAGATAGATTTGGCATTGACGTATCTTATACTATGATCCCATTTACATTGACATATATTCAAAGTGTTTGTTATATTAGGTATCGCAATAACTTTATAAAGTTTTATGTTTTAGGATTCAAATTAGTGAGAACAAGTCGACACTTACGTTTCTATTAGAATAAAGTCTAAAATTAAATAAAGTAAATATTAGTCTTTAGTGCTTTAACATTTCAAGCAACAGGACAATTTCTTTCTTGAAGTAAATTACATAAAATATTGCCATCAAAGTTACGATCTTAAGGGAGTTGAAGGTAGCTATTAAAATTTCAACTGAGAATATAAAATTATAAATAGCACGACTTTTCAAAATTAGGTTTCCATTATGTTAAATTATTCAACGAGTGTAGCTAATAAAAGTTTCAAGACGACGGATTGGGTAGAAGACTGAAACACGGGCCTAATCAAATATTTTTATGATCGACGTCTTTTACGAGCTTTGATGTTGAGAGAAAGGTGTCGAGTGTTCCAAGAATTGAACGCACAAGGTGATGTATGTGGAATACCACATATATCCTGAAGATATATTAACTTTAAAATTCACTTATTATAATAATAAGGATATTTTTTTAATTTAAAAAATATTATATTATTTTAGATAAATATTAAATTCATGTCACAAAAATTAAGATCTCAAAAATTTGATAGTAAGAGGATACTGAAATTAACGGAATTGTCCATTTGGATTTATGTATAGAGGAGTGACAATGTTATATTCTCACCTCGATTTCTTTATGTATAATAAAGACCTGCACCTAAAAATCTTCATATGGTATTCGTTGACCTAGAGAAAGGATACCTAGAGATTTTGTGGTGAGTGATGAAAAAGAAAAGACTGCCTGGAAGTGTGTCAAATTGATACAGTATATAAACGAGTAAGCAGCGGTATAAATTCAATTGTTGGGTAAACCAATACGTTCGGTAAAGATGTAGGAATCGGGATTGTATCTAAGATTTTACTTGTCCTTCCTGGCAATGTTGATATCAACATGCAAGAGGAAGCACCCTGATTTATTGTTTTCGCCAAGCCATTGTGCTTGTTGGAGAAAGTAATCTTGTGGCGTATAGCAGGCTTTAAAAATTGCAAGAATTCTATTTTTAAGGTCAGCTGATAAAACGTACGTGCTATACCGTTGAAACTAAAAGAGATAACAAGAATAATTATGCACATAAATAGTATATAAGTAATAAAAAATGTTTTAATTTTAGATCTTTGAGCCCATGACTAAGAATAAGAAAGGGGACCGATTATAATTGATCTAGATGTGTTCAGGTCAATTATAATCAGCTCAGTTTAATATATACTATAATAATAAGAAAATAATGAAATGGATGAAAATATTGAAAAAAGAATACTTCTAATTTAAAGATGTGAGTATATTGACTAAGAGGTTATCCTCTTCTGCTTATGCTGAAAAGAGAAGTTTGTTGCATCTTACATACCTACCAGTTTTAATGAATAGATGAGAGAATAAGGATAAGGTTTTCCTAACTTAAACAATTTAGCAATGTAAAACCTTTTTTAAAATATGATAATTCTTTTCATTCTAGCTAGAGATCAAAGTAGGCAGTTTCCTTCTGTTTCATCAGTTCTCCGAACTTATAAGTAATAGCCCAGAATGGGCCTCAAAACTACCCTGGCCAAATCCAAAATACGTGACGTGAATAAAAAACTATATATATATGATCTTTTGATGATTGTGCAGTGTGTATGTAGATAGGTGTAGATTTGTCTATGGGCTATCGATTGTCTAAATATGTAGCCCAAATATCTGTTTTTTTTTTAAATTATATTCATGAAATTCCATTTTTTATAGCTACCGGGGACTGTAATTTGGAGTAAGTTATCAAATTACATTCAATTTGATAACTTTTTTCTGATTGATACATGAATAAACGGTTTTCGTAGAAACCGCTGACTTTTTATAAATTTCACCATACTCACAGGTGTTATCTTGTATGGAAGTATTATTCACTGTGACGATTCATCTGTGTACATAATTTCATATGAAAATAAAGCAGATGTCAGATATGATGAGGTAAAAGTTATTGTTCTACTGAACTGCTATAAATTATTAAGATTATTTGCTCTTTTTTATACCTCAGTTTTTATTCTCAATTATACAATTACTTGAAATATGGTGATAAAACATAATTATATTTTAAATTTAACATATTCACAAAGGATCCCGTTTAAATAAATAAGTAAACAAACACTGTTTACTCGCATGATCTCTCTCTCTTCTCAGGTAACACGTACGTGAACACTTTATTTATTAAATTATAAAATATAAAAGCGTAATTAATTTTCAAGTATGGTCTCATAATAAGTTTTTAAATATTTAATTCAAAATTATTATAATAAAATAAGCTTTAAAATAAAATAAGCTTTATATTAAAATATACTGTTATTTGCTATTTATGTTACATTTAAATTATTTCGATCGTAAATTGTTACGAAAATCCTAAACCATGGCATCAGTTTTCTTACCTCTCCTATTTTATAGCCGTTTTAGTTGGAACCGCATGTATTTCAACAGTTATCGCCCCTGGATTGAAGCCAAACTAACGGCGGAGTGTAACAAGCCCAAACTGCCACCAAGACAAATAACCTTTTCCTCCAACAATATAAAGCGACAGAATAACGCAAAATCTTATATTTTTTTGATACTTCAAAATTAAAAAAACTTTCCATTGATATTAATTTAAAACTTAATGACCCGTAAATAAAGCTTGAGAATTTTAAAAATACTCTAAATATATTATACTACATAAAATGTCACCGCTATTTAAATATTAGATGTGGCCGAGCGTTGTGGCGTATCTGAATAAATATCAAATTAAACATGTCTTATCTATGTCGGCTAAACACTTTTAAATAAATTCATACATTCCACTTATTTATTTAAGATAATTATTTAATATTAGCTCCTGCCGACCGCCTCGCCTTTTGAACTAAATATAGTGCTATGCTCTCGCCTGTTAAGTAGAAAGCCGTTAGGCTAAACATCAATTTACTGACCTATGAAATTGAAGGAACGTTCTTTCTCCTGACATACTCTATACCATAGAAAAATTAAAAAAAAAAATGAAATTAGTTCAAGTCAATTAAGTTAAGAAAGAAACGGCGTCGAGCAAAATAGTCAAAAAGGTTCAAACATAGATAAATAATGATATACTTAAATTAAACAGATAGCATTCTTGGAACGAAACTGAAACGATATATGGCCTATATTTGAGTGTAGAAATTAAAACATAATTATTACGAATTATGTTTTTTTATGAAATACTTAAAAATTATAAGTTTTGAGATTAACGTGGTTATTTTCACTAGAATTATTTGCAAAAACGGGATTATTGCCACGGTCAGTTATATTATTATTATTACCTCGATATTTCGAAGCGGTTACACGCTCCATGGTCACGAGTAGACTGGTATGGCGAATGTTGACATCTTCTAAGGACAGACATATCTGTCTACCCTCTTTCGGATGCGTCGACTACTCTCATTACGACTGTTTGAACCACTACTATTGTCACTCACTTGTTTCTCACAGCACACAAAACTTACTGTGTCTGGACGCGAAAATGAAGTCGAACCTATTGTCTTTTTATGACTATTAACCACCGTATTCCACGCACTGGATAGTTTAAAACCGTCTTCCCGATTAAAATTTTGGTACTTCTTTATTTCAAGTGCCTCGCGCACTAAACGCGGTATGTAGTGGCGTTCCGTTGCTAGTACTTTGGGGTCATGTAATTCTATCCAGTGATTGGTTTGGGCCTGGTTTAAATGCTGTGCTATAGCCGACTTGTTCACGTCATTGTTTTTTACAGCCCGGATGTGTTCTTTCAGACGGTCGACGATTGCTCGTTTAGTTTGGCCGATGTACGAACTTCCGCAACTGCAATCCACTTTATAGACTCCAGGAGTTTGAAGAGGCAGACGGTCTTTAGGTGATCGTAACAGCTTTCCTATTTTGCTATGGGGCGTAAAAACAGTTTTTATAGAGAACTTCCCTAATAATCTGCCTATTTTATCGGACACCCCTTTAACATATGGCAAAAATGCTGGTTGTCTTTGTACCTCATCTTTTCTCTTCTTTGGTATGCGCTTTTTACAAGATGTTGTATTGTTGTATCCGTTGTTTCGTAGAACAGTTTTGATATGTATGAGCTCACGCGGTAGATGTTCTTCGTCGCATATATCATACGCTCTGTTAGTAAGTGACTTTGCAACGGACTGCAGGTGACACGGGTGATGATGTGATTTTGCATGTAAATATTTGTCCGTGTGAGTTGACTTTCTGTATACAGAGTGACCTAAACTCCCATTTTCGTGATCTGTCACCATCACATCAAGAAAGGCCAGGCTTCGTTGTCTCTCAGTTTCAGAGGTGAATCTTAGTTTGGTATGAATGTTGTTCAGATATGCTAAGTATTCCTGTTGAAGAAACCATCGTAAGAAATAAAATACCTACACCAGACGCGGAAATATTGAGGCAGGACATCGCTGTAACCTTACGTAAGTCTAAACCACTACAAAATAATATTAGTGCTGAGGAATTATTGGCAATTAAAAATCTTCGAGCCGACACTGACATCCTAGTACTCAAAGCCGATAAGGGAAATGCCACTGTGGTTATTGATGTAGAAGAGTACGACCGTAAAATAAAACTTTTACTCCAAGACAGGTCTACTTACAAACCTGTGAACTACAATCCGACTCCCAGGGTCCAACGTAAAACTAGGTCCCTAATTGTCTCATGCAAAGATGCCATACCCGAAGATGACCTGAAACTTTTGCTGCGTCCATGCATAGTACAACCACCACGACTTTACGGATTACCTAAAATCCACAAACACGGTTCACCGCTACGTCCAATCGTGTTTCAAATAGACGCACCAACCTATGCCCTAGCGAAATATGTTTCACGAGTGTTGGCACCTCTAGCAGGTAAGACTTCTTCTTTTGTTAAGGACTCCAAACATTTTGTGGATATCCTGAAAAGGGTTACGGTTAGTACCAATGAGACAATGGTGAGTTTTGACTTGGAGTCACTTTTTACAAACGTACCAGTAAGAGAGTGTATCGAGATTGTCAAGGTGAAGCTTCAGAAGAACGACATCCCAATGGTGATAGCTAAGTGTCTCGATCATTGCCTCAATACCAGTTACTTTTTATACAACGGTCAATACTACCTACAGATTGATGGTGTAGCAATGGGCAGTCCAGTTGCCCCAATAATAGCAAACATTTGGATGGAACATGTCGAAAACACCACAATTCTTGTGAATCCATCAACTGTAACATTATGGAAAAGGTATGTTGATGACGTTTTTTGTATTATAAGGGGTAAAGAGGACAGTGTAAAGGAATACTTAGCATATCTGAACAACATTCATACCAAACTAAGATTCACCTCTGAAACTGAGAGACAACGAAGCCTGGCCTTTCTTGATGTGATGGTGACAGTTCACGAAAATGGGAGTTTAGGTCACTCTGTATACAGAAAGTCAACTCACACGGACAAATATTTACATGCAAAATCACATCATCACCCGTGTCACCTGCAGTCCGTTGCAAAGTCACTTACTAACAGAGCGTATGATATATGCGACGAAGAACATCTACCGCGTGAGCTCATACATATCAAAACTGTTCTACGAAACAACGGATACAACAATACAACATCTTGTAAAAAGCGCATACCAAAGAAGAGAAAAGATGAGGTACAAAGACAACCAGCATTTTTGCCATATGTTAAAGGGGTGTCCGATAAAATAGGCAGATTATTAGGGAAGTTCTCTATAAAAACTGTTTTTACGCCCCATAGCAAAATAGGAAAGCTGTTACGATCACCTAAAGACCGTCTGCCTCTTCAAACTCCTGGAGTCTATAAAGTGGATTGCAGTTGCGGAAGTTCGTACATCGGCCAAACTAAACGAGCAATCGTCGACCGTCTGAAAGAACACATCCGGGCTGTAAAAAACAATGACGTGAACAAGTCGGCTATAGCACAGCATTTAAACCAGGCCCAAACCAATCACTGGATAGAATTACATGACCCCAAAGTACTAGCAACGGAACGCCACTACATACCGCGTTTAGTGCGCGAGGCACTTGAAATAAAGAAGTACCAAAATTTTAATCGGGAAGACGGTTTTAAACTATCCAGTGCGTGGAATACGGTGGTTAATAGTCATAAAAAGACAATAGGTTCGACTTCATTTTCGCGTCCAGACACAGTAAGTTTTGTGTGCCGTGAGAAACAAGTGAGTGACAATAGTAGTGGTTCAAACAGTCGTAATGAGAGTAGTCGACGCATCCGAAAGAGGGTAGACAGATATGTCTGTCCTTAGAAGATGTCAACATTCGCCATACCAGTCTACTCGTGACCATGGAGCGTGTAACCGCTTCGAAATATCGAGGTAATAATAATAATATAACTGACCGTGGCAGTAATCCCGTTTTTGCAAATAATTCTACTTAAAAATTAATAAATATTTTTGATAAATTTATTTCATATATGTTATATAATGACGTCATATAAATATAGTAATTAAATATCTTGATTTTGTATAAATAATTGTCAAAATAACGGTAAGCTACAGTTACTCGCACCAAAAAAAGTCATCTATGAATCAAAAAAATAAAACAATATATATCAAATATCTGAATATTCATACAAAGAACAGAACAACTCCTTTCTAATGAGATCTCTTTTAAACCCAAATTCGTACGTTAAGTAAAATGAGCCGATAAACCTGAAATGGTCGATTTAGACTTTTACTGCAAAGAATACTGCAAAGTCAAATTATATTTTATAAATGATACTTCTTTCTATTTAAAAATTTTAAACGGTTTGTACGTCGTTGTGTGTCACAGTATTTGATGATTCCGACACTTGGAAGCCTTTAAACCACATGTTTCGCTGATGTACATTAAACTACCTCAGCTGGCATATATTTTTAGGTCACCCATTTAACTAAAAGCCCGTTATCTCATCATTCTTAAATAGAAATTCTTAAGAATTATTTTAATATAAATAAAATGAGACTAAAAATACTTTTGTGAAAAAGTTGCATTTTAATCGTTTATCCACTTTTCACATAATTATTATAATATATTGAGTAATATAGAGTAATTAATATTATATTTTACTACCATTACTAAATTAAAAAATCGCAAATCCAGTCACTCATCACAATAATTAATATAATCACAATAACGTATAGTCTAAGTTTTCATTAATTAACTCCGAAAACATCGTAAAATACCTATGCATCATCGTCAACGTACGTAAAGCGGGCTCCCGACGCAACGACTTCAATAAGTACATAATAATACTATTCTTATCCCTTTTATCGGCATTTTTATTTTAATGTTTTTTAGTTGCATTTTAAAACAAGAATAGTATGAAGAAAAGACGCTTACAACAAACAATATTTAATAATAATAATAAGTTTCTTTGAAGTTTGGATATTTGTATTTTATTGTTATATTAATGTTTTATATTATTAATTACTTAAATTAAATATTATTATATGATTATATATAGAAGTATTACCTAAACTTTACAAAGCGTACATTTGGTGGCTGCTATTTGATCTTTTAGAGTAAGAAAGCTAAGACCTACTTTAACATCTAGACAAAACGAGCCTAAGCTCGAAGGGTAGAGTGTGTGTCTTGTATTGTTTTAAGTAATTCCGTTAGGTTAATTAACTGTCACTAGTGTTAGTTAAGACACGGCGGCCATTGAAAACTAGCGCTTGAGTCATATATTCCAGCAAAAGTTAAGTGGTCAACCGTTTTGGATGTCCCAGTTACTATTTGTTCTTTACTCCATTTCATTTCATTTCATTTAATGTTTTATATTTTTTTTATGTATATTAATGTATTTGATGTCCAGATAAAGTTTGTTTCATTTAATTTAATAGTAGGACAGATCCTTCAGTGTACGTTCGCGTCATTTCATTTAGTAAAAACAAAGTGACAATAATCCTTATCCTTACCTACCTACTTGTAACAAGACAAAATAATAAGAAAATACTACTTAATGTAAAATTAAACATTTTGTATTCGTTCATCGATCTAGGTATAATAATATAAAAGATATAGAAATATTATATATTTTTTTATTTTCGTCAAACATCATTACTATTATACATGTGAATTTTACTTACCCGTCTAAATTCACGTTAATTGTATTATTATATATGACTACTATATATATCGAACACATTATATTAGTGTTGGCAGATATTACACCAATGAAGCCCCCCCCCTCCTCCCCCTACCATCATTCGATGTTCCGACACTTATGCTAGGATACTTATCGGGACTCTAAAAGAAGTGTCCTGGAGGGGCAATGCAACGACAAATGAGTTTTTTAGTGGTAGACTTGTCAACTGAGGATTAAACTGAACATTCAGTTGAATTATAAGACAAGAGGCTTACCGAAGAAGACATGGATGAAGTGCGTGAAAAATTGTGTCAAACCAATAATTCCGCACTGAGATGACGTTTATCGACAAAAGCCTTATACATACGCCATCTCTTGTGTGAAAGCAATTGAGATATTGTGACCACCTAAAATAATTGTGTTAGGGGCACGTAGATGATAACTTTTCGGGACAAAAACATTCTATAGGATACATTGACATAAATAACGATTGTGTATCCAACCGTCATTAATATTATCTACTGCTTCTTAGAAAAACGATACACGTTTCTTCTCTTCTGGCTGCTTATACCGAAACTACTTATTAAGGAATGTCGTTCTAGATAGAGGACGAATATAAAAATGTTTTTACTTGTAAATAACTTTGATTAGTCAGTAATTTTCATACTGTATTTTCTACTAAATTCAATAATTTATTATGGTAGAAATTATAGACAATAATTTGTAAGATTGGTAATGTTAGGAAGCAGTTCTAATATAATTTATGTACAAATTTGCTTATAAAATTGATACAGCTATTATTAAATAATTGAGTTCGAATGCTAAACTCAAAAAAAACATCTAGGGTTTTATGCGATGCGGCATTTTAAAGTAACATTTAACTGAAATTGAATTTACCGCTCAGTTTATTGCAAATCTGTTTTCACTGTATGGGAAAGTTCACTAACATTTATGCTGAAGATTTATGCGTCCACAAAGCGCCTTCGAGCAGAAATGCATTATGTTCAGAGTCATCCCAAACGGAAGTTATTATGTACCGGCCAATATGTCGTGGTATCCATTTTATAACTTTATTCTGACAATGCATTTAACAAAAAATTAATATAACAACATTATAGTCTGAAAAGCAGTTGATTATAATATAAGTGGCGTGATAAATGTCTCATGAAATTCGCAGTAATAAGAAAATGTTAGAAACTTTTATAGAGGTTAGGACTTAGGTCTATATCTCTCTAAAAGTCTTAGAATCACTATCTTTTTGGATTAGCTACCTGTTCCTATGATATATTTATTTTAAGATGTCTATTCGTCGTTTTGACACGTTCTTACAAACAACTAAAGGCATTTAAACAATTTAAGTGTGATAAATGTACTAATGTGTATAATTTCTACCTATAAGAATCTTCTAAAAATAAAATAAATAATTTCAAGTCTCATATGCTTATTTATTTGCTTTTGACGCTAAAGAGTTACAGCTGTTTCAGTCTCTTGAAAACCAAATCTACCTCTACGTCCGCATTGCAAAGAAAAACGGTGTAAATAGAACAGTAATATTTAAAAGAAAATATCATGTATGGGTAATGATCAACCAAACTCAGGTTCAAACTTTCTACCAAACATTTCTATTGATAAAGTTATGTTACACTTTGCACATCTATTAATGACACTTGTCATCTGTGACGCGGCGTGCTCGTCCGGGCGTAACGTGTGACAATAACGTTTTGCTTCATTTGAACGCAATTGCAATTATACAGCATATTTTTCGACATAATAAATTTTATTTACGGGACCAATCGCTTAAACATGTTAACATTTTCTGCAAATATATATGCACAAATATGTATGTATTTTTTATATATAAGTAGGTACTAAGTCTTTTAAGTTCATATTGTTTAAGCAATTTAAATATTTTTTTTCTTAAAATTAAGTGGGACATTGAGAAATAGAGCTTTTATGATAATTCAGACCTAAGAAAAACCTGCAACAAATACACGAGATTTATCTATTGTAGATATTATAAACATACAAGTAAACAAAAAAGTATTCCAAACATAGACAAATGAAATTTTCATTTTGCTTCGAAAGAACACAAAGCCTACTTGCGATTTACAAATAGCCTTACAAATAATTCACGGCTAAATAATTGTTTATCAGGTCGATTTGTTCAATAAAAATGTTAGTAATTTGCAAATTGCGAAGGCAATAAAGGTAAGTGGCTGGAACTGCATTACCGTTAACTGTTGCCTAGATATTTGTTCCTATTGGTGTTCGTAGTTCCTAGTAGTATTTGTGATTTCCGATGCGGTTATTACATTAGCAACTTTTAAATAAATAAATAGTAATATTTTGTCTAAGCTCCTAATATGAGGATTTCTATTAGGTTCTATAACAATATGATTAAATGGTGTCTAATCTGATGAAACCGAAAAAATAATAATTTGAACAACACGTTTCATAAAAAAGATAAATTTAAAGGTTAAAAACGTATATCTCTACATTAATTCAAATTCGTACTCAATCTTATAACATAAGCGTAAGTGCAGAAATCGTTTGAGATAGCTGCTAGCCATCGTGCTCGCAGTAGCTTTGGGATTTCCAAATACAAATTGGTTTAGTTATAAAACTATATTGTATGCAAGTTTTGTTGTCTCCAGTACTTTTACTGGAGTTTCAGTGTGTTTCATTGACTTCTAGTTAGAAGTAAACTTGCATTTCAATTGTATTTATGATGTAAAGTTGGTATCGAAGTTACATAAAAAGATATATCTTATATTTCTATCTTACATTTGATTTCTATATAATGCGTCCTATAACATGTCATTGTTTGATCTAACAGCTCATCTTATGATACGCACAATAACCATTTACTGCATATGATATGAATACTATTTGTATATATTATTTGTATATATAGATATAGTATATAGATATTATTATTCTAATTCTACTATAGAGTTGAAAAACAACAGATATTATTTGTTTTTTTTTTTTTACTGTGTTTATTATTATTATTTTTTTTGTTATGTTATTAACGTACCAGACCGAATGCATGTTAATAAAAACTCTTTTTCGCCTAAGGATAACTGGGAGAGATCTCTTAAAGAGATAAGTTAAGCCTTTGTACACTTTTTTTTTTCAATGTAAAATTTCTGTATTGTATTTTTTTTTTGGTACATAAATAAATAAATAAATAAATAAAATACTAAGCAAATTATATCCTCAATTATTTTGATTTACAAACCTTATCACAAAATCAAGCCCGTTTAAGGTCATGAACAATTTAGTCGTTATTAATGTAGATAGTTGCGTGAGTAATGTAAGTTTGTACATCACTGAAAGTTAGAACTGAACAGCAGTTAAAGCAAACCGGATCGTTGAACTTAGTAAGTTTGTTCGGTTTCTATTCTCGCCACAAAACTGTGAAAGACGGTATAATTTATGACAAAATTAGGACAAAGTAATTAAAAGTTATAATAAAAAATTCATTACCACAAAATGTTTTCGAAGATTTCACAAAATATTCCAAAAATGTTGGTTTATAAATAAATGCAGTATATTTTATTATTCATTTATTCAAAAAGTATTTACATACAAAAATAACAAAACCCACAACGAACAACAAGGAGATAAAACAAAACAATACTAACTTAACATAGTGAATGATATCATGATGACTTTCGAAATTTGTTAGAATTGTACTAAGTTGGAAATAAAAAGCTTATAGAAAAATGTAGTAAAAGAGAAAAATAGGCGATAAAAGAAGAGTTAGACGAAGAATATTTTTTCTTTAAGTTTAACTGTACAAAATATGTATAAAAAATATTATTAGTATCACAGTTTGAATAGAGATCAGTGCTTGCCGTGGCTGAAGCCCCAATCCTTGTGGTCATGGTGCCCACCTTTCTTTCCATGGTCATGATGGTCATGATGATGTTCCTCATGTCCGTGGTGACCCTTGTGGCCGTGGTGGTCTTCATCGTGATGATGCTTGTCGTGATGACCCTTCTTACCATGATGATGTTCGTGATGACCACTTTCATGATGACCTCCCTTCTTATGGTCTCCAGCATGTTTCTCATGGTGTCCGTGATGGTGGCCATGTTTGTGGTGCTTGCCTTCATGATGATGATCATCATAGAAATGATGGTCCTTATGGAAATCGTCCTTGTGATACTTCTTGTGATACCCTTCGGTCTTCTCTCCCTTATCATGATGCTTCTTGTGTCCGTGTTTTCCTCCCTTGTGATGATGGCCGTGCTCATGGTGTTCTCCGTGGTGATCGTGTTCATCCCAATGTTTCTTATGTCCACCACCATGTTCATGGTGATGACCTGCATGATGATGCTTTCCATGATCACCATGTTCACCTTTATGGTGATGGTGATGTCCTTTGTGTCCTTTATGTCCCTTTTCACCATGTTCATGGTGATGGTGACCATGATGCTCCTTACCACCACCTTCCTCATGATGATGAGATTTGCCACTAGCAGCTGCTACGAGATCCTTCTCATCTTCACCTAACTCCCTTGCGTATACTGCCACAAGGCAGAGCAGGCCAATTGCTATTATCAACTTCATGTTGACTTGTCTGTGCAGTAACAGTGTGGTGGTGGCTCTTTTATACTAAATAAAATAAGATGTAGAAACCGTTTGGTAATGTTCTCGCAATATTCAGGGACAAGGCTGGGCGGTGAACCGTTAAGAGTGATTCCGATTTTTCTATTATATCGAGTGAAGTTTGTTAATATGTCAAAGAACTAACTATTGTCACATTATAGTGAATGATCTAGTTGTATTTTTTTTTATTAATTTATGCACTAAATTATTATACCTAGGTGATTGTGTTATTTAAAAGTGAATAAAAGAATTCACAGGCCACCAAAGGGCATTCAACAATAAATATCGGACCTAAAAATATTTTTCGTCTATTTCAATTTTCCTGGATGCTGCATAAAAAGAACAATCTGCATTGCGCTGTCGAAATTTAATCAAAACAACAATAGGGATTGTCTGTAGTCGCTCTTAACTGTCTTATTCCGAAACTAAAATAGAATCAAAACATTTTTAATTACTGTATTATTGTATATAACTATTATTTAAATAAGTTATTGTTTGGAATCCTTCACACATAATAACAAAATCAAGATAAGGCAAAAAAGATAACATTATAAAACTGTCTAATTAAAGAATATAACGTAAATATGTAAACGTCTTAATATAAAGGCAAATTTTAAATTTAAAGTGAAAAAAACATATTGATTACCTACTTATTATAATAATATAAAATAAAAAAATAAAAACCAACTATATTTTTGTTATTCAGAATAAGGAGGCACATAAGAAGGGTTTCATCAGACGACCCTGCAGCGACACTTGGAGCAGTAAAGCTACAAAGGGCTAATAATATACGAGCTTTCCATAATTCATTTTTGAAAAACCATACAAGTTTTGGGATATCATATATCATCTCAAATATACCAACATAGATGGTAGATAACTGCCAACGTTTATAATCTTAAAAACGTTGTACATCTGTACAACCTTATTGTTTCAAATTACTTTATAATTGAATTAAATTACTTTATAATTAATAAAACCAACAGATTTTGTACAGACATAAGTCTGTACAAAATCTGTTGGTTTTAACTTATATTTTTAATACCTAAATATAAAACAGGTACCTACCATCAACACAAGCAATATGTTAATGTATAATTAAAAAAATCAGTATTATTAATTTTTATATCACTACATTTTTTTAAAAGTAAATCGATAAATTTATTTAATTAATACAAAGTTAAGATTTTGTAACAAAATATAATCACAATGTACAAACGTCACTTTGCTTCGGTATATTTAACTATACAAGTCACAGATCTTATTAAAATATACACTTTTAATCGAAGGTTAAACGATGGTTTATAATACATAAAAATAATAATCCATTAAGTGACTTATTACCTTAATAAAATAGAGATTATATATATTATTCCTTCATTACAATATGAATATAAGTATCATAATATATATATTCCGATCATTTACTAACGTTCCGCAAATATTGTATTCTTTTAATTTATATTTTAAACAAAATAAAAACGCGGTTATTAAAAATTTATAACAATAATTTCAAGGGTGACATAATTCAATGTTGTTATATACATGTTAAAAATTCATCAAAGTGGGTACCGTCATGGTACCTTAAAAAGCTAAACGATAAGACGTTATCACGAAGGTCGCAGTTTCAAATCCAGTTATGTAACTTATTGACTTATTAAAATAAAAAATAAAAATCCTCGATACATAAAGACCTTCAAAAAGAATAAAAATAAAATTATTATTACTTATTAAAGTCGTTGGGTCGGGGGACCGTTGTACGTACGTTGACAATGGTGTCTATTTTACGAAGTTAGACTATACGATTCGATATCGTAATTTCTTTATTTGCCTTGGTGACTCACTTGCATTGAAATTTCGTCCTTTATTAAGAGGTCCCCCGACGCAACGACTTCAATAAGTGCATATTATTTTTATTATTTTTATTAGAGATCTTTTTGTATCGAGGGTGTTTTTAAATTTTTCATTTCATTTTTCTTCTGTTTTTAAAGTTATGTTACTAGTTTCATTATAGTGCTAAATGAATCTACGGAGACACAAATTTTCACTTAAGTATTTCTATAAATATTGCATAAATAAAACCTCAATATCTTGGAGACGATCTATATATTTCGACTAAATGTAAGTAAGAACTACGTCGACTTTCCAGGCTTTCGATTAAAAAAACCGCAATCAAATCCGCCTACGCGTTTGGCTGCTACATTGCAACAGACATACACACAGATACACAGATACATAGATCGACAGGTCAAACTTATAAAACCCCTATTTATGAACTGGGGATTAAAAATTTAAATAAGCACGCATATTGAGTATTATTTAAATGTTTATTGTGAGTCATAGTATTTAAATATTATTTATTTCATTTTACCGTATTAACAGTTGTAAACTTAGCGTCCGAATCATGTTCAACTGTGGCAACTGTAGTCTCATATCAAGATCTGATGAGATTCTGCGTTATTGTATATTAAAAAAAAATAATTCTTAAATTGAAGAGTTCATTACATTGAATCCATGTCTCGATTATTAAAAAACCGTTACTTGTCATTTGTTTTTTCTTCTGATTCGTTTGAATCTAGTGTTGAGTATCCAAAATATTGTCATTATGGCAAGTGGAACGACAGTTAGTTTTTATATCATGTTGATATCTGTATAACACTTTAATGAGATAAATATGGAATGTTAAGATAAGTGTAAACAAAGTTTATTGACCTTGACTATTTATTAAGACATTATTTAAATAGCCTAGACACAATTTGATAATAAACTGGGCATAAAACTTGAAAATCGAACTATTTTCAGTATTTTTTAACTTATAAAAAGACTAAAGTGGTTATTTTCTGCCTCATAAACTTAGTACAATTATTTATTTTTAACTACGCGCGGAGGCACAATTAAGTCTTCTGTCGTTTTATCGTATTTTATTACAATACATTTTAGAAATGTATTTTAATTTTATTATAAAAATATTTTTAAAAGATTTAAAATAAAGAAAAAAAAATAAAAGAGTTTGAATGAATAAATGAGTATATAAACTATTAGTAAACTATTTATAAAAATAGTAAATATTATTGCATCCTAATCTTGATTAAATCATCTAAAACGTTTAAGCTTATCTTAAATATTTGAAATATGGACACCACTATACTCTTGTTAACAAAGAGTGATCCATTCATACGTGATATTTGTTTTTTTAAATAAAAATTAAAAGATATTCAAAATACTTATTACCATAATTTAATATTAAATATAATATCTACAATTGATTTGATAGGATACTATTGCTCCTAATGAAGGTTGTAGAATTCCAATCATGATAAACTGTTATAAGACGAGATAGGCGAGCACCATTCCTATCTAGGACAAGCTGTTTTACAAACAAATCAGAAAAAAGGATTGCTGAACAAATTCGATCCCTGGAATTAATAACTAACTTATTTTTTAAGCACAAGAATAACGTAGATAAAATGACTAGTGTAATTCAAGCTTAGATAACTCAAGCTTATATTTATTTCGAATATCTTTTATATTATAAACAATTTTGCTTACCTTGTATATAAAAAAGGTTTTATACAATAATTGTTGTGCATAATCCCACGTCAAGTTAAATCTCTAAATAATAAAGGTAATCCGAAATAAAATTTGTTGCATAGTTTAAAAGAACAAAAAGAAAGACATTCTTTATTAGATATTTTTAGTGATACAACAAAATGAATAAAGAAGGTCTCAATACTACTATTGACTTGAATGAATGAATGAATTGACAATCTTAAACCAATCCTAACGACTTATTCTATTCTCCGAAGTAATGGCCTATAAAGGGGGATGTCGAATTGTAAATAGGTATGTCATAGGTTCCGACCCTGATTTGTCACGCCCTATCTCACCACTCTTCTTCATTTCAGATAAATCATGCATACAATTCCTGATGGAATGGAATATATCAAGCAACCCCTCTCCTATAACTATCAGTTGATTGTTACAGTTTTCTATAGTGGGTACTTATATAGTTCAGTTTTGTTTAAATGTAAGCGCTATTAAGGTATTTAGTAAATATTTAATAAATAAAATTCAATAGTCGTTACGAAACGTTCTTTTGTGTGAAAAATTTAGTAATGACCTTCCAGCATTACAAATACACAAATCTAGGTTTGATTATTCTTACGTAACAAGTTTCACATAAATATTCAATTAGGCATTTTGAATGTTAATAAAATAAGAATACGTTTCTAATAAATTATAAATTAATTCCAGTACTGTTACAAAAATACAACAAAGAGAAAATTAATTAAATCTACAATGATACAAATCATGCTCCATTATGTAAACTTTTTGACGCGGTGAAGTTATAATTGCTCTAACTTCATTCTTGTTTTGTAACGAAATATTTGATTATATATGAGAAATTATTTTAGATAAAGTTTCAATAAAGTTTATGTATAACATGTACTTGAAAACATTTTTAGCATAGTTCGTAGTATTTAAAGAAATAGCATTTGAAATAACATTTAACCTGAGGGTTAAACACATGGGAATTAAATTAAAATTGTGCAATTATTCATTTGATATCTAACTATTCATACCGTGATTTATACAATATGGAGTGAGGATATTTACTTACAATATCCAATTAAATAGGAAATAATGGTTCTTGAATTATATATTATTAAAACATCTAGATTTTCTAGATTCTAGAGAAATTCTAGATGTTTTCCAGAAAATAAACGTGTATTTCGATTTTTTCAAGGTACATTTTTTTAGCGACTCGACCACCAATTTCTGAGACATTTAGAAAATTTGTTAGACATCCACGTACGTGTACGTTATGGGATTTCTGTCAAAGTTTTCTTTCAAAAAATTCAAACACGTGTTGTACATATAACCCATTTCAAAAGTTGTTTCTCATACATTATGTTTTAACACACATATACATATATTTTTGGATCATTCCAATAGGGTTATATATATATTCATATATAACCCTAAAAATAAATTTTATTGTCATTAACCAGAATAAATATAAATATTTTTATTTGTTTTCAAATACCTTGCTAAATGTAATAGTGAATATTAAGAATAAAATATCACCAGTAGTTACTTAAAACAATTTAATTTATAATAAAATTTTAAGAACCTCCGATACAAAAAGACCTCTAAAAAAATAAAAATAATTTAATTGAAGTGAAACTTCTTTATCGGTGTTGGAAAAAAATTTAGTGTAACATTTTTTCGTTACGCGTCACATTTTTCCGTTACGCGCCATCTTTTTGAAGTGGAACTTCTTTATCGACAGATGGGATAAAATTTTATAGCAATATCAAAAATTGTAACGTTTTTCTGTTACGCGCCATCTTTATTTTTGCTTAAACTTTATCTAATTTAGTTTAATTAGCCATTCCTGTAAAGTTGTAATTAGTGAATTATTTTTCAAAAAATTATGTCATAAAGAAGTTTCACTTCTTATATGTGTACACTAATACACACACACATATTATTATGTAACTACTTATTGAGGTCGATACGATTTGATATCGTAATTTCTTTATTTGCCTTGGTAACTTACTTGCATTTTCATTTCTTCCTTTACTAAGCGGTCTTCCGACGCAATGACTTCAATAAGTGAATAATAATATTATTTTTATTCTTTTTAGATTTTTTTTGTTGGGGGAGTTTTTTAAATATTATTTTTTTTCTGCTTTTTAAAGTTGTGTTACTGGTTTCTTAATTGTACTAAATGAACCTACAGACATACAAATTTTCAGTTGTTTAAATATTTCTATTAATCCAACCCAATTTCTATTATAAAGAGGAAAGATTTGTTTGTTTGAATTGAATAGGCGCCTAAACTACTGGACCGATTTAATAAAATATTTTACCTTTAGAATCCTACATTATTCTGATAAACAAAGGTATATTTAATACGAGAAAAAATAAAGATCCGTGTGGAAATTTCAGCAATGTAATAAATTATAAATGTATTAAGTAACATGATTCAAGACTTTTTCATATACGAATATTAATAAATATAAACATTTAGAGTTAAAATGATTTACAATCGCTAATAATACTATTATACAGGGATTTATATTACACTAGTTGTTGCCCGTGACTCTTTATGACTACGACCATAAGCCATATAAATATATTTTTAATTAATTATTATTATAATTTTATTTATTTATTTAATAATTGTTATTATAGTATCTGCAAATACAAAAAACATCTTGTGGGATTATTATTCTTAGTTATATTATTCCTTATTCAACAAAAAAAAAATGTTTCGACGTTGAGACAGTGAGAATTCATAATATGTTAAATCAGTAAAATGATTGTTATTTTCCGTTTTGAAATGCATTTACGGCACTTTATTTTAGCCGTAAATATTGTGCCTCACTATATGAATGAATAACACTTTGTCGGGTTGCGCTAAGTTTGAAAATAAATTTAAAAGCTAGAACAACTTCAGACCACGTTTGTTTGAAGAAAATGCTGGCAAGCTATAACCGATACGTGCTTCTCAATAAAATAGGATCAGTCAATTTGAAACTATATCCCTTACAATGTTAAAAAAATTATTACCTAATTAATTAATATTTTGAATTAATGTGTTCATTATAATACTTTATTGAAACTAGGATACAATTATATTAAGGTATCAAAAATGACAAATGTTTATTTATGGTACAAATCAAGATAATTTTGGAACTGAGAAGACTTATTTTATTTCACCATTTAAATTTTTACTACTTATATGATTTCGCCAATTAGTGGCTGTAGAAGTTCGCACAGATGCGTTTTGTTCTTTATATATCTCAAAACCTAAATCCCTTATTTCAAAAGTAGCCCTTATGTAGCAGAATAGGTTGTCACCCTACAAATACACAAAAACCTATAATCATAAAAAATAAAATCGGTTATTATATCTTTATACACGCTAAATTGAACCCAATATTCTTGGGTGGTTTAGACAGAAAATAAAGTATAAATAAAGGGAAACTTAATGCTAAAACTTTCGCTGTGTTTTTTTGATAGCCGAACCCCTTTCTTCCAAGCCATAAAACTTTTATAAAGGTGACGTCCCAAATGTATAGTTGGAAGCGTTTGGGAATGATAAACTTTTAAATTTAAGAACTGAAAATCTAAAACAGATTTTAGACGTAATAAATAAATATAATTTTATTAATGCTTTTTTGTCAAACAATCACAACTATCTATATCTCTATCTATCTATATCTCTAATCACCTCTATCTATATAAATATGTTTAAAGTGGTAACAATGTATTGATTATAGATTCTATATGATATTTTATTAAAACAACGTATTATTAATAGCAGATAAATATGTATTAAAAAAAAACATATGGTTCTCCTTTCAGGTTTTTTTTTGGTCTATTTTGAGTCAACGAATTATATTTAAAGATGTCATAAAGGTAAAATAAAATGATCTCATATTTAACGTTTTTGGATCAGTCTGGCAAAAAACCGAACATTTCTTGATTTGTTTTGCAGGAAAGTAAAAAGCAAATTGTAATAAATAAAGGTAGCAAAAAACTCCATTGCTTATTCACCGGAAGCCTCTTACACAACTTTTCCATCTTCTTATAACATCTTTCTTGACTTTTAAAGCACTTTGAATTGTAACTTGTTTTATAGGAATCGATAAAGAAATAATAAATATTTTTTTGCTTATATTTAAGTATAGTTATTGAGTTCAATCATATGAGAGCCTAGAATCAAACTTTATCAACTGGGTGATACAATATCTCTCTGTCAAAATAAACTCATGCGACATTAAAGAAGTAAGAAGAATAGGAAAGAAAGGAGAAAGCGTACGGCCATTGTTAGTGGTTTTTTCAAATCTAGGCACAAAAATAAAAATTATGGAACAAAAAAGAGCACTAAAAGATACAAATTATTACATCAAGGAAGACTACCCAAAATACGTACTGGAGAAGAGAAAAGAACTGCAAGAGCAATTACAATTAGAGAGAGAAAAGGGGAATATGGCCAAAATTGTTTATGACAAACTAATAATATCTAAAAACAACACTAAACGAAAATTACCTACCTCACCTGAAAATGCCAACGGAACCAATAGCAAGACGAACACGCAAATAAATAAAAAGAACAAAATACAGCAAACTGTTACTTCAGCCAACAAAGGTCACCAGAGGTCTGGTAGTTTCTCAGAGGGTGTCATCAAACAAGGATTACTGAACTATGTAGTTAGAAATACAGCAAATATGAATAATAGTCAAAACACACAAGCATAGCAATCAAGCGCCCCCTCCTCCGACATAGAGCAAACAAAAACACAAATAAAAGCACGCACCACACATCATCTTTCAACCCGGCCGGTCACCGTGGAAGAGTACGACCACAACACTCCAAAGTTAGATATTATAGAAACAAAGAGAAATAATAATAAAAAAAATCCAAGAAAATCAATATATATATACATAGCAACATACAATGTTCGAACCTTATCGACTTATGAACGGTTATTGGAATTAGAGGAAGCAATTCAAGAAATAAATTACGACGTTATAGGCATCTCTGAAATGAGACGGCTAGACACCAATATAGAAGAACATGAAAGCTTTATACTTTGTCACGTGGGTCACACGCCTGGTCTGTACGGAGTCGGCTTTATAATAAACAAAAAACACAAAAACAATATAGAGAGCTTTACTGGTATTACGGAACGAATCGCTGTACTCAACATGAATATTCAAGGCTTCCTTGTATTTATTATACAAGTATACGCACCAACGGAAGCGGCAAGCGAAGAGGAAATAGAGGAGCTCTACAAATTGGTCGACAAAAGTCTAGATACCGCACATAAGAATATTATACTCATGGGCGACTTCAATGCGAAGATCGGCATTCCCAAGAAAGAAGAACACTTAATAACAAAACAATTCGGATACGGAGTAAGGAACGAAAGAGGCCAAAGTTTATTAGATTTCGCGTTGGAGCATAAACTAACTATAATAAATACATGCTTTAAAAAGAAGTTAAGCAAGAGGTGGACATGGAGCTCTCCGGACGGGAAAAGTAAAAATGAAATAGATTATACAGGGTTATTTTTAATTAGTTGAGCACCTTTTGCAGGCAGCTTCTCTACATCAATCCCAACAACATTTGTTCTACGACTTTTAAAAAATCTTGATAAATAACTCAGAATAAACGAACAAAAAAAATTTTTGCTCCCTCGATTATTTATTACTCTGTATTTTGTAAGCAGTCTAAAGTATAGGTCGCGGCAGGCTAGCGAAAGTCAGAAACTGTTAAACGCGCGCAGCTTTTTTCGTATAGCTTCATCTCTTTTACACCATGTTGCTATGGAAATACTAAATAATCAAAATGACAAGTATGTGGATTACAAAACTATGGATTACTAACGAATCAACCGAGAATATTTCAAGATATCGGCACTATGAACTTAAACTACCCGTCAGACCATAGGATTATCAGAGCAAAAATTAAATTAACCAACCTTAAAAAAAGGAGAGCTAAATACACGAGTATACAAACATACCAACTAAAAAATGAGGAACAAATTTTGACGTACAGGGAAACCTTATCAAACATGCTATTTGGACGAGGTGCTAGCCATGGTAGCACCACAGTACAAACACATTATGACGTCATCACAAATGCAATTACCAAGAGTTTAGGATCAGCCCAATCAGTGAGTAAGGAACGCAAACGCCACAAGTGTCTATCGGAACGTACAACATCCCTTTTAAAGAGAAGAAAAGAACTACAAAAAACAAAAAATAAGACACGAGCTATGAAAAAGGAACTCTCTGCACTCTACAAGCTAGTCAACAGGTACATGAGAATTGACTATGCAAAGCATAGACAAATCACAATAGAAAATCATCTGAACCTCACCGGTAGCACAAAGAAGGCCTACAAAGAACTAAGAACATGCAAAAACTGGATAAAAGAGCTAAAGGAGCTAGGTAGAGACATAAGTAAACGAAACGATATTATCACGACAGCAACCAATTTTTACAAAAACCTTTACAGCGATAAAAATCATACATCTGCACTTCAAAGCAATAGTATAAACACAGCCGGAAACATACAAATCGACCCCACTGATTGTGAAATTATAGAGAATGTCAAATCAATTGATGAGAAAGAAATTGTAGAAGCTATAAAAAGACTAAAACTAGAAAAATCGCCTGGATCTGACTACATAACAAACGAAGCTTTAAAGTCAGCTTATCATATACTGGCAACACCACTCGCGGAGTTATTCAATTTGATATTACAAAAATCCGAAACTCCTACACAATGGTCTGAATCAAATATTATTTTAATTTATAAGAAGGGAGACCCAAAAGATATAGGTAACTATAGACCTATAAGCCTACTACCTACCTTGTACAAGCTGTTCTCTACCATTATAAACTTAAGAATCAGCCCTGAAATCGAAGCTGGACAACCTATAGAGCAGGCCGGCTTTAGGAAGGGTTTCTCTACGACAGATCACATCCACACCTTAGAATTAATTATAGAGAAGTATAGAGAACAGCAGCGAACTCTATATCTCGGATTCATTGATTACCAAAAAGCCTTCGACACGGTAACATATGACAGCGTTTGGAAAAGCTTAAAAGACCAGGGGGTAAGCGAAATGTACATAAAAGTCATCAGAAATATATATAATAACAACACGGGTAGAATAAAGTTAGAGACACTGGGCCCGAGCTTCCCCATAAAGCGAGGAGTGAGGCAGGGCGACCCTTTATCGCCAAAAATATTTATAGCCATACTGGAAGTCATCATAAATAAAATTAACTGGAGTAATTGTGGACTCTACATACAGGGAGCCTATCTGAGCCATTTACGTTTCGCTGACGATATAGTAATACTATCAGAGACTAGCTCTCAGCTGCAGCTCATGATGGAAGACCTACAAAAAGCTAGCGCCAATGTAGGACTTGAAATCAATCTCGCTAAAACCATGACAATGACTAACAGCTACAAAAAACCAATAAAAGTTAATGGCAGTCCACTTGAATACACAGACAAATACATTTACTTGGGAAAAACAATCAGCTTTGAAACAGAAAACAACTATTTAGAAATTGAAAGAAGAATTCAGAGAACCTGGAACAAATATTGGAGTTTGAAAGAAATCTTCAAAAGCAACATGCCAATAGAATTAAAAAGTAAAATAATGAATTCTAGTCTATTACCATGTTTGACTTATGGGTGTCAGACATGGAAATTTACGGCAAAAGTAAAGCGCAAGATCACGTCCTGCCAGCGAGGAATGGAGAGAAGCATGCTCAAGGTAAAAAAAATTGATAAGATTCGGCATACAAAAATAAGATCTATAACAAAAGCCACTAATGCCTTGAGTCATGCACAGAAATTAAAATTCAAATGGGCCGGCCACATAGCGAGACTCGGAGATAATAGGTGGACATACAACACTACCATATGGAAAGGACCTCAGGGAAAAAGAAAAAGAGGAAGACCCTATACCCGTTGGGAGGATGATATTAAAAAAGTAGCTGGCTCAAACTGGTTGCAAATAGCGCAGGACAGAGGAAAGTGGGCATCTTTGGAGGAGGCCTTTACCCAACATGGGGATCATGCTTAATGCATAACAAAATAATAAATATTACATAAAAATTATATATAGATTCATAGAATTTAAGTCATGTAGTATAATAAGTAGTTAAGTATAGACACAAAGTAGTGCATAAGTAGTAATAAGTACAGTTGTAAGCATGGTCAAATAAAGGCTTTTTTATTTTTATTTTTTATTTATTTTTATTTTATTGAGTTCAATATTATGATCTTGATACTATATAAATAAAGAAGTGAATATAATAAGCAAAACATATAATTTGTCATTGAATCAATGTTTTTATTTTTAATGCTAAATCTAAATTTGTAATAGTGCATATGACGGCGGGTAGCCGTATTTCAAGAACCAAAACACTTGATTAGAATAACGTCAAATCAAAAACTTTTCAATAATTCAAATTCATTAATCAAAAAGTCTTTAATAAGAGTCGTAAATCAGGGTAAAATTTGTCTTTAATAAAAGTTAATTAACTCAAGAAGTGTTCTAGAATTCATTCATACACCATTATTTAATAAATTCTTATATTAAGCTTATAACAATGAAAAGTTATAGTAAAAGTATCTTACTATTTGTATTGTTACAATTTTATGGTTGGTAAACTATAACTACGTCCGTAATATTTGATGTTCAACGTCACCCTACGCCTAAAACGCTTCCCCAGTGCATGGCAGGAGGCCTGATAATACAAATATATTGGAGCCGGGCAGGGTCTTACGCATGACAAGCAGATACAGACCAATCACGCTTCTCAGCCTAATGTCCAAATTATTCAAGAAGCTGATCCTTCCACACTTACAAAATCACCTTCCATCACGGCATCATTCCATAATTCTGCAGATCACCAGGGTTTTACATTTTGCATCGGATTTTAACAAGAAAAGAGTGACCGCTACGGCCTTTTTTAACGTCGAAAAGGGGTTCGACAGGGTCTGCCATCAAGGCCTTCTAATAAAATTTCCCTGAGCTCATGTCCTCCATTGCATTGCGCGTATCCTAGCGGGGTAGCTCAAGGGAAGGCATTCCACGTGGGGGTTGACAATGCCATCTCGGTCATCCTATAAAAGCGGGAATACCGTATGAAAGTGCCCTATGACAAACGTCGAATTTGACGTTCACGGATGACATATCAGTAGGTCGGGACGATATGTAAGTGTTTGATTAAAACCCGATTAGACGCGATTAGACCCGTTTGATTAAAAAAAACACATGCCGTCACCAAACTCCAGGCTGCACTGGACCTCCTACTGAACTTACGGTTTGGAGACTATAGCTGTCCCAAAGTGTTGCAACATATATGGGTTAGTAGAAAGTAGAAAAAAGAAAACACGTATTAGTAGGGAAGTTTGTAGGATAGATAGAGTTCAATCCAGTACTCGCAACAATATAATATGTTACTAAGATTAGAAATTATACTGGAAGCAGTTTTAAATCTTTCTTCAATAGCTAAATCTCGGAAGAGTACAACACTAATAAGCGATCAGTAGAGTGTGTAAAAGAAGGACCACCCAAGGGACCTTCACCCATTCCTGTACTCTCTTACGCTTTGGAAATAAGAGCGAGTGGTATACAGTGAAAATTCTCTATTAATCTGACTAAATATTTAGACATTGCCACAACTATTAAAAATTTATACATGGAATGTATTTCTAAGGTGGCATTAGTAGATTCATATCAATTTGTTTAGGTACAGACAGGAGTGTATGTAAAGTTAAGATGTCTGATTGAAATGATTGTGGGTCAAAATAGTTTTAACTTAAATGGGTATTAAGTGTACGTCTTATATAATTTTATGTTTTTTTAGTTTAAGTCACTATAATTGTATTCCTAATGTAAATAGCAGGTATCTCGATTAAATTATTAGTAATTACTTTCATTTGGTTTCTATTTGCCTTATACGAATTTGTATTATTGGATAGGGGTTTTATCCAGAATGTAATCTAGCATACAAATATTATTTAACCTTATTTACCAAAATAAATTCCTAACGTGGTATTTAACCTATAAATACCACATTCCTATAGTCAAATCAATCCAATGAAAGGTAGTCTTATATATTTATCATAAATTAATTTTATTTTATTATATTTTCTCGAAAACGTCACATGATATATGATTCTAATCCTTACAATATAATATTAAATAAGGTTACCGTGACGAGAGACCTAGGAATACTCCTTGATGATAAAATTTATTTAGTTGCGACATTCAGCATATTATGAACAGAGTATCATTATTCTTCGTATACCTACTTGGTTTCGAACCGAGTTCTTATTATACTATACAATGCTTACGTTTGGCCTTTTCTGGAATATGCTTCACCCTGTGAAATTCTATTAGCAATAAGTATTTTAATTAATTTGAAAAGGTTCAGAATATTTTGTTAAAAAAATATTAAAAACCCTTTAAAACTAGAATATTTATCCAAGATGCAACTATTACTATCTCTTTACTGTTTAATTAATACAGCGTAGAATGACATGGAAAGAACTCTTTCTTTTAAAAATATAATGGAATTATAATAAATCTCCTTTTATTCTCATCAATAAAAATCTTAATATTATTAAATCGTTGAGCTGATATTTGCGCGAAGATTTCACATTGTCAATCTAAATCAGTTCAGTCGTTCTTGAGTTATAAATAGTGTAACTAATACGACTTTCTTTCTAATATATAAATAGATATTGACATTTCAAAAATTAAATTTATTTAATTAAAAAACCAACATATTTGCGCCTTTTTTTTTGTAGATTTATTTAATATTATTTCTTGGTAGATATTTCGCTTAATTTTTTATATAATAGATTGCGTCTAATCATTACATGGTTTTTGTATACTTTTTCTAAGCTTTAACTCATTTGTTTTTCTTTAATCCTTGTATTCCGATATTTTATTTTTTTCTAAAATACAAATATATTTTTATTTATAGTTATAGTTTAGAGGTGCAAAATGTATTTCTATTACTAGTTGTGTTCTCATTGTATGTCTGCCAAATAAATAAAATTTTTATTTTCAGAATTATTTCCTTTACTTGCTTCTTGCCAAATATCAAGGTTTTAAATCCAATAGAATAGAGTTTCCCTGAATTTGACATTTATGTAAGCATATTTTTTTTTCCCAATTGAGCTACAACAACTTAAGTAATTCGATATAAATTAGAAAATTTAACTGACTATTGATATTCCAAAATTGTAAAAATATATATATATATTTTTAAACAGAAAAAAATGTATTACAAGAAACATAATTTAACAATATTAACCTAGACATAATTCACCGCTTTATAATTCGAAGATTTCGACTCAAATAAATTTCGGTCAAATTAATCAACCACCAGCTCAAAGTCGTAGTTTATTCATCAAAGTTACTAAACAGATTGTTCGAAGCGAATTCCAGCACTGAGATAATTTACTTCGACTAACACAATCAATTTCGACCGAATTGTTGCTTTAATTTTATCAGTTATTTAGTTTTGAATATTACCAAAGTTTTGAGTACGATTCGAGTATGTGGAGCCGTAATTTTCGGCAGAGTAAAAACTTCTGAATTCCCATATGGTAGAATTAACTTTGAGTTCGTAAGTGCTTTATAGGCGAAATTTTTGAAGCACCTTTGTGGCTACGTACGCCAAATATTTGACGAAGGTTTAGAATGGGTTTTCAAAAGTCTATTTTGGATCGGTTATTCTCTTATTTTTATTGAATATTTATTGCGATACAGTAAAGTAATAAATGTTTTATTTTACCAGCACTAAACACATCATGTTTAACCAAGTCTAGTCAGTTAGATTTAAGGATTTTTTTATTAGCTTTGTATTTTTATTATCATAACAAAAATGTACAAATTATAATTTGTAAATCATTATTCATTTGTGGTTTGCAATGAGCTCAAAGCACAAAGCTCAAGCAGTTTAGTTGTAGAAATGAGATTGCTTTTCTAGTAATCTAGTATATTTTATAAATATAATCTCATTGTTATACAATATAAAAGGATTACATGGAAAGGTTTTCATGAATCATGTTTAAATAAAATGATTTGAGTAAGATGGTTCAAAACGAAAACGAAAGTTGTTACGTATGTCACATACCTAGTTAATAGTAACTTATTACTTTAGACTAGAAGGAGGTACCGATTCACATTTTCCTCAGACAGACATGTCATGATATACGGTATTTTTATTTAAAAGGGCAAAAATGTAAGAGATCAAATAAATAGTAGTTTGACAAAAAGAGCTTAAAAATGGTTTGAATAATGTAAGATCTTTTTAAAAGATTACTTTTGACACTTCATCAAAGTTAATAAAATAACATACAATTAAATACGATTTATTTGATTAGTGATTTTAACATACAGACCAAAATTAAAAAATATTGTTCCAGGTCATAATTTTTTTTGGAGTTTACTCCTTAAGAATCGATTTTTGTATATAAGGCGCCCGGTATGAGAAAAATATGAGGAGTAAAATCCACTGAACGATGACCTCGTTACGTTTTTGGTGCGCAACCTATCGTGCGCAACTAGTTTTGCCATCTATCGATAATTAGCAGAACTTTTAATGATTTGAAATATCACGCTTGTCTCTTTAGTTCACCAACTCGCCTCTAGGCGGCATAGGTTGTATCAGCGTTACTGCGCATGCGTAATCCTGCATAATACTTGTACAAATATACTTTTTTCATCAAGGCCTTTAATTTTAATAACTTGCTGTTATTGTGTTACAAAAGACCCTAAGTACAAGTACTTAACAATCGTAATTGTTCTTTATTCACAGAAATAAGATTGAAAATAGTTTTAGCCGATATTATGAACCTTTTTATGATATTACAAAGCAGTTAAACTTCTCATTTTAAATAGGACTGTTGATAAAATATGTATGGAAATATCGATATTATTACTAAGAAATATCGATATTTATTACTAATACATTTTTGTACGATATATCGATACTTTGATATTGAAATTCAGGTATCGTGGTCGATATTTATTTCAAATATTTTTAAGTTATTGCATAGCTTATATCGTGGGATTGGAGTGCAGCGACCGAATCAAGAAATTTTGTAACAAAAAAACCTAAAACCCCCACTCCGCCTACTATGTAGCTCGACCGAGTATTGCGTACATATCATTTAAGCGCCTTGTTGATACTTGTATTATATACTTTATTGCTTAATAGTTTAACAAACGTAATTAAACTTATTCGTGAGATTTAAGGTTGAAAATATTTTTAGCTAATGATAATCTTAACCTTTTTATGACAGTACATAGGAATGACAACTTCAAATAGTATTTTTTTTAATAACAGAAAAAATTGTTTTCTTATCGGTCACAACATCCAACTTTAATTAATATAAACGCCAAAAAAATAAGTGTGGCACTCGGAGATTGCCGCAGTAAAGCTTGATATATCGACATTTTCAAATACATCAATATTGGGGTTTGGAATTTCAAAATATTATCGATATTTCGACATATTGGCTTTATTTAAAATAATTATTGCAAGTCATATTAGACATGCAAGATGGTATTTATTTTTTAAGTGAGTTGCTAAATTAGTTGTATTACCGCTGCTTTTATATTTTTCTCGCATAAATTCGATGAAACACTTCTTGTATCAACTTTTTTAAAATAGGGGAGAGTGGGGGAATTGGAGCTATGTAAGGAAAAGTGAAAAAAAAAACAGTTTCGGTTTTAATCATAGACTTCTATAGACACTAATCAGTCTGTTAGTTATCTGGCTTTCAATAATTGAAAAGTACCATTTATAAAATATATCATTAGATAAGTAAAATCACCTTTTTGTAAAATCCTACTTTCGCTCCCATTACCCCACGCATCGGGTAATGAGAGCCAAGAAATAAAAATAAACAAAATAAAATCTATTTTTACCTATTTTACAGAAATTTAAACAATTACAATTACAAGTACTATTTCTATAAAACTAGATATTGAATGATTTAGTGTGAATGATTAGCTTTTACCGCTACGATAAGAGAAATGATGATGATAATGAATTTGTAATAAATATCGATATTTCTAAGTAATAATATTGATATATCGATACATCGATATTTTATAGACCTATTCCTATTATGACATGATTATATATTATGAAATTATTCTATTCCTATTTAAAATATAATCAGTTAAATAAGTTAAATAAATTTCAATTACGATTGTTAAATTCTTGTACTCTGGACTTTTGTAAAACCATAACAGAAAGTCATTAAAATGAAAAGGCTTTTTGAAAGAAATTCATTTGTACCAGTAAAACATTTATTTTAAAATAAACATTAATTATTATTTTTAATTTAAATAGTACGGATGTCACTCAAACAATCAAAAGTTTAATGTGCAGGTAAATTAAATAAAATGTTGTTCTCACGTGCTTAATAATATTATGCAACAAATGAAAAACCTCATAGTAATAGTAAAATAGTAATAATAAAATATTTTATATTTGCGTTATTTTTATTTTATTACGCCAACCAGGGAAAACGCTAAACGGTTAATTCCGCAAACAAACGTTATAACTGTATGAATAGAATACATTGATCGTGATGAGGGAATGCCTATCTCTTTTAACTGCGCCACAACTAAGAGGATGCGTTATCGAATCATTAGGAATAGGGAAGTCGATTGTATCCGAAATTTAGTTCAGATATTTTAAATATATAAAAAAAAGTAAGATAGACAAGAAATTTGTGGGTATTGATAATTTTTATTCTGCTGCGATCCGCAACCACAAAGAATAACCCACTTGAAAAAAGCTGATGGGTTCGTTAAATGAGGTGAGATTTATTTTTCTGGAGGTATATTGATTTCAGCAATAGCTTAGCTTTAAGATATAAAAAACCTGACAAGAAAATCCTGCTAGAACATTATGATATAATTTTTGAGGGATTAACAATCTAATATCAAGCCTCCAAATACAAAAATTGGAAAAGTGTTATATTTATTAAAGAGATATGGTTCAATCCAAATCATATGGTTACAAAAGCATGGTCCGATGATAAAGCGATCTCTACCTCGTTATGGCCATTGAAGAGACGAAGCTTCTTAGCAATATATTCCAGATTCCAGATTGAAAAATATTCCAGATTCCAGATTGAAAACTACAAATAATTATCATGAACAAATCAACTTTTGCATTCTTAAATACTAGATCCTAGAAAACCTATCAAAAATTCAATGGTCCATACCATTTCCTACCATGCCACACCAACTTAGGCAAATAAAAACAAAAAATTGTCTTGTAAGGTAAAAGTTGAATTGTTGAATTCGATAAAAGTATCGAGCTTATTTGGATACAAATAAATTGCCTTAGAGCAAGTTATAATACCGAGTCACTCTTTAGTAGGTACATGTATAATAAAGTGCGTAAGAAAAGCTGCATGTATAATAGTCACTATAGAAGACTGCATAAAAGTCGTAAAGATAACAAAAACAGTTATTTTCCATGATTTTGAACAAGATAAGGACTTAAAAAATATTGTTGAAAATTAATTATCTCTGAGGCATACCCAGCGATCATAACGATGATAACTTTAATGACATGATTCTCATAGTTCATGTAATTAAATGCTATTGTATAATTCTCATGTTAAATAATTTATTTATATTTTTAATTACCTAAAGTTACTATTGAAAATAATATTAAAAAAGCGATTTTACTTATTTTAATTTAATAGAACTTTATTAAAGTTACAGTATTTTTTTTTGAAGTAACTGCATATATATTAAGGATTGTTATAGTTAAAGATTGGTTATGCATCTATCAATAAAATTGGATTGATGTTCTAAACACGTTACTACATTTTTGACCCTACTTGGCGATCCTATACATGAGCTTGAAGCATTGAAATTCCTATGAAATTTCGTGAATACTGATATACGAGTATCATTATAGTAAGCTAGTCTTACGTATTAACCTTTAGTAGTTAAAATAATGTAAATGAAGTTTAAATACTTTTTTTTATTAATATTAGCGTAAAGTCAGTTCAGTATTCAGTACAGTGTGGCAATATAATCTCACAAATCCCGCATCGCTTTACATTATAGTTAGTCAACTGTTGTGAAGACAAGAGGCGACAGGTGATACATTTTATATAAGCCGTAGTGCACTTACTCTATGAAGTGGCGAAATTCTTGCGCATGAAACTTTTAAGTGTCTCCGAGTTTCACGTGTCTTCTCAGTTTTTGGTACACAATGTCTGAGCTTAGCGCGTGGTTAATCTGTGATTTCAATTCTAAGATGACTAAGTAAATATACATTGAAAGCTTTTTAGAAATTGGTTCTTTAGTTAATATTTCTTAAGCATAATGATTCATGGCTTAAAATAGGTTCAGAGTATAAGTTGTCGTTAATTTAAATGTATATTTGAAATAAAATACCGTAGTTGTAACTGAAAATATATTCATAATGTGAGTCAAATTAGCTTAATCATGTTTTAAGATTAATATTTCTTAAATAAGGACGTTCAAATATTATCAAAAATGGTAAAATAATGAAAATAATAAAATAAGTCATTTAAGATATTATAATGTCAACGCCAGGGTGCTCAGATCAACAGGGATCAAATAAATGGCTTCATGACGCCGACCAATTGACAGAACCCTTTTGGGTTTCTGGCAATGACACGTTAAATATATAGGATGTATACTCCCATTTTTTTAACAATCCTGGTTTATACGTATAGCTATAATTTTGTCTAAAGTGTACGAAGCTACTAATATTTATTTTGCTTTTTTTTAAGTATGTATAAATTCCTGTTTTTAATTTACTTTTAGTATATAATTTGTAACATATACTGTGTGGTAATCAGTTAGAATACTTCTTTCTACATACTGAATAGCTAATAGATTATAATATCCAAAATACGAAAAAAAGTCTATTTGTGTTTAAACTTTTTATGCCTGAGATTTTACGGATATTACATCTGAATCTGGCATTTTCGGTAAATTAAGGTACAAGAATACTACAATTTTTGATCGAAACTTACATGAAAGTTTGTATAAAGAAAGGTTTTTTATGGAGCGATTTTAAATTACTCCATGCGTTGTAGCGTGTATTATTATTTTATTGAAATATTCTTTTTATATAACAAATGAAAATATTCAGCACTCACTAAAATCACATTTGAAACCGATTTAATATTCATATATTTCAAACTAGCAGCAAATGTCTTAGGAGCTTGAAATCGATTTAACAAAAGTGAGAATGTGAAGACGAATCGTTAAAAGACGCAATTATACACGTTACGTACAGACCAGGCCTTGTTATTGCAAAATTAATTGGCGAGTAATTGGCTTCGCCCGGCTGGTTTACGTCTGAAGGCGTCCTGCTATTGACTGCTAGTTAATTAGATCCTAACTGAGAAACAATGTGAACCTAACTGTGCAGTGCGAAATAATGTTACTACTGCAACACGAATTGACTCGATAAACTTTTTTCAATATAAGCCAATACGATGACTTTGTTTATAGTGTTATTGTATTCAATAAAATTAATGTTATGTAAGCGATATTAAAAATACTTTGTCTGATAAAGACAATATATTGTGTCTAATATTATTCAAATTATTTACCTGATATAGTGTTAGATTTTATTAAATTTATAATATGTTAAAAACGGAGGTTTGTCAATCTTGTTGATACCAATACCAAACTCGGTGATTAAAAAAGTGATTATCACACTTTCTATGACCAAGTAATGTGGGACAGGGTTTAACTCCGGCACTAGATAAGGTAAACGTTTAGAATTAATCACACTCCTGCGGAAGGGATCGAACTCTAGTCAGCGTTCGTTATGGAGTGGCCATGGAAAATGCGATAATAGGAAGACTGAAAGAGCATGGTCTACTTTTATTAAATATATATTTCATTATACATATTGAGGTACCGTTTTTTCGCTAAATACGTTTAAAATAATCAGTTTCAATGCAATTTCGGTGTTAATATTGTACCTCAGTGGCTATCATTAGGTATACACCTGTATAGCTGATGATAAACTCTTAGATAACATTTAGAATGATGATACATCATTCCGAGTAAGAGAAAAGAATATCATGTCTAAACATTCCTCTTATTAAAAAAAATATTGTTGTTCAAATCTGGAAATGTTCATAATTGTGTTATAATTTTTTAGATTAATTTCGTTCTCTGTATTTGATTTTTTTTATTTTTTACTATTTATATTCTATATTCCAATGACTTTAAATAAATCACTACTCATAGTTTTATAAATAAATTTTTGTGTAAACTCTTCATTATTATCAAGTTACATAATAACCATATTTAAAAGAAAAAGATGTATTTCAAGTCAAGATTGTAATTCAAGTCTTGATAATTTTGTAAATTTTATAATTATAGCAAACACAATATCATAATACTAGTACTTACCTATAAAATATTTTACATTTGGCGAAGTCCAACTGAATATTTTAACCATGCAATTATACCATAAGCAAACATAAAGTCTGTTTCAATTCGCATCTAGAAATGACCTCACAGGCCCTATTATTTTTTAGTAGCTAGAGATTTTATTTCAATAAAGTTTGCTTTTCAAATAAATTTCTAAAATGGGGCATTTTGTGAGAGCTTTTTATATCTTACCTTGCAAAGTGTTAAAGAGTTTTATAAAAATAACATAACATAAAATTATCCAAACTCAAGTCTTATAGCCCCAAATTTTAGTCACTCTTAGAACCTTTTCTGAGGGAGAATAGATGCTCATTCAATTATCTAAATGAAATCCGGATCAGTCGCGATCTTAGGAGTTAACACAATTTGTACCAGTCTAACACTCGAGGCCAAATTAAAGATCAGAAATCCTCTGAGATCCCCGTATTGAATAAGTGTTTATTTTTGAATTAGGACTACTTTTAATAAAGTAATATATAATTACTTCATTTTAGCTTTTCAGTTTTAAATATTTTTACTAATTTATATAGTAGCACATATGTTAGTTGTACATATAAGGTAATAATCCATTTGGTTACAGTCTAAGTGATCTTTAATATTAAAAGAGTTTAACATTAATGTATAATACAATAATTGATCATAACTAGTTTTCATGTATAACAATGAGCTTGTTCTAGGTATGAAGAAAAACAAACCACGAAGTTATGCTCGCATGTGAGGTTCCGTTAACGGAAGTGAGGTACGAGAACGGAAGTCGTTGGTGTACACAGGATATGATGTGCGAATCCCTGATCACCGGTGTGAAAACGTTTTATAATTTTGTATTCCAATGTGGTATTTGTTTTCATCTGTGCAACATATATCAGATGTTTATATATATATCAGTTTTTTATAATATTCCTTTTGTATATCTGTAAAATATTAAGAATAGAAAAAACTGTATGGAAATTGAACAATCTTATTGTTTCGAAGTAATGCTGTGTAATGTGTTTATACTATCTTAATTGTCCCGTACCAACGAATCGAATCTTTCAAAAGTATTTTAAATCTACATAGGTAGACTGCAATTTTTCACACAATATTTTTTACTATTATTGCTTTGCTATTGTTACTTTAATAACAAATAAGGGATCGTATGATTTGATATGACATTTCATATTTTACATAACTGTAAAAGAATATTCTACGATGATCGGAATCCTTCGTATGGAATTTGAACTCGCACAGGGCTTTTTATTTTTTTATTAGTTGAAGGCAGCATATTTTTAAGTTCTTAATAATTTTACCATTTTTATCTGTAAAATATATAAAACAGTTTATATCAAAAAACCTTGTTACAATAATATTTTTGCTCCCTCTTTTACGTATTACACTGTATTTTGTAACAAGTACTTAAAAGGTCAAGGTCAAAGGGCGCCATACCTACGCTCAGAGTTAATGCCAGTTCAGAGACAACAAATAAATTTTGCATTGGAAAACTTAAATTTAAAAGACTATTAATTTTAAAAAGTTGTTGCACAAATGTTGTTGGGATTGATGTAGAGAGGCTCCCTGCAAGAGGTGGGTAATTAATGGCAAATAACCCTGTATACTTTAATTAATGATAATGATTTCAATAATGATAAAGGAAACTTTTTCTAAGATTGTTTTTTGTATTATGCAGATAAAAAATAAATAAGATCCTTAAAAAATTATTCTGTTTAATTAATAAGACTGTATATAACATAATATGGTGTAAATATGGTGTAAACATAGCCGAGTAAATATAAATTTAATAATCATCAGACTTAACGAAAGTTTGATTACCAAAAACGTAGTCAATAATAATTATTATTACCAATTAAAATCTTAATCATAAGTCCAAGTACATCGAGAAATTACTACATGCGTTAGGGATGCTTTATCACCAAAAATCGATAGACATAAGCTTATAAATTCAGCAATTAATCCTCTATCAGACTACCTAGAGCGCCTAGGCACTACCTACCTACCTACACAGCAAAACATAAGCCCCTTATTGGCACTAATCTTATGAAGAGGCTCCCGGTAATTAATGGTCCCAGACTGCTTATTTCGCTTTGATTTTTAATTTTAAGCTGTCACTGCTTAATGTTTTAGGATTGAGTGTTATATTTTTGATATTATAATTTTCAGTCTAAAACATAATTTATAAAGTATTTAAAGTCGGTACATAAATTGCTATACATATATTGCTACACGATTTCGTAAATACAAACATTGTATCTGCGAGTTTTAGAATAAAATTACTATATAATTATTTATTATTATTATATACATGATATTTAGAATATATTCATTGATGATATTTAGGACAATAGTAACATTTATCCAATATTGTTAGTAACAATGAACTGTAGTTGGATGCAAAATTTATTTGGGCATAAATTCCATGCCAAACAAGTTCTAGGTTAAGTTGTAAATCTCCTACTAAAACTAAGCGGCGATTATTGTCACTGACAGTACATGTACAAACTGAATATACGTATCTGGACGGTTTTGAACCTCAAATACGTAACATAATCCACTATTTTCGAGGAGGGTGTGCGTGACACTCACTGATAAATGGGGTCTCACTAAATCACATATGACACTACTTCCACGCATCACGAGATGTATGGTGTAAGTTTAATATTCTTGAGATTTATGTTAAGTTTCTTTGATGTATAGATAAACTATCTTCGAAGATTTATATAAGGAAAAGCTACATAATTGCCTAAGTCGATAAAGCCGAATCAAATTGATTTGATAGTTCAAATTGCTTAGATTTCGACAAAAGATTCAGTGACCTAAAAACAGCTTAATAATTGAGATGTTTTTTAGGTAACCTAAATAGAGCTGAAACCGAAGGTAGCAATTAGTTAATTGAACATGTGGAACAAATTAAGTAAATGCCTTTTCCATATCAAAGTGTGTATTTTTTATTTTATATATTAACACTTTAATTAACCTATTAAAAATAACATTTTTTTCAAGTCTTTAACACCTACTCTTTTATTTAAAACACGAGTAATTAGTTAATTTATTTAACATAAATAATAAACGTAAAAATACAGCGAAGCATTCTTTAATTTCGAGAGTAAAAACATACTGAATCTCATAAATTATGAAGTTTAAAAAATAGTTTATACAACCTGTGAAGTACGAACTAGATGCAACTGTATGTCGGTGTGGTAGAGTGTAAAGTCATAAAATATAAAACACATCAGAGTGAAACAATTTTTACTACTGCTACGTTTCCGCTGGAATCATGGACTAAGTACGGAACACTCGTACAACAAAGTTAACGAACCACGAATGAGTGCGCGGGAATAACCCGAAATGGTAGATTGCAACAATCGCACAAAACGCAGTAAATTTACTTTTATGGCACAAGTTAGAAGAACATTTTCAATGTGTTACAAATTTTGTGTTAAATTTGTAATTTACCGTTTTCAAATAAGATATACTGACGGCTAAGGCAACTGGTGCAGTATGGAAAAACGATTCCAACCATCAGACTGTTAGGGAAGTATCGCTTCTATCTTTTTCAAAATATCTCTACATAAAATAATAATTCATAATTACAAAAGTTTTCAGTTAAATAAACATTTCTCATAAGAACCTCTACTTATAGTAACTTTATCGATAAATAAATTATTTTTTTCGAGTGTCAAGATAAGGAATTTGGTAACAAAACGTATCACCAAATAAGTAACATTTAGGTATTATCAAATATAAGAACTTTTTAGAAAACAGTTTTCAAAAGTAGAATAAAAAAATGAAACTAAATAAAATATGCCAGATCTATGGTAATTAAATATTAAGACTAATTAGCAATAAAGAGGTTGCTAACAGTGCTAAATTAAGAATTAAAATAGCAACCGTTTAACTTTTGTTTCCTTTATACTCGTTAGACATGATTTTTTTTCTTAAAACATCATTCGTCAAAAACCTATGGTTAAAAATCCTTGTTTTTTTTTTAAATAAGTATCTAAATATTTAAATAGAGTTTCAGGGGGAGTTGTTTTACTTAACATAATCTGTGAAAATAAAATAAAACTAACAAGCAAAAATATTTTTACCAATATATATACAAGAAAAGGACTTTACATCGGTGTAGCAAAGTGTGGATTTAAGAATAGTGTTATTACACTGTGTAAAGATCAATTTATTACAAACTTGCAATGTTTTATTGCTTTTTACTACATATAATCCATCTATAATTACTAATGAAAGAAAAATACGAGAAATATGTATTAAATATTAATTATTAATTATTTTCATTACATAGACAAATGTTCATATGTACTGTCAGTACATATTCATTCACATAGGATTAAAACTACTGACCACACTCATAATTTGCGCAGTAGTCAAACGAAGCCAGTTCTCCCATTTGTATGAAGTTGCTCACTAACTTTGAACTGATTATTCATTGCTATACCGACCGGAACACACTCGGAGTTCTACCCGGATTACATCAGATCAATAGCCAATGTTTTAAAGTAGGAACTACTAAAGCAACATTTTAAGGTTGACCGCGTATCTAAACATTCCTAACAAATATAAAAACATATCAGCGATTTGCATAATTTATATCAAAATTAAGAAATAATACAACGTTAATAATATTATAAATAAAATATCAATAGTTTGAATTAGTATGACATCAATGATAGTAGTCATTACTATCATTGATAGTGTATTTATAATATGTATTATTTTAAAATTGTTTTAAGATTAGAATCAAATAATTTTCGGTTTTCTTTACCTTATTAATGTGTCCAATATTCTATGTTGAGATTGTTTTAATACAATGTTTCATCAGACTATCTCACCATGTAAATAGTGCTTTATGCTCATTAGAAATTTTGTAAATATTTGAACAGACAACCGGGAAAAATTAGACACATGTCATAGAAAGTTAACCGATTAACATAGTTAAGTCTTAAGGAATAGTAAATATGTAGTAGGATAAATAATATAAATTTCCTAAAATTAAGTAAATTAATTAGGTAAAGTAATAAGTTGAAATTTAATATACTATACCTTTTGTTTCACATCTTAATATTGTGGTACCTCTGTAACTTATTATAAAATGGAAAAAGAAGTCTTATAACATATGGTATGAAATACCAATTAAAGTAGAGGATAATTTTGCTAAGACAAATATATGAGGCGAAGATGACTAACTATCGGAAAAATATATTCTCCAGTTTCCTTAAGCATTCCTCAGCATAGATAAAAGTTTCTTAACAATTTGTGACTTGTATTATGTTTTCTCTATAATAGTAATAATAATAATAATATCAGTACAAATTACACACATTATTCTAACCCCTAAGTAAGCAAATTATTTGCACGTTTTAAGGGTGTTAGACAACGATACAAATACATAGAAATACACATTATAAATACTGGGAATATATTTAATAAACGACCAAACCCAGAAACACGGACATCTCAACGAGACGGTAAATTATATATCTATAATTATATATCTTTCATTCTTTTATCATACACGAGGCAAACGGCAAACTTACGGGTCACCTGAAGCCACGTGATCACCGCCACACACGATCTCTTGTAACACCGGAGGAACGATTACATTGCCGGTTACTAAGAACAACTAGACAATTTTTCATGTTAAAAATATCCTAAGAGCTTGTAACAACCCGTAACGACAAATCATTCTATATTTTGAATGACAATAACACTGTACAAGGATGCCACATATTCAGAAGGCTATTTGAAAGAGTCTCCGAAATAAATGCGCTAGAAGCACTTCTATGCAGCATCCCTACGCAACACCAAAGGACGTCAGAAGCTCGTTGTTGTACGGTCTAATGGTAAAAGCTGATACTGTGGCGATGCGGACTAGAAATAAGAACAGTACTCTAGTCCTGCATTTTTACAGCTGTTAAAGGTGGTCTGGCTTAATTTACTGCTTCGCTCAAAAGAGGGAAGTAGTAAAGTGTAATTCTCCGTTTCTTCATGGTGAAGTTGGCCTTGATCTCCAGGCCTTATAACGTGTAAGGGTTATTATCTAGAAACAGTGCAAAACTTTTATCTTGATCAGTTTACCATTTTTAAACCTATTCAAGTAAAATCTCAGTACAGTACACAAGTTTTATTATATGGGTACAATTATATTATGATACTTACTAGCTGCTGCTAGTGCCGTCATTAGCTGCCCCACTTGCCTTTCCTGGTGAAATCATTAAGTCGTTTATTAAAATTTTAATTAATAAACATGAATTCCTTGTAACGGGATTCGTCAAGTTACTACTGTATTTATGATTAGATTTATATTTAACTTAATATTAAATGGTAAAACTGTGAGGAACTAATTGTACTTGGACTTGGAAGTGTTTCTTGTTCACGCGCGAGACGCGGGGGCTACCACCGATGGAGCGGATGGCGTCGCAGGGGGAGCTGGGGGCGCCGACTGCGTTGGAACGGTCGAGAAGCCCGTTCACTTGCCTACCGAGCTGCGCGCACGTCACCCGTGTAACATATCAATTCAACATTAATTACAATCTTTATATTTCATACAGTCTACTTTTATTTTACTTTTATTTTATTTTATTTTATCTGTGTTACACGAAGCTAAAACATACTAGTTTAATTGTTATGTTTTAATTTTAAAAAAATGTTGTTAATATTTAATAATATTTTACACCACGAATTAAAGAAATTATAATAAAAGTGATGAACACATCTACATATAGGCACTGTACTTGTACTCACTGTACTTTGGATATCTTATATTTTAAAAGTAAAATTATTATATTCGTCGTTTTAAATTACAATAGTTTTGTGTAATGAGCGTACATAAAAAAATAAAAACCATAGATTCTGGAACTTTAACAATATCTTAAATTCTTCATACACTTATAATCTATACATTTTCATGATATGTATATAACTGAATAGCCATCTTATACAATGACATATTATTAATTGTTAATAACATGAGATACAAAATACCTGAGTAATTGATAAAAGCAAAGTGAAAATTAATCACAACTACTAATATTACACGCATACAGAGGTATAAAATGCTGCTTCTATAATAATCACAAATTGGTTGTGTGGAATCGCTTTTTATTTTGAAATACATTATTAAAACTAAGATGCAAATATATTATCTACGAAGTTGAAATGGAATGATTTAATATTATACATAGGAGTCTGTGCATATATTTACGATAATTAAAATTATTTATATAACTTTGATTCTATTTAAATACATAATATAAAAAATAATTAAAGATTTAATTTATAAGAAACAGAATTATTTATTTAATTTATAAAGAGCAGGATTCCAAAGTACCACTTCGATATACCATATATACTATTCTAACCATACCACCCTATCATGACTTCACATGTTTATTTAAAAATATTAAATGAATATCATTTTAGGCATCTGGAGAAGAAAATCAGGGTATGAGATGGTCGCATGGCGGGGACAAATGTGATCGTAACTTACGTCTCCCCTCCGGGTTCCTTATACCGGTTATTACCTTCATACCAGGTAACAAAATTTACTTCGTACTAAATTAGTATTGGTTTCATAAAAATGTTCCATATTTACTACAAATTTTAGGAAGTTGACATGTTGTTTTTTACTACACAATTTTTTGGCTGAACAATAAAAATGTAACATATAATTAAAAAAAAAGTGCTAATTGGGATGTTTTCTGAAGATAATTTAAATACTAATTAATAATAACGATAAATTCCATTATTGATCCAAGAGTTGGCTCGGTTATATAAATAAGAAAATATAAACCCATTACTTGGTGTGATGTACTCCATGATCACTAGCCCTCATTTCAACAGACACGGAGGCGATTTCTTAAGACGTTCGACAAATTACATAATTTATCTCACTAAGACACCACTGATCAGAGTCTGGAAATTAATTCTGGGAAACTTTTATCGAAAACGATTTACGAAGGGGATTTTTATTACCGTATAGAAAATTTCTATGAATATTATATACAAAAAGTATAGGTAAGATATTAAAAATCAAGCAAGTAAACAAGCAAACATACACGTAAAACTAATAAAGGCATGTTAAAAATAATCTAGATTGTAGTGATGAAAGTCTAGTGGTAGACAAGTTTTTTTTCCACATCTGGGGGCATTCATTTGCAGATTTAGATATATACAGAATGAGAGAAGAATATAGTAATTAGAATATAGAAATTGTAAAACCCAATTTATCGAAACACTTATAACAATAAGTTCAAAACCTTAATCCAGACAAATTGGAAATATCATAAGAGTGGGTCTCGCAAATAATATTTGTAGACATTTTGCAAGATTTATGTTAAGAAGTTTGACCATTTTTCATTTTCAGAGCGCTTGTTCATTGCGTGAACGATTATCATTTTCCCTTTTTATTTCCCGAAGTAAGTTTCTTTCTTCAGGACCCTTTTCCAAATAATAAGTAATTGTTTGCGTCACAATCGGGGCAAAATTTGAAACTCGTTTTACGTTATCGTCACGCTGACTATTATATAAAGTTTACGTTATTTATAGAGTATTTTATACAAATAATTCAACTTTAAGGTAGACATGTCTATCTTAAATTTGTTAATGGGAATAAAAATTCACTTATAACTACTTTTCACATATAACATTTCACTTATAATCTTTTTACTATGCAAAATAAAAAAAATATTTAAAAATATACTACTACAAATATAATAAAACAAAAATGTACTTAAAGTAAAACTGCTATAAAATAGAACAAATATAATAATACATCATTTAAAAAGAGATGTATTTGTGTTGAAAATATTAATGATATTAAGAATGTTTTGAATCTTCTTAAGGACATAAAGTAATAAATCAAACTCGAAAATTAGTGCTTAAAAATATATTTAACCCAGAAAAACATTTTTGTTTATCATAGCACTAGATTATTTAAATAATTTTATATATTATATATTGTAACTTATCACATACATTTTGGAATGTTTCATAATACTAGAATAAATTAAAATTAACTGCATTTTGTGGTTGAGAAAATTGCTAAAAAGTCGACTAGACATGACATAACGTTCGTTGTACCTAGAAATTAGGATATTTGTTATAGACTAGTCGATACTTCGTTATTTCTTAAATCAGGCACATTTAATTGGAAGTGTCTATTACAATTGCAATTTATAGGACCACCCACTTCAGCTTTGGCAATACAAATGTTAGGAGAACGAAATTGTTCGCTTTCCTTTTTCTTTCTTTTACTATTTGGTTTTGTTGGAATAGTATATATAGCTGTTATGTCACTAAATGAAGGATCTTGACTCTTAATGAGATCACTCTTGATATTTGGTTTGGGTGAAGTTTGGTAAATATTCGATGTATGTAACCAATTTTCGTTGTATGGTTCGTTGCCTTTATTGTGATATTTACTAATAATATTATGATTAAATGTCTTGTCTATATTAAAGTCCTGTTCGGAATTACCATTTTCATTAATAAATCTTTGAGACATCCAGACGTATCTCGCCATTGGTTCCTCTGGTCCCCAAAGTCGTGAAGGTCGAAACGCCGACGCTATTTTCTACAACAAAAATTATAGATTCTTATTAATTGACACGGACAAATTAAAAAAAAACTCATTGTATCTAATAATCTAGATAATAATAATTATATGTAATGTAAATAAACATTCACTTACCGTCAACAAGTTGAACTGTTCTTCCTTTGCCACAGCTACTGCCGCCATAATTACCATCACCACCAAGATCCCAATCAAAACACCTCCCAAAGGCCACAAGGTCTGATTTCCCCAAGTGACACGTAGCAAGGAGCGTAACCACCAACCAGTCACCCCCATCAGCAACACCGGGGTAGTCCACCAAGTTATCAACCAAAACATAGGCAACCTTGCTCCAGTGATGAAGTGTATGTCAACAGTGAGATAATACCAGCCTGAAATAAAATATCACTTTTATGAAAACTAATATTAATCAAATTAGTTAGATCAGAATTATTTAATTATAGGGACATGACCAAGGCCAAGTTCTATAATAAATATAAATAAGTTTTTTATCAAAAGATATTGTTTAGAAATAATAGATATTAGAGTCTATATAGCGATAAATATATCGATAAAATATAAATCAATAAAGGGTAAATTTTTAATGGTAAGAATATATTATTGTTGTCGTTATTTCATTTTTTTTATATTTATAAGAAAAAAATATTAATTAGACATTTTTCTCATCTATCTACATAATAAAAAAAAATTGCACTTGATGGCACTAGTATATTTTTGCTACTTTATTTGATTATCGTATGCATTTACCTTAATAACATACTTTTGTTCCTAACAATAGTTCAGTAATAAAGTTCTCCTACCTCCTATATTCATGAATATAACCTCAGAAGCACATAAGGTACACGTAAGCTTCTAAATTGATTGCAATTGGTCATATGAGCTGACCCTAGCGACTCTAGCGGTCAACAGCAAGCAACATTGATTCAATTATAGGAAGTTATTAAATCACTTACTACGCCTCGTAGTGTACTGAACAACATGAAATATTACTTTATTTTATTGTACCCATGTGGAAAGATCTGTGTATTATTGCATTTTAACAGAAAACACAAAGGTTAAGTTATTTAAATCATAACCTGAAACATTTTTCTTTCCTTGTAAATATTCAAAAGTATGTGTGTTTCATGAACTAGAATATTTCACTAATAAATTGCCACATTATTGCATTTTACAAGATGCTTCCTCTTGCTCCTTTTTAAAATAATCATAAAATTTTTTGATAATAATGTCTTGAAGTGGCCTATTATTAAAAGTCTATGTGCTAAAACTAATTAAAAGTAGTAGATTTGGTTTTAAATTAATTAGCTATTCCTAGTAAGTTATGATATATTATCTTATTATTTTTAAAAGGTTTACCAACTAGTGATAGACTATTTCGAGATATATAATTCTCTTACAATTTAAATAATACTCATTAGCGTTTAATAAGTAATTATGATAACTTATAAACTTAATACAACTAATGTAGGGCAATTAATATTATTTTTTATATTATAGCACTGTCAACATCACAAGTATACGTAAGTACTTACCATATATAAATACAAAGCCCACTATTTCGACTAGCGTAGTGAACACCGCCAGCACTGGCACGGCTAGCTCATCTAAAATGTCCGCTAAGTCCAGTCCCTGCGATAGCACGGTAACAGTCAGCGCGGTCCCGAGCGCTGAAGACGCACACGCAAATAACCGCCAGTGATCACCAGCCAGTCGGTGTAGCTTGTCGTATATTGGGTATAACAGTGCCAGCTGGAATCAAAATACAATTTGATAAATTTATATTTAGTTAATCAAATAAAAAACACTTAAAAACAATATTTTTATTTTAAATTATATTTATTTAAAAGTATTTTAATACATATAATTTCACCAAATAAATTGCAATCGTATGTAATTGAATAGTAATTGAGTTGGCAGGAGAGGTAGATTATATGCAAATTTTAATAAGGTAACCGAGCATGGTTGCAGCTGCCACAAAATAACTCTCGTGACAGTTTTTACTATACTGAATTCTTCCAAAAGACTCATATTATTATAGAGGTTTTTTTATATGAACTTACCACAGTAACTATGCCGGACATGAGAACTAATCCAAAAGCCAATAGTGGCCATTCTTTCGATCTCTTCTCGGACACTGAAGACTGATATATTAAAACTAATATTGATACAAAGCTGCTATCTTTGTTTCCTTCACCGCCTATAGACTGCCAGATAAATACAGACAGCCATCCCGATAGTAAATTGGTAATAGTAACAAATGTCGATGTCCTGAAATTAAGAGAATTAAAATATAATAATTGAGTATTGATTTAATAGGATTTTATAAATGCCTTTTTTCACGAACTGCTTTAGTTTCTTAGTTTAACTTATGTAATAAGAAGACAAAGTTAAAAAAGTTTGTAAGGTATTCAACGTCGAGCTCCGGTTAGTTTAAAAGTGAACCAATTTAAAATATACTTTTTCTTTAACCAAGATGACACTATGCTCTCTGATTTTATTATATAATCTTTATTATATAACTCTAGTTATTTGAGTCATTTTCAATCAATATAATCTTAGAATCTCAATTTCTTAACTATTGTCTTTTCATCCGGATATAGTTTTCAAATTAATGTTACTGTGTTTGACAGTAAAAAGTCGAATTCAAAATTTTTATAACAAAATAAAATTAAAACGTTCAGTGTTTATAAAAGTTCATTTCTTTTACGGATTATTCAAAATTTTAGTAATTATTAATATGTTAAAATAAAATATTATTTGCGGTTATGACATCTTTTCAATATTATTTTTTACTGCAATTTTATGTGTTATGATAAGGATTTTTGTATGAACCTGAATAAATATTACCCACATACCGACCAAATTGCTTATACAGGATAAAAAAAAAACAAAGTTACACTACGTACCACCTATTCAATATAAAATTTATTCACTTATCAAATAAACTAACATTGTAGTGCGCCGTCGTCAAAGCAACGTTAGATTACTTCTTGCTTGATTAAACACCAGGAAATAGAGCATGTGTTTGTTGAACGACAGCATGTATTTATTTTGAAAAAGAAAAATGTTAACTAGCTCACTGGACAGTTTTATTATAATTCCTGTATGTGTACTAGAAACGTATAAGTAATTAATTATATAAAGTTGTTTATTATAAAGTTATTTTTCATCTGTAAATAGCATGCAAAATATATCATGGTGCCAGCAACTCGATAGCTCAGTTAGCAGAGCGATGCAAACTAACAGACTAAGTAAACTTATTGTTTTAATATAGAACGAGAGTAATTATTTCAAATTCATTGAAATAAAACTATTTTCACGGATTTAACTCGCGTATATTGAATTAAATTTTAAATTTAATTTTAAATCAATATACGCGAGTTAAATCCGTAAAAATAATTTTATTTCAATGTGTAGTAGGTACTCGTGACAACCTTAGAAAACACTATATTTTAAATTCTATAATATTCCATTTTAAATACTGAAATAATAAGTCCACCACCGCAGTTAGATAAATAAAATATTCACTCACCATCTGACATCTGATTGTCTATACAGCGTTCCACCAGCGCTTACTAAATATCCACTAACAATATTACTCGACAGCAACGCTTGTACTAATGCGCTATGCCAGATATATGGCTGGGTTAATGGCGACCAATGCTCACAAGATTCAAGCATAGCAGTCAATGTATTAGAATCTGATAGAAACGTACATAATACTATGGCAATAATTATAATTATCGGTGTGAGAGTAAGAAGAGATATTCTTAACGTTTTTCGGAGGCAGTATAACCTAAAAAAAATAAAATAAGTTATCACAAATAAATGTATATCATACATCTGTAAGTATTTCAGGACAAAGTCCGGATCAAGGAGTTTTATCTGGTTTAGCTGAATGTCTAGAAAATAAAAAATTAATATCCGAAAACTTTAAAGATGTCAGTACAAGCAAGACCCAAATTACGATTTGTGGGATAAACTTATTGAACGTTTTGGGTCGATATAATATTAATGAATGGTGTTTCCTTTGAGGTGCTATAATTTTTCTACTGTCATTTCAAGTTTGTTGAAATTACATCTTACTGTTGAAATTTAAAATTTCATCAAAACCGTAAATCTGATCTAATCAGACGGACGGAGGAAAAAAACAGGAAAGGTGGCATTCGTATAATATTAGGCAGATTTTTAAAAAATCTAAAGAGGATAGAGAATTAACCAATAAGTAATATTAAAAATGTTTGTATATATTTCAATTTTTCAACGTCACGACTAAACTGGCTTTTCCTCGTTTCCCTCCTTTATGATATAAATAAAAACTTAGATGCAAGCATTATAAAGATATTTAAACTACGGCTGGAATTAGCAGCGTTGGCGGATTTTTCAACTCTATTTCGAGACCAAAACAGTTTTGGGGTAAAATTTTAAGAAACCATCGGTAGTCCATAAACACGTAAAAGTTGCAATATATGTTTCAAAAGAGAAAGTTCTTCAACAGAGTTCACCCGACTTTAATACCATAAACAATTTATGATGGCTTGTCAAACAATTAGAATAGTGAATGTGTATGAGCATACAGATAGACATAACAAAAATATGTTATCGGCAAGATGACATAGAGAATAATACATAATTAAAGATTATAAAGCCTAGAAATTTTACAAGATTAGGTGAACCTAGAAGAATTTTGCTTTTCACTATCTTAAAAATGGAGTCCACTACTACGAAAATGGTGTCCAGTATGAAACTTTATATCTCAATGTATTCCAAATGTATATCATTTAGTAAAATGGGGTAAACCTACAAATTAGTAAAAGAAAGCTTATTAAAAGTCTCTATCTTAGAAGTGACTCCTGATTGGACTCTTATGATGAATACTTATGAAATTCAAATCCCTGAAAATAATGATTAGTTTTTATTCAGACCTTTCATTCTTTTACTCTAGACACTACCAAGCGTAATACTCTTAAAACGTACCGTTCTTTGGGAAACCACATCCCAAAAGATTATTTAAGATAAACAAGCATTACGAAGGTATACAGGAATAGTTTTTAGGTAATTCTTACGCTCCAAAATAGTAGTGAAATGTATAACAGCGAAATATATCTTTAATATTTTCAAGGAGGACCATTGAACCTAGCAAGTAGCAATTCCTAGTACCCAGGTCCCAGCACTCGTACGGTGAATCCACAAAAATGCTACAAAGATTCACTTCATATTTATATATTTTTTGTTTAAACAATCATAGTTATTTCAAAAAATATTATTATTTTCTACTCAATTATTCCAAAACAAGTTAATGTTATTTTTAACCAGCAGTAAATAGTTTTTTGTAATCTGTAAAAAACATGAAATGAGTATGTCGATTAAAACATTTAATTCTGTTGTTCTTCAATGAAGCTATTTAGAGATCCCTATTAACCAAAATTTGCGGTCAATTGAACCATTACAGTAATCGTATTAATTATGATACAGCATTAAAGTTTTCATTTCGTATTGTTTTAATATGATCATTTATACTGAATTAAATGAGGTGCATTTAGGACTTTTGCATTAAACGTATATGGTTTAAAAATAGGTTACATAATATTTATTAACATTTATTTAACATTTATTTAACATAATATTTTAAGGAATAAATAAGTACCTACATCATCTCTGTGTAAAATTTAGAAAAAATTATGAAAATCTTTCTTGGTCTAAGCAAAAAGCCTTTACTATTCTGTACATGCATATCATATTATTATGTTGACAATAATCGTGGCAAATATTTACATTTCTACGAGTACAATAATAATACGCGTGTGTTAACCAGCTTCAAAACGACAACATATACATAAAAATAAAATACGTACACCTACTGTTTATGAAAATTGTGTAATAGTGAAATTAATACTTACATAATGGGTACAAAGAACCATAAAACGAATATTAAAATCGCCATTACGCCGAGATACTGTGGCTGTTCTGCAAATGGCGCCAAAAACGTCGAGCTGAAATTGTTAATGTTATATATTTATATTCCAATCACAACAATTAAAAACTTGCCAAAAACTCAAACTGAGAATATACTTAGATTAATAGTGTATAGCAATAAATATTGCACATTGATAATTAAATAATTATTTGCACACAATTTCATTTAACGTTTACTTACTTAAAACATTCAGATGCATTCATTTTGTTTTCGTATCCGTTCTAAAAACAAAAACATTGTTAAGCTTTGTATTCAATAGTTCATGAAGAATAATTGCAGTTATAAATAAAAACAATAAAATGAATCAATGATAATAAAAATAGTTATCAAACCGGAGTGATATGCAGTTTTGTACAATCCCTTAACGGGAATGTGCCCTTAGCAATCCATATCATATAAGCTGCTGATAAAGCGATGTAGATCATACTGTAGATACAACAAATATATGACGTGAGGATCTTTAGGTGACCGACTCCTGTTAGACAAAAACTAATTAAGTATAAACTCCTGGGGTATTATTAAAAACCATAAATTCTTTAGAGCCTTGTACTTCTTACGAACCTCTTAGAATAGGAACTGCTCTCCACACCCCAACAGGATCTTGCTGGCTAAGCTGCCCCATCGCCAGCTGTAGCAGCGTCGTTGGCAGCGCAACCGCCAGCAACCAGAACGAGTATATAACCAGGTATGGAATATCGCCATACTTGAACGCCTCTCGTGGCAGCCGGACAGAGTTGAATAATGTAAATGATATGGCTATTGTGCATATTTGAGTTTTGATTACGTCAACAACCCGTCGGATTGTCTGGAAGAGGATTGAAAAACATATTAATTACATGATTTCAAATTTAAGTGTAAATTCTGACGGAATGATTTATTTCTACAATAATATAATTATATTATTGTAAAAAAAAAAAAAAAAATTACTGTTGTTGCAGGTGTTATTGTAATAATTATTATGTTGAATAGGAGGTTCCCGATTTAACAGAAAAGATGATCTTTGACGTTTGCGAATAAGAACACAACATGCCTTATGTAACAATTTAAAAATAGGGAGATTCAAACTGAACTGTATAATCTATTTTGTTTATGGAGTAACACATAACATTAATAATATAATGTTAATTATGTGTATGACATTATTATTGTAAAGTAATGTAAAGAGTACATTACTGAAAAGTACAATAAATATGTTACGTTATAAATATTCAAGAGAGTGTTAAATCTAGATAACTTGCAACCTAATTGTTAGTTAATTATTTACTACACTAGAGTTTCTCTGTGACATATATTACCTTCAGCGGAAGACAAGAGATAATTAAACTAAACAATTATTTTTACTTTGAGTTCATTCATTTATTAAATCACACACACACTGACACACACACACACACACACACACACACACACACACACACACACACACACACACACACACACACACACACACACACACACACACACACACACACACACACACACACACACACACACACACACACACACACACACACACACACACACACACACACACACACACACACACACACACACACACACACACACACACACACACACACACACACACACACACACACACACACACAAATAAACATAATCCTTATATTTTTATTTCTACAAATAAATAAAAAAGTTATTGGTAGTTTTTGTAATGGAGGAAAATGTAAATATATTTTTTCATGATTGATATGTACATAATGACAGGCTTATTAATGACTTGCGTAACTACGTATGTGATACTTGTCGGTATTAATAATAATATCTTTGACATCCTTAAGAAATAATAATAACCACAATTGTTTTGATCACAGCGTCAGTGAATGTAATTTAAAAAATTATTGAACATTGAAAAATATAAATATTTGTATATAATTTGTCTTAAAACCATAATCATTTATTTAGTCACAAAATATATTCTGTAACTAATTCCCTATTAAGTTTCCATTGTTTAAATATATTTTAAAAATAAATATTATTTTAAGAATATTTTGTAATAATATTTTATATATTTAAAAAAAGGAAAATTAAGATAAAATGTACAATATTATTGTATACAAAAAAAGAACATTGGATAGGATTTTCAAATCTAAGATTGCATCTGCGACAAAGAAGGATACTTAACTGTGCAAGTCATCAATGCAAGGCATCATGATAATTAAATGAATACAGTAATTGACCATAATGCTGAGGTCACAAGTTCGAGCTCTACTCGCATTAATAAGTGTTTAATCTTACATTTTCGTGAAATACAAACAATCAAATGTATTAAAAAAAACATTAAATTATGTTTTATGATTGTAAAACCATGAGTCAGATGTACGTAACAAGTGTAAAAACATCTTTAATAAAATAGTGTAATTTACTAAATGTTTCCGCCTGCTAAATACTTTATTCCCATACGTTAGTTGAATGTCCACAAGACAATGTCCTGGTATACACCTGGTACACTTATTTACCCAAGAGCTTACCAGACGTGGTTTTGGGTTTTTTATAATTGTTAATTATTATAACATTAAAACATATAATGACTTATAAAGGTAACTTCAAGCCATAAATATAACGTTTAATAACACAATTTTGTTTAATAAGTACGTGGAGATATGTTTATTACTGTAATGGTTTTTTATATCACCGATTTTCTCTTACTAGAGTAGTGAAATCTTTGAAGTAGAGACGTTAATATTTCATTTTAATAACATAAGTTCACAATAAATAATAATAATAATAATAATAATAAGTGAGTGTGTGTGAGATAGGTGTGTGAGTGAGATAGATATTTATTTTAACTTGGCGTGATTAACAAATAATAATTAAAATAAGGGATCTTAATATACAAAGTCTCCAGAGAGAGAAAAATAAATCTTTAATGGTAATTGTATTTGAGATTGTACTTTCATTTCCTACAATAGAGTGCTATTTCATCATGTTGCTAATAATGTTTTCATCGCGCCTGCTGTATGTTTGTAGTCATCGAGCTACATTCCATAGTTATGTGAATGTTGATACAAATATTTGTTTAACGACCAGATGTTTTAGGTGACATAGTGTTGCTGGAATGGATAATATCAAGTTTTATTTAAATTATCTTTTCAAGTTTTATTTATTGATCTTTTAAGTTTTAACTTTCCAATGTCTAGTCATTGCTATAATCGGTATATATAAGCATTGTTATATTAAATTTGAAATAAATAAAGAATGAAAAATAAACTGGTACAGGAAGGGATTGACCCCGCGACACCTCTTAAGGGTTGTCCCGCGAAACCATCGGAGACGGGAGGGTTAGCTTATGTCAAGCTATATAGATATTTATATATATAGATATTATAGATATATTCTAACAATATTATCTATACATATAATGAAACTGCCACTGATCGAAAACTGTACATGGATAATATTTAAAAAATCACAATGGGGAAACTTTATAAGAACAAGAGAACCCAAAACAATGGTTTTTTCTTTTGTCTGTTTGTCTGTATATCTGTATGTTTTGCACGCTAATCTCAGAAACGGCTAAACTAATTTGAATGCAGTTTTCGGGAATATATTCACATAGAACCTACATTACATTTAGTTTTTTTTAGTAATCGGTTAACAAATAAAGAGGTTAATAATCTCTTATTTCTGTACCATTGCTGCTTACCAGTGACTAAACATCAACAAATATATACATAAATAAACTAGAAATACTCTTACACGCAAAAACTACTCGATTGAGTTTGATGAAATTTTTAACGTTTATAGTTTTTACATACATTGGTAAGTACAAACGGTAGGTTTTATTAAAATCGAAATCTACGCGTACAAAGTCGCAGACACAGCTAGTATTCAATAAAAATAACGTAGGAATATTTAAATAAAAAAGTTACCAAGAATTAAACAGCGTAGTTGTTCATTTAATTAAAATTTGACTGAAGATTTTTTGTAATTTCCTAATACATAAGGGCAAAGAACTCTGAATTTTTGGGGCCATTGTTTTATTTTTTAACAATGTCCTTGCTAATTACTAAAGCAATTCATTGTACAGCTCTTCGCTTGAGACTTTGGTTCTAACTTGTAATGTTATTTTTTTGTAATATCAGGTTTTTGGCTTGTTTCCTTAATTGCTCCTACAATATAAAGAATATTTTGAACTTTATATAAAAGAAACTTCTAACTTTTAGGTTTTGATATTTAAATCATTCATTTTTTTTTTAATATTAAAATAATCTAATCTACAAATAAGAAGTTTTAGGCTAATTTAGTTTCTTAATATTATCTACGCTAAGTTGATGTTACAGTTACTTTTCTTAAAACATTGGACTTTATATTTTAATTGGATACAGTATTAGAAACGTAGCGTACTATGATTGACTTTAATTAGTAAATTGTTACTAAGTAGTTTGGTTCTTGATATTAGTTTTCATTGTGTAGAAAACAATTATGTTCTCTTTGAAAATTAAAAATAAAATTTACATAAAATGATCATTAATATTATATTTATTTATTTCCGTGTATCAACAATATCCCATTTATGGATTATAGATATAACTATTCTTAGCTAAAAATACAATAATAGAATACGGATAACATCGATTCCTTGTAGTGGATACTGTATGTTTACATTGCATTTCCTCAAAACCTTTGTAACATAATAGCGGTACAATCGAGTGCAGAAGCGTGATAATAAAAATGTTAATATATACAAGTAGGCAATAATGAAAACATTAAAATAAGTTTAACATGTTATTGTTATTATTTAAATAAATATTTTATAGTATTATTTAATTATTAATACTAAAACCAAACTTAATTGTAAAACAATATTAATGCACAATTTTGTAAAGCAATTTAAAATATGACTTAACACAGCACAATTGATATCGCATACGGCTTATGATGTGTTTTTTATAATATTTTTCAGAATATAAATCACACAGACCTCGCAAAAAGTAGGAGGAAAATACTTCATGCGATTATTATTGCGCTGCATAAATCTTGTTTTTCATACCGTTGGCAAAAAAACTTATATTTAAATTTATTTATTACTACTATTCATATCCAATTCATATTTCGGATTGTATGGAATTTTGTGATAACTCAATGTAATCTTTTTTATTAACTGGCAATACTAAGAAGTAACAATTTTTAAGTGATTTAAATTCTACAGATGTAATTTGAAAGAAAGATATCACGTATTTTATATGATTGTAATAACTGAAAAACTGGTAACAGTTACCTCGCTACACAAAAACCGCCCTACTTACTTTATTTAAACTGTTAACCTATAAACACTGGGCAATGACATTTTAGTTAGGTATCATTAACGACAAAGGCCTCAACCTACTTATAACTGTCATAAATTATAAAATCGTTTAAATCCAAAGCAAGGAGAGACCTCTAATAGGAGGGAGTGGAGCATGACGGAGGTTGGGTGAAAACAGAATTCCTTCTCTACACGCAATTAACTCACCATCTTTCCCTTTTATGTAGAGCAAATTATGTTATCGATTATTTTACGAATATTATAATTGTGGTGTGATTATATTTACTTATAAATATTTTAATCGATTTTATTGTACACATTCGTTTGTATTCGAATAATTCGTTTGTCTTAATATCCCTAATTTTTGAGGCAAGTTTTTTAAGTTTTTATCAACTGGGTTAATTTGTAACACCGGTAATTAGTGTCATTATATTTTAACATACCAGTTAATAATGTGTCATCTGACGTCATTTAGCATCATTTACATCAATGTAATAAATACTTTAATGTATATTAAGGAATATACCTAAATAACATAAAACAATATGTAATGATGAATATTTCTTGTCGATCATCCATTAATACCACATTAGTGAGTGTTATATCATCTAGTTTCATATTTATTATCGCTGACCATTACTAGTCAACGAGGAGATATCGCGTGTGTCTGTCATTTCCCTCTCAATCATATGAAACTTTTAGTTTCTATGATATAAAAGATAAACCAAAATCATTTCTGGACTATCTTTTTTTTTTTTTGACTGTACTTGAAAGCCATTAAGAAAATGTATACCTTAATTTTACTTACGAATATATGAATAGCAAATTACGAATTAAAAGAATGATTATCTTACACTGAACATAATTTTAATGATATTTTTTTAAACACTGTGTTAAAAACGATAAATAACAAACAAATATTCATTCATCATAAAATATAATATACAAAAAGACTTGTTCTTTTTAGTTCTGTTATCATCATATAAACTTATGCCTCTTTTTATTTCGCATAAAAAGTGCCAAGAATATTTGAGTTATAAAATATATACGACTCAGTAAGAACAATATTTACTATGACCTCGCAAGTTGAGAATATTTATTGATATTATGTTATTATATAAGAAGGAAAAAAAATCTCGTTAGCATCACGCTAATAAGTAAGTAGATGTTAAAGACAATTCCAAACAATAGCCAAATCACCGAGATGGTATTGAAAGATCGTAGTTCTGGCTAAATAAATAATGTTTGACCTTGTTTAACACAATTAAGATATTACCCAGCCATTTTGAGGTGATCTTGCCTGCCGACTATCGGCTCTCGCACTGGGTACAACACCAAACTGCCGGGTCACCACTGCCATATAAATTTAATTTACGTTTTAACGTAAAACCCGGGAAAAATAAAGCGGTCGTGCGCATGCGCTGAACACGTACAACTGACGACTAGTAGGCGCGCGCCATAGTGATGTGTAGTAACAAATTACTTTTTATCTTTTTAAATTACTTTTTCAGGTAAACAGGTTTGAATACAGTTGATATGTAAATTAATAATTGTCCTGAATTTCAATAAGAAATGTTAAAATTAAAATTCTTAAGTCAAAACAATTTCTTCAAAATTATAAATATAAAAAAAATATATATAATATTGGAATGTAATTTAAGAGGAAAACAATATATAAACCAAAAATCACAATTTGACCGGAACTTATTGACCGGAAGTTAATTAATCGACCAATCCCATCACTAGTGCGCCCGCGACACGGTACAGTGCATCACCAGTCGGTTATGGAAATGAACCTCAGTAATATAAAAACACGGGATAATTATGTGATGCGCACTGACCGTCACTGTTGTATCGAACTTTTGAAAACTCTTAATATATTAATATTCTAAAATAAATATATTATTTTTTAACTAACGTTCAATGTTGGGATAATTTCATTTAATATATTTGAGTAATAATTTTCCTTAAAATAAATACCGCAAACATTTTTGTGTTGTTATAAATTTCGAAAACGCCAATAGCAGAGTTGGTATAGTAAAATGTACTACTCCTAAGATACAAGAATCAAGAGATATCACTTTTGTTCGAGGTATAGCTTTCATAAATAGATCCTTCATATTATTGCTAGTGGTCTTTTTTTTTTCTTTTTTTTTGTGCTAGATTCGCGCTACCCTTTTTTGTAAATCCTACGTAAATGATTAAGTTAACATTTTTTAGATAATATATATACAAACTAACAATATTCAGAAGAAATGACTATTAAAATTAGAAATGTAAGTAAAAAAAAAACCTAGTATTTTTTCGAGTAATATTTTTTTTTATTTCACAATATATAAATAAGCACAAATAAAAGATCACACACACAACAATCTTAACAATTGAAAAAATATTTCCATTGATTTGCCGGACTATTAGCAAATTCTAATTAATGTATCTTACAGTCATAACCTATTAGGCCCGGTCATTTAAATGCACTTAGATTAAGTAGAAACCATTTCATATAACCGATATGTATTATTGAGGTCTATTAATTGAATCCATATTTATATTAAAAATATACATAATGTATCCGGAAACTCTTTTAGTTTATAATATGCACGTTGTTTGGAAATTTCCTTAGATTGACAAGAAACTCTCTTTCTTGACATTCATATTTTTAACTCATTGATAACTCAACTAATATTACCATTATAATAGCGTGTCTTTCTTTAACATACTTTGTTAATAAAACTGTTACAATCCACGTCGTTAAGATGCACGTCACTAATTCGAATTTTAATTACTAAGAGTAATGTAAGCAGTTATGTTATAATGTAACTTTATAAATAGTATTTGCTTTTAAATTGAGCTATTTATCACTCAAAATAACACTATTCTAAAAGTTTATTGAAAATTAATCACTGAATCAATTATATATTTGTTAAGGAAAAAACTATTAAGTCATCTTAATAGTCTAAGCCTTGAGTATTTTTTAAGCAAATATAAGTTACGTTTCTGTCATAATCCTTAGTAACACTAACTACACTTCAGTCATCAATATTACAGTTTAAAAAAAAATATATTATTTTACTAAATTTTGTTTCTCTGTTACGTATTCCTTTTGATGAGCATAATTTGTATGGCATATTTTATTACTGAAATATAAAGTTTAATTAAATATTTTCAATGTTACGAGAGTAAGTAATAATCTTAAACTGAATATTAAATTGTACTACTATAATGGCGCTCAAATTGTTTGCAATTTGCAATTACAGTTACTTACGACTTAATAACGGGTTGTTTCGATACAGCAGAGAAAATGAGTTAAAGACGAGTTGCCGAACGCTTATAATATGTTAAAGACTTTCATTTACATTGTTATTCAGTTTAGGTTGATTTGTAATGGATTGAAAATACACAGCTATTTACAAATATAATAACGTTTTAAGAGGCATTCCGCATTGTTTACAATTCTGATGATGCATAGCCACTCTTGATGAATTACCGGAAAAAGAATGAAGAGCAGGACTCAAAAGAGAGAAGGTGATTTGGAACTTTCATATGAATATTTTTTGGTCTAACTTTTTGTCATTAAAAAGGTAGCCTAGGCTTATGGCTTACAAGTCGTGTCTGGGCTGCTAAAATGTTTCTGAGCGAAGATGAAGCCATGATAAGAGGGCCTCGATATGAATGTGGCGGGTAGGTACCAGGTGGAATTTAAAGAGATTCCTATAGGATTCCTTTATTACTTTTTCGGACTGTCTAAACCCGTAGAAAGGTTTCAAAAACTATTATAAAGGGTAGGTAACAATAAATCTCAGGCTACCAGGTGTATAATTAGAACTTCCACGATACTCGGAGATTCAAGGAAAGCAATGAAGGTGTTCTGAGGTATCCCACATCGCCAAGTGGTTAGCTGTGGTTATCTTTTGATTATCAGGTGGGGTGGTGTGGACCAGGCATCTTGCTGCTATACGGTGTTAGGGCGCACACAGTGAGGGGTGCGCAGACCGTCGTGGATACTTCTTAGGACACAAAATGAGGTCTGGTGGTATTCTCAGGCTAGTCATGGATTGAGGGCCATCTTTGGGGTAACTGGGTTTCGGCTTGGGTTGGTTGGTTGGATGGAGGAGCTTCTTTAATTTTTAGTGTAGTATTTTTTTTAATTTAATTTAATTTAATTTAATTTAATTTAATTTAATTTAATTTAATTTAATTTAATTTAATTTAATTTAATTTAATTTAATTTAATTTAATTTAATTTAATTTAATTTAATTTAATTTAATTTAATTTAATTTAATTTAATTTAATTTAATTTAATTTAATTTAATTTAATTTAATTTAATTTAATTTAATTTAATTTAATTTAATTTAATTTAATTTAATTTAATTTAATTTAATTTAATTTAATTTAATTTAATTTAATTTAATTTAATTTAATTTAATTTAATTTAATTTAATTTAATTTAATTTAATTTAATTTAATTTAATTTAATTTAATTTAATTTAATTTAATTTAATTTAATTTAATTTAATTTAATTTAATTTAATTTAATTTAATTTAATTTAATTTAATTTAATTTAATTTAATTTAATTTAATTTAATTTAATTTAATTTAATTTAATTTAATTTAATTTAATTTAATTTAATTTAATTTAATTTAATTTAATTTAATTTAATTTAATTTAATTTAATTTAATTTAATTTAATTTAATTTAATTTAATTTAATTTAATTTAATTTAATTTAATTTAATTTAATTTAATTTAATTTAATTTAATTTAATTTAATTTAATTTAATTTAATTTAATTTAATTTAATTTAATTTAATTTAATTTAATTTAATTTAATTTAATTTAATTTAATTTAATTTAATTTAATTTAATTTAATTTAATTTAATTTAATTTAATTTAATTTAATTTAATTTAATTTAATAATAATATAATAATATATTTTAGATAATAAGTCATTTAATTTAATTTAATTTCATTTCATTTCATTTTTTTTTTTTTCATCAACCATATCTAAAACCGTATCTAAATCCAATACAACTGACCATCTTAACCTTTATCTTTCACAAGCCAGGGTCTAAGGAATAGTCGAGATGCTTCTATGGAAACCATACTCAAAATTTCCCAAAAAGTATTTTATGATTTAAGTACAGTCCATTATTTGTTCCCAAAAAAATTTAATCCCAACCATAGTAGACATAATAGGTTGAGAGTTACTATTATACAGTTTGGTACAGTTAACTATTATTTGAAATTAAAAATATATATATAATTTATACAGTTTTCATCAATATATTGTGACAGTCTCCACTAAACATTTCATTTAAATCGGTTTAGAAATTAAAAAGTTATGTCAATTTATGTCAATCACATAATAGGTATCAAGCAAATCTTTTTCTATACACGTAATAAATTTGTAGAAGAGTAGTCTCTGTACATTGGAAGTATTACAAAATAAATAGCCAGAATGTAAAGGGGTAACTAACTGAATCCATTTCTAACATTTGTTTTGTTTATGTTTTAGTTCTGTACATAACAGGTAAAAAATATATAGTCAATTTAAATAATTTTTGTACATAAAAATTGAGCTTCACTCTAAATAACATTTAAGTTTTTACTTTCACTCTATCAAAAGATATATATATTTATCTAAAGTGTTCAAGAAATGTATCTTTGTTCATACAATAAAACTGTAACTGATCGCTGTCTGTACTACTGTAGAAAATATTTTCAAAAATTCATAATTTGTCTGTTCGTTTTATATGATATGTTTGTGCACGCTAATCTCAGAAACGGTTTAAAAGATTTAGATGCAGTTTTCGGGAATATGTTGTCATGGGCTTCACTTTCCATTTTGTTTTTTTTTAACAATCGGTTAACAAATCTTTATTTACCGATTAGTTAACCGATTGTTTTTAAAATTATTAATCTCTTCCCTAAATAAACTAGAAATACTCCTATAAGTACGCAAAAATTATTTGGTTGAAATCGATGTAACTTTTAAAGATTTATAGTTCTTACATACATTGGTATGTACAAAGGGTAGGTTTTATCGAAATCGAAATCTACGCGTACGAAGTCGCAGGCACAGCTAGTATATAATATATTATACTAACTATTATAAAATCGACTCTAGGCTACCTGGTATGTACTTGACCTTGCGATTATTACTACATACATTACAACTGAAACCGTGTACAACTAGTGTTTATGAATCACTATTAAAGCATGATAACAGTATATTTTAATGTGGTTATTCATTTGTACAAACATTGTAAAGTGATGTCAACTGTTCTCTATATTTTATCTCTGGAATAAGATCATTTTTGTTTATTTAGATGTATCATGTTGATAACCTAGTTCTCAAGCAGTTTGCGATTATTAAGAAATATCAAGATATGATAAATAATAAGGTTAAAAATATTTTATATATATATATTAAATATTAATATTTTTTTAAGACTAAAAATATAATTCAAATTTGACAAATATTAATTTAAAATGTACTCTAAGCCTATTTAAAAATATTTATTTTTAAAATTAGTGTCTTTATCTGTAAAGGTATATCATATATTTGTAATAACAGAGTATATCGATATACAATTACATACACACGATACAATTAACTGTTTCAAGTATATATATTTTACCTAACTTATTTTCCATTGACATCGATAAAATATTCCTTACAAAATCTACTTACCATTTTAATTCAAAAAGTTCTTACAAGCCGTAAGCGTGTTGAAATAAACATCAAATATTCCTTTAAATCGATCGAACTAGGGTGAAAGTAAGGGAGCGGGGCCACCTGAATACAAATTTTATAACATTGATTCACGACAAGCGTCCCAATCCAATCGAAAGTTTCCGACGTCCAACCCTCGATTTTAATCCATTGGTAATACAAAAATTGATGTAGAAGTTACGCCGCAATGTACATTCAACTCTCCGTCTAGTCTGTTACACAGTATACAGCGCTCGTTTATAGGTTTTCAGTTTTTAGGAAATAAAAAACATTCGGTTCATTGTTAGAATAATCAATCGCTTGACATTCTTTTGTAAATGTTACAAAAAATATATTTGGAAGAATTTAACCTTTATAGTCAAATATATATTTTTTAATAATAATAAATAAATAATTCCAATGCAGTAAGCTAATAACTTATCTATTTGAGTAAAGTAACAACAAAATTATAGAATCTTTGTTTTAATTTCAGAATCCAATATCGCAACGATAATATAAGCTTGCATATCAGAATCACTGCGGTTTAGGAGTCGGGCCAAATTGTGGCATGCACCATCGAAAAAAGGTATAAAATCAATCGGTTTACAAGATTATTGGAAGTAATTCCGTTCAAAAAGAACTGTGCGACGTGTCCCGTTTACAAAAGTAGGCGAGAAGAAGAAAATGAGGGGCTTCGGCGTTTACCTTTTTATGAGATCACAGCTTTCGAAGTAATTTTAATATTTTAATTTCGTTACATTTCGTTTGTGCAGTGAATTAATATGAAAATTTACTTTCACACTCATATATAATAAATTAAAAAAAAATACTTATTGTTTCATTCTACAAAATACTTATTGTTAAATTTTACAAAATACTTATTTTAATGTATAACAACTGACCAAGAACTATATTCTCTTGTTAATCTATCTATTTTGAGTCATACTTAAGCCCATTACTCTCATCATACGTACATAAGCCTGGCTCCAGCTGGCTTAGAACATAAGCCGAGATGAACCTACAACGCATGATGCATACTCTTAGCAACACGTGTCTATTAAATTGACCTTTACAATAGTCGATTTACCTTTAATCGGATAGGATAGCGATATCCTCTCACATTTTCAACGTATTGTCCCTAATCCTATTGTACGGTAGGTGGGAATTGTTCTAGAATTAATAGAAGTTCTGCAATTCGCCTCGGAGTTCTATTATTCGCTGATTTATCTGTTAAAGAACAATAATAAATCAAATTGAAATTGCCTTGAGAGTTCTTAAGACGGTATCGGTGTCATTCGCTCCAGAAAGGTGTGCATTGCGATATCTTTTTTGTGAAAATAGTGATCGGTATACAAACAATACTACTTTTAAAAGATGTGATTTTGGTCATACCTCTAAATACAAAAAATTATGTATATTTTACTGAAATAATATGTAAACGAACTATGTCGTGATTTGTATTGCTATTTATCTTCAAATAAAACTTTTTTTAACACTCAGGTATCAAGTTAATATCAGCCAGCCCATCGAAAAAAATACCCCTTCATTAACCCTTGACTAACTACAAGCTAAAGTTTTATAAGTGTTACTTGAAAAAAAAATATATATTTATTCCTTTTTTTCATGGCTAGAAAATCTAAGTAAGATACATAATATCTTATCATTTCCTTAATAACTAAACCAAACTCCATATCCAAAACAATAAAATCATCGTATTAGCCTGTCACGTCAATATATCAGTAGGATCTTGATAGATGGACTCCTATCCGCTAATAGCGACCTCTATTACGAGAACGAACAGACGCCCGTATTGACCTTTATAATGGAGAAAGTTGTACATTTAATGGATTTGTTTCGTTCAGGTTAAATGGGTTATCTGGACTTCATGTTGTACTTTTTGTGTATTTAGTATATATATATATATATAATTGTTATGGTTATATAGTTACATAGTTGTAGTGTATTATTTGAATACAATCACTAGTGTCAGCTATATATCTTAGTGTATTTGAAGTTGCTTGTAAATTCCTATAGCATTCCCGTCATAGTCGTGGTATGTTGGTAACAATTGAAATCTTATTTAATATCAAACGTATTCACGAGGCAAGTATTAAACTCGAATAGTTTCAAACGTAAGATTATAATATATTATAAATAAAATATAAAAAACGCGTTATTTATTAATAATTTCTATACATGACTTATAGGATCACAAGAAACCAACACCGCCATATTTGCAGGTCACCTAGCCGGGCCTCCCCTGGGTCAACCAGGGGTCTTACATGGCTGGGTTGACCGCCCTGGCGGCTCTAGAGGTACTAGAGGCTCTTCAATTTCACCCTCAAGGAGGAAAACATTACTCAGAGCTAAGGCCCACAACCATTTCTTCGAAAGGGTTAAAAGATCCTTTCCTTGATAGATTCCAAACAGCTAAATGGTGCAAAAGTCGACAATTATCTCTGTGTAATTTCGAGATTAGACAAATTTTGAGGACGCAGAGTACCGAAAATGATCAAGTATATTTTACTACAATTTTACATTTTACTAAAAAATTAAACTAAATGTAATGATACTAATAATTGAAACAAATAGAATATTTTTTACGAATTTATCTAGAAGATTCAGAAGCAGCCATCATATTTATTGTAACTAACATGACGGCCTAAACACAGATTATCTACCTTTTCGTCTAGGACATCCAGTAGTAAAGTGTACATTGTACTAAAGTGTACATTTTCCGGTGACAGTATAATTAATACTTAGACTATAAATGCGTACATGTGTATAGTAATACGCGTTAGATTTTTAAATGAAGAGGTGCTATTTTATATTCATCTCTTTTAGAAACGCTTTCTTAATACATCCTAATTATTATTATTATTAATATTTAAAAAACCCTGATTAGAATTCCATAATTATATGTCATCATGAAAAACAAATAGTTCAATTCTTCTCAAAGCACTTTAAAGCCGTAATATAAAATTTTGATTGGTAATTAATTTTTATTAAACAAAATAAATAAAATGATATGTAATAAAACTTTAATATTTATATATAATCAACATCTACTTATCACTTTGAAAACGTATATCTAAGCTAAGCTAACTTGACAAGGGCTCTACATTAAGATCCTCGTATTATGAGACAAAAAGCAGTGAACGCTTATCTAAGTTGAACATTCACCCTCGTATGGGACTTTGGAGGCTTAATTTTTTCCCCCAGGAATTATTACGGAGCATTTAAACATTATTAGGAAAATATATAGCACTTTATTTAAAAAATTGCTCCTATTTTAAATTACTACTACAATTTGTATTGTTTTAATAAGAACGTTTTAAATTAATTTAATATTATATACTAAGGTCATTGATCCAAGTAGAAAAGTGTTTGTACCCGTGGTTTAACGAAGCATAAATAATGAAAAATGCGAGGTTGAATTAAAAGTTTCATTGCCTTGCTTTCCGTTGATAACAGCTCAAAGACGAATTACGAAACATGCATTAGGTTAAATTAAAGTTATAAAACTATTTTAATTAATTTGAATTCTTCTACAAGCTCGCATTTTATGAGCAAACGATTTAATTTTAGTGTAATTATCAAGGTTAAATTTAAGTTGTATTTTGGTTAACAATAAATTTGTATAAATAAAATCAAATATAAATAGACAAAGAAAGGTACATAGATGAAATAAACTAGAATAGCTGAGGTGTTAGATATATAATTAATACATCTCTAATTCTAACAGACGACCGTCTGGCTTTCAACCGCATTAAAATCAACATAACAAAGGCATATATTTTTGGGCCCACTTAACAGATATATAAACGTTCATACTCCATACCTCTTTGTTCGCATCACAATCTTTGTGTTGTTTAAATGTGAATAAAACCAGTGGTCCTGATGGTATACCAGCCATTCTGCTCAAGACGTGCGCAGCTGAGTCCTCTCCTGACACGTCTGTATAGCCTCTCTTTCAATACTGGAATAGTGGTGAAATCCTGGAAGCTTGCCAACGTGCAACCTGTACCCAAAAAAGCAGCCGTGCCGATCCTGTCAATTACAGACCTATTTCAATCACCTCCATACTCTGCAAGATTATGCAGCGTGTCTTAAACTCGCGCCTTCTAACATACCTAGAAGGTAACGATCTCGTCAGTGACCAACAGTACGGATTTCGCCGTAATAGGTCTAGTGGGAACCTTCTAGTGTATGCTACATATATCTCTCCGAGTAGTTATAGACGGGTGTTCCTCGAAACCCTTGACAATAAATGCCGGAGAGCCACAGGGGTCCGTTCTTTCTGCAACTCTTTTTCTGCTGCACATTAAAGGTTTGTTGAAGCCCGGTATCTCTGGATATGAAGACGACAGCCCAGTTGTAGAAAGGTATGTGGCTAGTACTCGGGTTAGTAGAGATCAAGTACCGTCTGTAAGACAAGTCATGATGCAGCGTTTGAGTGACAAACTTCAGTCAGTCTCCATATGGAGTAGTGCCAATCTTGTCAAATTCAATGACACCAAAACGCAGACGTGTCTGTTTACCGCCATAAGGAGCCTTTTCACCTTGGCTCCAACTTTCCAGAATGTATCCTTGGAATACAAAGACCATCTTCAGTTGTTAGGCTTACAAAGTTCCTCGAACCTCAACTTTGGTCAGTTCAGCCATCCTTTTGTTTTGGGCATACCACCTATCCGAACGAAGCGCTTTACTTTGTCTTTTTTACTTCGTACAGTGATGGATTGGAACAGCTTACCTGCGTCGGTGTTTCCGGCCGAATACTGTGGGTGTCTTCAAGAGAAGATTGAATAGATGCGCCTTACCACCTAAGACTACATCTCCACTCTCCATCTGGTGGAATATAGTCAAGCATTGCCCTAGATTATATAAAAAAAAAAAATCTAATTTTTACGTAAGAACCAGTTTCAGTAAGAATGAGTAAATTAAAAACTACTTAACAGCAATCACAAATTATACCATGATTGTTGAAGTCGTTTATTAAATTTTCGTGACATCGAGTGTTATAAATTATTAAGTACTCTTAATATTTGGATCATTATTCCTACTACATACTTAGCTAACTGCCATCTTTACTCACTCCCCTTTTCCTTAGCTTTCCACATTACCCTAATTGCCTCTTTATAAATACTTAATATCCGGAAAGCCCTTGAGTATTGATTTAGTTTCCCTCTCTCTTATTTTGCTTACTTTTAAAATAGAATACTGTGTCTCTTTATTTTAATTGCCTCATATTTAAATTTTGAGTACTCTAAATATAAAATAAATAATTGTTTTAAGTACAAATTTATTATTTAATATCATAATTAAATAATAATTATTTAATTATAATGCAAGTCAATATTTTTATATCAAAGTCAAATCCAAGTATACAATTCTAATTGTCTATATTACTTGTATAAAACTTCAGACTGCAGTTAATAAATTTCAGTTGAATTTTTATGAGGTTTGAACCAAGGGATAGAAAACCTGTACGAGAGACCTGTACGAGAAAATTTAATGAAAAAATAAGCAATTAAAATGTATTTTCTTTAAAAATATACCGATTTAATAACATGCAAACTTGAATTTATTTTATAAAAACACAAATTGATTTAATTAATTCCCTGAACTCGCCCTTTCTTTGCGCAGTTGCAAATAAGGGCGACTTTATAAAGAGGACTAACACCAATAATTTCTCCTTACTGTTTGTTAGAAAGCTTGTTAAGGAAACACCAGTTAGCAGCGTAATTTTAGCCAAATGTGTGCCCATAAACTTAGCTTGAAAATATACATAACATTCTACAAAATTATATTATTTTTACTTCATATTTACCGGTAATATAAGCCTTTACATATGAAAAACAGTACTATTTTAACCTTTTTATTATAAGTTTTTATACTTATATATTATAAAGACCGATAATATTTCCTCAACACTATGTTTCAAAAAAGTGTTTACCTTCCGCTCGTTCAGTGGCCCCACTAAACCTAAGCACGATCTCATAAATTACCTGCGTGCTATTGTGTGGGCTCTTGGCAGACTTATTTACCTGAATATTCTGATATCCAGGATAGGTCCTTACTGTATCTTCCACTTCATTTGCAGGGTTCTTTCCGTACAGACAAATTTTTATACAATTTATATATTGTTTTTATATTATAAGTAACAAGTTTTCTAGGGTTGTTACATAAAAAAATTTCGTTTATTATAAATAAACGTATATATGTATATATCTGTGTGTATATATATATAGTGTGCATATGCATGTATGTATGTTGTATTAAGTATTTTATTATGCGTGTATTTATATTAGTATTTTTATTTTATGCACCACCCTTCAATCTCTCTCCTGATCCGATCCTACCAAAATAAGGTTGTCTGGAAGAGATCGCTATCTAGCGATAAGACCGCCTTATTATATACCTATAAGTAGTTTTAATTCCTGTTTTTATTTTCATATTGTTTTTTTTTTGTATTGTACTTTAACTTTGTGGTGTGCAATAAAGTATATTATTATTATTTATTAGTAACACTAATTATTACAATTCAAAATTGTTATTTAAATTTATATATTTAAAAATATTAATAGGCTTTATAGATTTAAAATAATAAATAATTAAAATAAAGGAATAGAACCCTGTCCTATATGTGCTTATAATATAATCCACTTGTTAGGGTACGTTTATTATTTCGGATAACAGATGAAATCTTCTTTATATCTTAGCAACGTCAAGGAGACCTTTGTATTTGTGATCATTTTGCGTAAGTCTCCGTCTTTATTTTATAAACTATAAGCATACTTTATGTTATCTTATAAGTACACCTTACGAGAATATGCTCAGAAGAATATTGTATTTGAATAGCACCGCCATCTAGCATCGCGATGAGTAAAGTAAATGACTTTGATCATAATAATGACTCGAACCTGAGTCCACTTATAATGATGATAAATGAGCCTTTAGTACCTGGATATTTTTATTTTTAAATAATCTAATACAATTATTTTAGTTTTTATTATTATAGCACAAAGTAATTAATAAAATTAAAATTATTTTTTAAGATTAACTGTTTAATTATGTTCTATAAATCAATCTCTTAAAATGCAGAGTATTAATTTATTTAGAAGTTCCATTTAAAATATAATTCATCGGCTAAGCCCGAATTTATCCCGCGAGATGAGGACATCTAGACGTCGCAAAGTCCTCTGCAAAATTTAATCCCGGATAAAGAGTATCCCGGTATACTGTGTCTCGATTATATTCCCAGGATAAAGTACACAGAACGGCCACGTGGGGATTTGGACCCGGATTCGTTAGGAAATTTCTTGAAAATGGATATTTAACTTAAAATTATTTTATATTCCAAAGAACGTTTACACAGTACAGTTATTTTCTACTTGACGCTTAAAATGTGATATTATTTTTTACTTTTATTAAATGTTATATTTGCGTAGCAGAAAAAAATAACTAATATTTTACGAGGAATTAGACTATACATGTGGAAAAGTTTTCGAGATAAGTCCATCCCTCAGATTTACTTTTGGGTTTATATAAATATTATTAGGAACACGAAAAATAAATATTGTTTAGAAATCTAAAAATTGAGACTCATAACTTCTCAGACGACACGTTAATAAGAAATTCTGGGTACATGTTTCTCTAACCTTTGAAGGAATTAAGTTTGTATACAGGTAAGTATAACAATATTCTGAGGCTATAAAGTTATATTATAATCCAAATTACTTACTTTTTTATATAATATTATAATCCAAAAATAATATCATTTTTTATTACATATATTTTATTCTATATACATAAAATGTGTTTATTTATTAAAAAACCTCCTAGTAACACGACAATAAGTTATAGTATGTTTAATTTTCAAAATGTTTATCATGCAATTAAACTTTTCAAACGAATTCGCGCAGGTATTCAACTTAAACTTCGATATCCAAAATTCGATATATGGTATGTTAGGATTTCAGAGCAAATAAATTTCACCCCCATGCGATTTAATCGTAGCTCAAAGGGTTTGAAGTTTTTGAACGCGAGTAATTAAAAGTTGCGTCCTTAACATGTAAATATTTAGCTGGATTTATGTTTATACTAGATCGAGGAGTGTTTGTTTAAAGCAAATGTTGCAATTATCTATACCAACTAGGATCGGAACTTATTGAAAAATAATAATTATTGTTTTACCAATTACTACTTCGATTTATATAAATATGTGTGATTTTATGTAATATTCATTATCACCATTGATTTTACAATTCTTATTTTAAATAGTGTATTTAATAAAAATTCTAATAAATTTTAAATATGAATAGAATTATTAAAATAAATACCCGTTCCGTCGCTCTTGCCATTGATTTGCTATGTCTCAATACGTCCTTAATAATCTAGCATTAACGACCAGTCTGATCAATATATATGAATTTTCAATTACAAATGTTAATAAACTTAACATGTTTAAATATGTTAATATACCATTTCGAGCCAATGTAATGTATTTTAAATAGATAAAATTTTATAAAAGAACTTGCATTAAAAATCTATTTGATATTAATGGAACGCTATCAGCAAACAATATTCGTACCACTAAATCTAACTTATTTCCTTAGAAAAACTTAACCTAACATTTATTATGGCGATAAATTCTAGGAACATTATTTACACAAAGCTCAGTGGACGTTAAAGACCATTTTCGAAGACGGTGTATTCTGAGTTTCAGTGAATTTATGCTTTGGTTGGTTTAAACGCCTGTATTAGCCAACAACTGTTGCCTGGTTAACTTGAAAATTATGATGTCATTTTATATTAATAGATTACTCCAAGGAGCTTTATGTAACTAATACTTTTAAACGTTTTTAACGTAAAATCTCGTGATATATATTCATAAATATATAAGATGCAAAAAGATATGAAGGGTTCGTACAAACGATTGTAGAATCCACTTTGAATATTCGGTATTGCGGTATTTTTAAGAGTTCTCGGCTCTCCCAGAAACGATTATACTCTCGTCGACAGTATTTCGCAAAATGGCGGCGTACTCAAGCCCTATTTGTAAGCCACTTAATGAGTATTTACAGTAATTTTACTGCGCTAAATACCTTATAAAGACCTGTTGTCTGAAAATTGCTTTTAATAGGGCGTTCTAGTGTAATGCCATCATTTTAGTATCATCGAAATCATTTTTATTCACGCTAAAATTTAAGATAGAAAATATATGTGTTAATAGGTAACAAGTTGCCTTATTTAATTTCTTTACATCAAAGTTTTGGTTTTAAAATAAGATTCATACATTTATTTACTTCAGACATTAAAGTTTGGAAATATACTTGTCATATCGTTCATAATTATCTTATAACATTAATATAAGGAAATAATATTCACTGAAATTACTTAAACGCTTAATTTCTTATTTAACGCCAATAACAGCCAATTCTGTAAGATCTATTGCATTCATAGAAAAGACAGACCTTTATTTCAAATTTATATAATTAAATGTTGGTATATATACAGGATAGAACAGACAGAATGCTATAACAGAACAACTATCAGAAGATAATGATTCTCTAAGAAATTATGATGTTACTCTTTTAATAAAATATAAGTAGTTCAAAAAAAATTATACCAAAAAAATACTCAAATACTTCATTTTAGATATTTTTTTGTTTTTTATACAATCAGACTAAATCTTTTTATGGAAGGAATGAAAAAATAAAAAAAACACTAAAGTTAAAAATTTTATATAAGACTAATTGTAAATGTAAGGCTGCCGCTCGTATATGAAGAAGAAACCTTTGGAAGAAAGGTTTCAAATTTGTAATTATAACTAAGGTTTCATAAAATGAATGTTCATAAGATGAGACAATCCTCTTTCCCTCTTTATGTCTCATCTCCTTATATTCACTCTCTTCCGATTTCTCAAGATAGTAACTACATTTTGCAAAACATTATTTTACCTTTTGACCTCTGGGAAACAATTCAGTTGCTCTACCAATTGAACTACCGTATCACTAGCAGCTTTAATGAACTAAGCACTCAAAATATTAAGATCGTGTTGATGAGGTGGCGGTAACGAATCCCTTTTCGCATTGTAAGTATAAAAATATATACATGTGTATATTGTATCTTATTTCCGTACAGGTCTAAGCATATATTGTTTCCTTTGTTGGTACAATAGAAAATAATAGATTATATATCTATATAGATAACATGATCTAGTTTTCTCTGTCTACACATGCATTGGACTTATGAAACGAAAGACTCTAGTTGTTACATTGCAAAAGGTTGTTTCATAGAGAAGAACCGGCAATCAAGTCAAAAACAATTTTTAAAAAATGCTTAAGTCTATAAAAATAAATATTATTGCAAAATATCTCTTTATGCAGCCTATGTGCAATCAAACGCGTTATTATAAAAAAAAAATATTTTGACAACCAAGATTCATTTTACGTACGATTATTTAAAAGATTGTAATTTATATTGAGACTATTTACGATGTTGATTTGCAAGATTGTCTTGGACTGTCGCCAAATCAGCCGGATGTTGCAGAACTGTGGACAATCCAATGATTATATTATTATGACAAATGCTATAAACGTTGCAGTAGTTTTACAACACAAACATTTTTCATTCAAAATTTTATTTTTATAAATAAAACTTATTTTATAAAGTAAATGAGTGGTTTATTAATATTGATGACATATAAAGACTATTAAAAGTTTTAAGTAACCTTGATCTTTAGTAAGAATAAAATATTTTACTTTTCAACTAGATTGAGAACCAAAAACTAATTGTATCGACCTCCTCGTATTTATGGGAGATCCATCTCGGAAATTTGGCAAAACCAATTTAGCTTAGGTTGGCCAAATTTTATGGGTAAACTTGTTCACAATGCTATCTGAAGTGTATCCCACTGGCTCAATGCCAACAGGATGCTGTGCTGAAACTGACCTAATCATCTTACACATATGTATGCCATTCATACAGAAACATCTAAGACATGAGATACTACACATATCTATTTATAAAAGGCCTCATAAAATATATATAATGAATACTACCACCAAAGCTTAATCGGTATTTATAATAGTAATGCTGTACTGTATACGTAACATTACTGCCCAAAATATTCCTTTCGTAATTGATAAATGTTACCTGCAGATACTAGTGACAGTAACGAGGAACTTGGATGGAGTATTCTGACTCGCTTGTTGCGCACGCTTCCTTATTGCTATAATACAAAGGTACAAACTAGATTTCAAACACATGGGTTGAACTATACTACATGATTTCAGGTCTAAAGAAAAATAATAATATTTTAAATTGGCAAAGGTAATCTGGCCAACAGGGAGCTAACCATAAGTCCGAATACCGGATACTTATTAATAACGTGGTAAATATTCCGTCATATGTATATAAAAAAATAACAAAAAATCAGCACATGAGAATCACTCTACTGATATATAGTGTTAGTAAAAAAAAATACACTCAAAAAATCGTCAATCTGTTTGGTATTTTGTAAGAAAAATTGATTTTAAAAATGTGAAGTTCGGTTAGACATTATTATTTTATTTATTTTTTTTATTGTAATTTGTTAATTTTTTTTTGTTATAATCTTTATTTTTAAGAAAGAAAATATACTTTTTAATAGGAAAAAAATATACTTTTATGTACAAACTATCCCACTACTAAAATTTTGTTTATCTAAAGTCCCATCTCGGTATTATCATCGTTCAGCAAATTATATTATATCAACTACTGAAACATTTCAATACAAATAACTTGCAACATAACAAACAGTTTGGATTCACTCGGGATCGTGCAACAACGGATGCGGGTGTTAGCCTTATTAAATACATATTTGAGACTTCGGAGGAATCATAAAACATTCTCAGTTTCTTTTGCGAGATCTTATTTTATATCTGATATCTTTGCATTGGCTAGTTATATTAGGTCTATAATAGTTAGCCGTTAAATTGAAGAGTAAGACCTTCACGATATCCAAAAAACCACTCTCTCAAACTCTACCCCACTCTTGATGATTGCTGACTACGACAGGGGGCCGACACGACGGAGCGAAGGTACCATTGCAACTGTCGTCAAGGTTCTTTGGAAGCTGAACGGGTATTCCAACAGATCTCAGCCCGTGGTGTTCTCTTGTTGGCATCGTTCACCAAAAATATGGGTCGGTGCGTGGAGAACGACTTCGCGGCTCAGCCTTTATTCTTCAAGAACACCAGCGCATTTGTTAAACTGCTTCCTGCAGTCGTGACCAGCGGTGGTGACCAAAGCAAGCCTTCCTCAGAATCAGGTTGGGACGTGGTGAGACATCCCGGGCCAAGACACGTTTCATGGTTTCTTGGAAGTCCCCTTCTTGTAAGTGCTATCTCGCGGTGCCTTTTAATGTTCGTGTTTCAGCAGTTCACCGCCCTAAGTGGCGTCCTAAGTGTGATCAATTCTGGGGTATAGCTAGATCGCAAATCTTTTCTCAGGACGAGACTTACTCTTGCGAATCAGATCTTGAGACTTATAGCTAATCTCAATTTAGCCGATTAAGGAATCAAGGATCTCTATCTGGCAAGACAATAGTGAAATTTGCTTATTATACTATATTGACATTAAAGCAATTTATAATCTGGTCCTTTATTATTCATTTTAATATTATTATTAAATTAAATTAAAATTATAAATATAGGAAGCAAAAAGTTTATAACTCTTTTCAATAAGCTCGAAGTAGACGTTCAAAGTTTGATTTAATTTGGTAAAAGTCAGAAATAATAACATAATTAAACAGTAATTTTCTAATAGGTATTATAATAGTTTAGTTCTATATATCGATTACGATCCCCAAATTTCCTTTATAAACCTATTTATTTTTAAATTAAAATTACTTCAAATATTATTTTGATTTGGCGCTTCATCATAGATCGAAAAACCTCAATAGCCAATAATAAAGCAAATACCTCATTGCCTATTTAATAAAATGAGTGATGTAAAATATTCTGTTAATAAACTTTAATTCAAGTACTTACTCAAGTACTTTTTAATATAAATTTTAGTTTGAATTGTATGAATCTGAAAACGACCATTCACGATATTATTAATTTGTATATTTATTAAGTATATATAGATAGTGAATAACTTTTTCGAACCTTCGTAGCTTAAAAAATGAAAAAAAATGCAAAGAACTAACCTACTTTTGGCTTTAACTAAGCTTTTATTAAACCATTAATTTCTGCCTAGCAGCAACTAGACTAACAATTACAGTCTATTTTGTAGTTTATATGCATAATACAATATAACTATAAATTTTAAATAATTCAAGAGGAAAACTTGAAGATGTATTCCATAATATGAGTTGATACATTAGCATATTCCCAATATTCCCGGAGGCGCTTCCATACATCAAAGATATTTCTCACACTCCATAAGATGACAATGATCACTACTAACGAAAGAAAGATATCCGTAAAATACGTGGCCATGGCACGTTGCCAAAACATTCAACTTTGAGGACAAATCTCAGTGAGACAGTTTTATATGTTACAAAATAAGAGGCAGAGGATTTAGATGAGCTCATTCTTGTTACCATTTGTATTAAATGTCTATTCCATTTGTTTTTTTTAATACTAACACTCGATCGTAACCAGTTCTTACTGATAATAAACTATATATTATATTTTTTTATCAAACTTTCGTGAACCATGATGTTTAATTAATATATAATATATACCCGGAACGTAAACAAAATGGCGGACTCATGAACTCCATGGTCGCGATGGTGGTAGTGGTGACGGTGTCGGCGCGGTGGTTTACTAATGCAGGTCTTTGTCACTTGTTGTTGTAATACGTTGTATACAAACTGAACTTACTTATGTATCACTATTGAATGTATGTTAGTAATTGTTAGTGCAAATTACTGGTTTCCAGACCATAAGTAGCATCCAACCACTATTCCTATTGAAAATTGGTAGAGTCCTGATTAAGATAACTTTACGTAGTACTAAAAACTTTCACAAGTAAAACCTACGTCTTCTCAAAACTTATATAATGAGTAAAAGTATTCCAAGAAATGTCTCCTGTGATCCCCAATTATATTTTGCTGAAGCAATTCAACATAACAAAAACTAACATCTCATCTCATTGATGACATCTTATAACAATTGTAAAACTGAAATAAAAATTGATAATATATACACGAAAATTTGAAATCAGTTTTTATATAAAATAGTATACTAAACGATTTTTCATACGTCTACGGGTAGTCGTAGTATAGACTGAGGTTCTTGTTCTACTTATTCATTGGTAGTTAAAATGTAAGAAGCCTTTAAACCGCAGTTTATAAATAGCGTATCGATCAAACCTTCTAATAAAATTGATATCACATGCACGTTTATTAATTGTATTATATAAACCTAAAGTCTATTACAAATCACATCTATTTCATGAGTTTGTTGAAATATCACTTACATTTAATTTTATAAAAATTAGTGATTCAATACAAATAGAATTTTTTAAAAATGTTATTAATTAAATAATGGTAAAAAGATAATAATTTGTAAGTACATAAAAGGTTAATTTTATTCGTTCAATAATTGATTAATATTACACTTAAAATTAGAAAGCGAGCATGAAAATATATCTACATTATATATTTTTTTATTTTACATTCTACAGGAACGATGAATAAATTCGTTTTGGGCATATTTAGTTTAAGTTCGGGGTAAATAGAAAATATGATTATTACGTTTAATAATATTTAAAATATTAAAGCTGCAACAAACTTAGTAAGTAAGGGCTATCAACAAAATTATTTACCAGTTTATATAGATTTGGTCCCTATAAATAAAAACTTATACTGCATGTGTTTCAGGAATTTAACATGAATAGTTTCAATGGATTCAAAATATATTTCATATTGAGGGCTCCAGACAGAAGACCCAAATTCCAATAAAGAACGCACCAGACTATTGTATAGAAGAATAAGAGTATAGCAGTTCTTAAATTCCTTACCAATCCTTAGTATAAAGCCAAACATCCGGTAAGCCTTTGAAACAATTCGGTCTATATGACACCCAAATGTCAATTTACTATCTAGGTAAATACCCAGATCTCTCACCTCAGAAACGCGGGCAATAACTTTGTCGTTAAGGTGATACTCATAACCATTTCGAATTCTTTTACGTTTAAGTGAGATAACACTACATTATTCATTGTTTTTATTTTTAATATTAGACAAATTATTATTTACCCTTAATTTAATATTAATTACAAAAGTAACATTGAGATAAGTGTTCAAAATTAACTGTTACAATAGATAGCATATTTCACAGATACTATAAAGGACTTTAGAGGCAGATATTGAGCAGGTTTTTCAGATTACTCGCAATTTATTTCAAATTTATTCATAGTAGTAGTTTCTTGCTTGAGAGTTGTTCTAAGTATATTATTTAAGTATATTATTCTACAGTGATTTACAAGATATACAAGAAATTTTACATATGTCACACCAATTAGATGTCTGCCATTCTCCTCTCAGACCCGAAAAATGCTACTGAGATCTTTCTGTACTTAATGCAACTTAATTTCTTTGTAAATTTTCTTTGTAATTTTTCTTGATAAGTTCTAAGAGTTTTTTTTTTTATCGTTGGAAAAATGCGTTACGCATCATCCCTGCGGCCAGGAAGGTGATAGCCGAGGGGGTATGTGGAACTACCAGGCAGCATAGAGGACGCTGCCATTTTTAAGGCTACCCACTAAAAAACCAACGGTTGACCTCATCGCCATAGTGGAACGCCACTTGATCGCTTTCGCACTCACCGTGACGTCCCGGCGGAACCCCCTGCGAGGGGCCCTGATCAACTTAGGGACACCCTCACCTCATAGGCCTACTGGGCGGGAGAGGTCACCCCCCTCTCCCGCCCAGGTACTACGGCTGGGGAAGGAAGCGGCGGGCATATTCCCGCCTCCTTCTTCCCAGCCTACCCCTACGGAGCGGATCAGCGGTAGAGGCTAGCTCCCTGACCCGCTCCGCGGCCTCCTTTGCGGCAATGACTTGTTCGCAGAAGGAGGCCATGGCGACCCGAACGTCCTCACTGTCGAGCATCTTTGGAATGACGCTCGACAGCGAGAGACTGCTGCCGACCACGACCGCCAGCTTCCGCTGGCGGTCCCTCGCCACACACTCCTCCAGGGAGTGACGAGCCGAGTCCTGTAGCTCATCACAGTGGTGACAACAGGGGGTCGCCTCTCTCCTCGCCACCTTGTGCAGATACCCCCCGAAGCATCCGTGCCCCGAGAGTATCTGCACAAGGATATAGGATATAGGATATAGGAGTATCCAACTCAAGTAGATATTGATATCTTCACTCAATTTGAAATTGTTATAGATTTTCATACACCTCATCATTACCTTAAATGTTTTAACCATTTGTAGGAGGACGATATTCAGTTGTGTACGGATGCTAACAGTAGAAGTATATTAGGGCCGCTGTTGCCGAACTGAATGATGTCTTAAATTACATTGCTGTGCTATACTATTACAGGTAGTTCATGCCAACTTCGTAAATTTAAACACTTCAATAATTTTAAAATAAATATTTCGAGTTAGAAGTTTGCATATTGACTGCCTATTATCCCGGGCACCTCAAGTAGACGACGTATGAAAAAAGGAAGCTCGGGCTTCCTCACTGTGTACTGACTCAAAACTTTCTACGCACCAATACTAAAATACTTTTGGTACAGTCTTTAATATAACCGATTATCAACTATGCAGGTTTGTGTTACTCTAAAATCAATGTTTGCTTTTAAATAAACTTAAACTATTTCAATTTCATTTTTAGCCATAGTGAATGCGATCATATCGCCTACATAGTATAAAGCTCTAAACTTTAATGCCTTTCTGTCACAATGATTCTCGAAATCATCACATTTACTACACAGAATATTTGACTGAGGATTGTTATTTCTGCCGACATAAGAAAAGCACATAATATAAATATTTTCAAACGTTTAGTAAAAAACATTTTATTTCCAACTCTCAATTGATTGAATGTGCATTTTTTTTATTTATTTATTATTTCCTATTTATTCCTGTCTGCTTCTTTTAAAATAATTTTATAAGAGAGTCAAACTGAATGTAAAATATTATAAATACCTTTATTGTAAAATACAGTCCTTTACTAAGAAAATAAATAATCAGGGTGTTTGTTTAATTATTCCTTATTTATTTTTGTTATGATTTTGTTTTCTTTTTTGTCTGTTTACTCTAGAGCTAGTTAGACATACTTGTGGTATTATGCTTGCCTTTGCAAAATACGTCCAAAAACCATAAATAAATAAATGTTTTTTGGGTTTAAGGTTAAAAAATTCAATATTAAATTGATCATATTTATAAAAATGTAAAAGGGGTTCTACAACATAACTTCGCCGATATTGAATTATTAAGAGGTCTACACATTACTATTACTAATATATTTACTATGTGAATAGTATCAACGTAGTATCACCAAGGTCCTGTATTCTATACCTACATACCAAATACCATTACATCCATTCGGCAGGATTCGCGTGGACCTTGAACAAACAGAGAGACGTATCATAGGTAAAGTCAAGTACTATTACATGAAATTTCCGATTACAGGTCAAAAGCCTTCCATTATGATATAGGAAGGAAGCCCTCCCTACTCGTAGGCGGATTACAAATATTATTGTGAAATTATTTTCCTCCTTTTGATTTGTTAGAAAACCCCAAGCGTCAAAGGCGAGTCGATCGATGCTTGTAAAGCATACAAATGTTTACAACGGATTGGAATCGGTATCGACAGACATCGACTGCTGAATCAATTATTAAAACCCCTGTATCGATTTGGACATTTGCCTGTAGCTGTCCCTTACTAGATAAGGCTTATGGTACATTTAATGAAGTTAAATGTTAATGTAAGCAGTGGTTACGTTTTTTTAAATGTTTGTTTATGAAATTCCAAATAATAAGTTTGGATTACTTTTGTTTATTACAAAAGCATGTTTTACTTATACTATTTTCCACAAATAAAAACGTCATGATTATTTCATGATATAAGAAGTGAGTAATCCGAAAGAGTAATCCGAAAATACTAATACAATTTATGCATAGTTTTTTTAAGGCATAATTAACCCCATCCCTAGTATAATAATAAGTAACTATATTGCTATCCAAACGACCTACAATTATTATCAATTTAAAATGTTGGTTTTAGGGGATTTTCATGTTTGCTTTTCTATTATATTGACAAATAATTTCTTGATAATTATGCTCTATTCTTAAGTTTCTTAGTTAGTAGTTATATTATGCATCGACTAAAATAGGTAATATGTTGTTTTTAATATTTGTATACAAATATTAAACATATAATATTTTTTATAAACGAAACAGGAATATTAAAATACGTTGCAACTGCATTTCATAAAAAGAAGCCGCCTATTCAATAATCCCAGAGAAGAAATTCCATCCGCCGTGACCTACAATTTTGCAATATTTAAAACGGATATTTGATTTTATCGGTAAGTTGAATATTTATTTTAAAATACACTTTAAAATTCCATTGGGCGTAATAATATAAAATTCATTTATAAAGTGATTTACAGTAGAACATGGACAGTTTCAGTGGGTTTTAAGAAAATCTGTAAAAATGGCTGCAATTTATTACCTGGATCTGAAAAATAAATCAAAACATTTCATAACATTCAAAAATAGAATTAATAGACTAGAAAAATTGTGTGTTGTCTCATTGTTAAAAAATGAATATATATCGATCTGTTAGCTTTGATGCGTCCAATGTATATGAAAATAATGTATTTAGTTATGTCTACACGGCAATGTATATCTAACGTACGGCCAGTTGTCAGTTACTTGCGGTGAGGAGTGGAGAGGTGTCCAGTGGGGTTAATAAAATTGTTTTTCCTTTACGCTTCTATTTGGCGCGCAACACGTGGTTTTGCCGAAAGTTTGCGACCGTGTCTGGCCTATTAGCGGTTTTTATTAAGTGTTTGTGTGTGTTACGTGAGTGTCTATGAGTGAGTGATTTTTATTTATTTGGAGGAAGAAGTAAGTTCTTTCATTAATAGAATATTTAAGTACCCAAAAAACTAGGAGCATTGTTTATCATACTAACTATATGATATTTAATTTTCCCTACAAGTAAAATAGCAACCATACTACAGATTACCTAAAAACTTTACTTGTATAAAATAAAGTGCCTTATTTCACGAATGACAGTTGCGTTAAAGCAACGATGCTAAAAAGTTAATGAATTATGCATGTTAAGACAGATATGTTCATAATTATATTAAGCTAATTGAATATTTAATACATATTTTCATGTATTTCATACAAGACTAAGATCTATCAAACAATAATGAATCGAATTCCAAATAAAAACGAATTAAAAAAACTTCAGGCCGTTACAGGCTAAGCTCTAGTAGAAGTCTAAGTAGATTCTTTCACCATTTACAGACTTACAATTCTTATACTGTATGAATAGCGATCAGTATAATTGGAGAAATTGTCTAATATTGTACAGATTAGATAAAAAGGTTGTGCGATTAACAAGAAATTAAGATTTATAAAGTATTTATTATTATTTTTAACTAAAAAGTTAACTCATGCTTAGTTATCAATACAAATCTTTCTTGAAAGTATATTCTAAAATCTAATTTATTCTTAGCTGCTAAGAATGTACGCCCTAGTTATAAATAACCCGTGTGCGGTTACCCTTATGCCAGTTGACCCATAAGTTATCACATGCGTACACTCGGGTCATCATATATGCATCTATCTCCTTTCCTTGATCGATTTATATGCATCAAGTATTTATGTATCTAATATTAATATAATTATAATGGGTATATTTAATAATGTTATTTGTTATTGACTTTTCACATTATTTAGTTTTGACAATTTAAATTAATATTTTATATCATTAAAAAAAAATCTGATGAACTTTATTAGTATAATACAATTAGAATAGGTTTAATTAAAAAAGAAAAGTATCACAAGTTAAACATTTTTGTAGATTCTAAAAATTATTCAAGAATAAGAACTTTAGTATTCAACTAAATGCAATAAAGGTGAATAATTTAATATTCCTTATCGAATCGACATAACCGTTTTATTTGCATATAAGAAAGGACTGTTCTAGTATTTAATATAGTTATTTACCTAATGTACATTTATAAGAACCATATATATCTATATAAGAGGTTAATTAAATACTTTTGTTGATGCTGTACATCTTCATTGTCATTACTTTTTAACCAACTACTAGGTCAATCTCTTTTTTTGCCTCACAACACTGTCGCTTCTAAACATGGAACCTTTATCCCAAGGTAAATCACATATTAATAACACCACTGACCCATTTAGTCGTTGAAGAATTCCAATTCTTAGTTGGAAGCGTCTAGTACCTTCTTTGTTTTGATATAGTCTCCCAAAAGATGAGGCCTGACCAAGTATATCTAAGAGAATGTACCAAGTATTTGCTTTATTAATTAAATGTTGTCTCACAGGTTTTGGGTATGCACTTCTCATCTTTTCCATGTTTATACGATAGAGACATAAGAAACTTAATTTACCAAAATGTCTAGATTTTACATCATCTTTAAAAACAACACAAGCAACACATTCAGAAACAATAGTTAGAAACTATAATTATAATATTTATGCCATGGTGACTAATAATAATAAAGTTTATGCCATGGTGACTTCAAGTAAGCGCTTTAATTTAAATGCATCATTATAAATAGCTGTAAATAGCTTTAGTAAATTCATATTCTCCCTTGATTTAAATAGGTTGGTTAGTCAGATACTTTATTCTTTTTGTTGTCCGATCACCTTCTATTTATAATAACGTATCATAATATGTAATATGTTCAATTTTATTTTATAATAGTAATAATAATAATACAGAAAAAGTTACACACATTGATCTAACCCCTAAGTAATCAAATTATTTGCTTATGTTGAGGGTGTTAGACAACGATACAAATACATAAACTAAAGCCAGAAATACAGGCATCTATGCTCATAACAGCCTGTCCCTGTTGGGAATCGAACCCGAGCCCCATTGCGTCGCTATAAGTTAGGCGGCTGCGCGAACCACTCAACCAAGGGGGCGGTCAAATTTTTATTATGTTTTAAATATTATATTACTTCTTTAGTTAAAAAGCAGATTTATGTATAGGTATTTGAATGGATAAAATAAAATCATACTTTTAATATTAATGTTTATAAATCTAATGTTTTTATTAGTTACAATATTGAACTTTTTAAGGTTATATACCCGTGGGTGTATACCCGAAGGGTAAAAAATGAACCCTAAAACTTCGCTCTCCATCTGTCTGTCTCCAGGCTGTATGTCATGAAATATGATAGTTAGACATCAGAAATTTTCAGAAAAGCTGTTGCCCCTATAAAAACAAAATAAAATAAATATTTCCAAGGGGCTCCCATATAACAAACGTAATAAGGAATATTCAGGTTTTTTTTTTGACGTAAATTAATCATTTACTTCGCTATATCGTAGAAGAAAATATAAATAGGCTTGAATATATTCTAGTTTTTTTTTCAAAGTGAAAATTTAAACATTGAGTAAATTTGAGCCGATCAAACGCCGTCATTTTGCACGCGCTTCGCGTGACGTCAAATGACACGTCCAGTAAATGTTCACTATGAAATTTTTAGTTACTTCATGCATATTTTAAGTTTTAATTGCTTTACAAGTCATGGAAGAAGATAAAAACCATCTTACAAATATTGTATAGTACAGGAGTGCAAAAATAGTATTAGAAAAACATCCGACAAAGTGTTTTTTTTGTATTCCAAGAGATGCGAAAATACAAAAACAATGGTGTATGGTAATTAAAAGGGATAATATATGCCCTTAATCGTGTTTATATTGTTGTGAAGATAAATTTAACGTAAGTATAATTTATTTATAATAAGTTTAATTTAATAGTTTCAATTTATAGTAAGATTTGCATTAGCTATTGAACAAAAGAACATTTGAGTTTCAAATTAACCTAAACTAGTTTACAAAAGTTCAGTGTAACTTTCTATAAAAACCGTTTTCTTTTCTTTTTGTTTAACGATTTTTTATGGTTGTGGATTTATTTCTAGTTCAGGAAAATACAGCAAATTGTATTGAATATAATATGTATAACGAAACAGTAAGGAAAAATAATCTAAGTTTGAAGAGAGGAGTCGTGCTTCATATATTTCTGTGGCAAAAAATACCCGCTGAGAGAATGAGAATTAAGAAGAAGAAAAGAAGAGAAAAAAAAAGTAATATACTAAGTAAGTCCTAGTAGTCCCTATACAAATGTCTGTGATATTAATCAACCAGGACTCGATACTTCTTCTATTTAATGCGATGATCATAAGGCAGAGCCTTTTTTTTCGCATATTGAAGATAAATTACCAACAAACTAAGCTGTGCAAGTTAATATTAAACCGAAGTATAAAAGTAAAGTAAATGCAAATATACCGGCTAAAAAACTAAATGTAGTATTGTCACCATTTCCTCATTCAACACACAATATTGATAGATACTTTACCAGTAAAACTATCTGTTTTAATAAAAAAATTGTTTACTGAAAACACAGCTGATAATACTTCTATAGCATCTTATATCTTCTATATCTGCTGATTATCAAAAAAGTTATTTATCTGAGTCAAGTGAAGTGGAAAATGATTCAGAGGAAGAAACATTTTTAAAATGTAATTATAGTATAGCATGATAACTGCTATTAAAAAAGAGTTTGTAGGTATTTGTTTTGTTAGAGTTGTTTGAGTATTGAGAAAATGTTTTTAGAATTACCTAAACAATCGTATCATTTAATAAAAGCATGCTTTAGCTTTTAAGCATGAAAATACAGATTTAAATTATTCATTTTTCTCAGTAATACTGATACCACAGTATGAACTTCGATGCCGATAATTTGAATGGCGTGTCCAATGACGTCACATTTCCTGTCGACCAATGGTGACGCGTTTTGGAAGTTTGAATTTCGCTCCCTTAATTCACACTTTTCACAAATTATTTTATGGCTTTAAAAAATTAGTAAACATAAAAAAAATTGTGTTATAGTAAGATGATAATAAGTATAGGAAAAAAAAAATATTTGAGTCCATTTTAAATTTTAAGCATATTCCCTATTTTATTGCTGTTGTTTTAATAACGGAAGCCTACGTGCGCCAGTCGGACTTGCACATGGCCATCATTTTTACTTCATATATGGTTTTGTTTTTATTATTTAGCTTATATTAATAAACTTTTATTTTCTATACCGTTTAACATTTTTTTAAGTCTTATACACCAGCACCTAGTGGTCGAACTTATTTGATACATGTTTGAAATTTGAAAAGCTTATTTAAGAGAAAGCACTGGTGATCCCCTAACACCAATTATTTTAATGGTCATGATCAGAATCTGAAAGAAAAAAGTCTGGACCAGAGTCCAGAGACTTTTATTCTTCTCCTCACGAGATTAAAGGTGCTATTTATCTCTATAATGTGTTTTCTTCCGATTCAAATAAGAATACCAGCACCAATTAGTGAATTGGTACTGCGCTAAATTTTTTTTAACGACCTTGTGAACTATTTTATTAATATCTAGAGCAGAATTAAAGAGGTTATTTCACAAAAAACTTTTACTAGCACTGATTTGCTTTGAGATAAGGTACTGCCAAAACTGATAAAACAGCAAAATTTGTACTGACTAAAAAATAACGCTGGCAAGGTGATGGAAACATAATGAGGGATTAGTTATATAATTTTATTCTACAAATATGCGTACTTAAGCAATTTGAGACACAATCAAAACACATTCTGTGTTTAAAAAGTGAAAATTGTCAACCGCACAAATTGTATTTAGTGCATCGTAAATTATGTGACCTTACAAACAGATGCATAACAATTCTAACAATAAGATTAAAAGCAATTTACCAGAATCTTCGGATTGCTAAAACGATGTTGCAGAAAATAAAATGGGAAAGTGTAGGCGTGACCTTCAAACAATTATTTCTGTCTTGCAACGTTAATCTCGGTCGATGCATAACGCTCTGTCACTAGCCAATTATAAAAGTACGCTAACAAACATGTAAACAATGTAAATGATCTTTAGTACACTCTTTTTTTTTTATAACATTCTAAAATATATATTTTTTTAATTCTAGCTAAATTAACAGTTACAATTTCACGTATAATTATTCTCTGGCTTGATTACGTTTTGCTGCTTGCATTGCCGCTCTTATAAAATATTTATTCGATATTAATATAATTAATAATTCTTAGTATTCACAAAATTTTATGGTTATAACAGCACAAAAAAAAATCCATTTAATGATTTTTTTATATTAAATACAAATCTTTTAGAAATATAATAAAAATATCAATTGTTCACTATTCGAATGTCTTATAATTTACTCCAGGGACCGGTGTCCCAGATTTTCGAGTCGTGTCGGTGTTTATAAACTTTGTTTTATTCAAATCATGTATGTTGTAAGATAATTTGAAATATATTTCAGCTCGTTTAATTGGCTACCATAACTAAGAACTTGATAAAAAAAGCAGTCTTGTAGTATGCAGAATCTTAATAATAGCTACCAATTTAATAAACAGTCTCTAATATGAATTGATACTATAGTCGTATTTTATACAAAAAAAAAACCTTTTGAGTAACATTTTGTTATGTATGTAATATGTATGAATGAATGTAATACATTTTTACTAAAATTTTTATTCTGTGGCATGTAAACGGTTTATCTATTTAAATTTTCCATCTCAATCAACGCCTTTAAGCTACCGTGAATTATTGTTTTATTAAATTTATACCAAGCAACAACGTATGCACTACGCCACCCGTGAAACTCGGTTAAGTATGTATTTTGGATCGACTCCAAAACAATTAGTGCACTGTACTATGTACACTGGCGACGATGGCGGAATTGAGAGGGCCTTAAACTAAATTAGTATTCAATAATGAATTAATTGAATTTATCTTTCTGATTCTGTAGTCAAAGAAATGGTATGCTTTTGAAATAAGGGACATTAAATATATTTTTTTAAAAGATTCTCTGTGTTATAATATTCATATTCGTGTACAAGTAGACGAAGATAGACATTTAGGTAATAATAGTTAATCTAATATATATTAGCAAATTATTGTTCTATATTCCTGAGACGATTACAATAAACCTAAAAAGTATTTATTATTGCCATCGTAACTTATAAAATATATGAATTTAATAGGAATTAATGTAAAAAATAGAGGCAAGTATTTTGGAGTTATTTGTTACAGAGTAGTAAAGTAATAAAATTCTAGTCATTACGATAATAATAAAGAAGACTGACAGCTAACTAGTCAGCTTAGAACCGATGGCCCGGTCTAGCCATTTATAATTTGATTTATTACCGACTATAGACCAGTTAATCATTTCAACGCGTACAATAGATGATTGTCACTGTTCTGCGACAATTAACTGATACTATTGGTGCATACAAAATTACTGGTAGCTAGGTATGCAGGGTAACATATTCCAATTGCATTTCATGAGTAGAATTGGTTTTTTTATTATAATTTATTATGTTGATCTTTATTAGGATGATTCTTTTAAATTAATGTCATAATTTTATTAATTTGAATTTATATAAATATAGAATAAAAATTACATTTCACCGAGACGGATAGCGATACGGTAGCTCAATTGGTAGAGTGACGGGACGGTTTCCCAGAGGTCATGGGTTCGAATCCCTGCCCGTATTTGTTTATTTTTCGTACTATATTTATATAAATTAAAATAAGCTTAAAATGGATATATATATTTATAGGCTTTATTTTCAAACATTAAATTAGGTACAACATTAAGACTGACTCAGTGACAAGAAAAATAATTATGTTACGTTTTTAGAGAACTTAATAGAGTAAACCAGCTTTTGAAGTCTTAATAGTTAATATTTTTAGACGTGCATTTATAGCTTTAGTGAAATTATCGTTTGAAAATCTTGCTTAGGATCTTTAAAAAATAGTACTAAAATTACTAGCTATTAAAAGAAAAAAATCACTAATATACTGTATTTTTATCTAGTCTTTTAGTCTAGTACTATAGTGTCTCCAGCTGTCTAATCGTAGGGTGTTGATTCGATTCCCACAAGATATAATTTTTTCGATCGAGTCTGCGTGAACTTTGTGTTCATTATTTAAACGTTTGTAAACGCTACTTCCTTTGTTATCCAGAGATTACACCAACATTTTAATAACGTTTTATATATTTAAGCATTATTATTTTTATTCAAAAATTTAACTTTTTTTAGAAAAGTAAATTAAATTAGTATTAAATTAGTAAATTTCGTTATCATTTTATTGATCAGTACAATAGTAGACGTATGTTCTTAAAAATGCAGTTAATATTATAGTTCTTTAATTATAAATAATCCATTATTAGATATGTATTTATAACATATTATTCTTTACAAATTCTAAATTATTCAAAGCAGAACCTAAAATGTTTAACTGCTATAAACCAGTTTTATTATACCCCAAAGAATACAAGGTTCATTAACTTTATACTTACTTATAAATATCCAACCTAATATCTTTCAAGTAATAAGTACCTACTCTTATAACTCCAAACAATTAATAACCCTTTTCTATCAAATATATTCCAATTTATAATTATTGTTTTTTGAACTTCGAGCAAATTTTTATTGTTAGGGTTGATTAAAAAAGGATGCCTCTCCGTGGATCACGTCGGGGCATAGCGGTGAATGCGAAAGCGATCCGTGGTGTCCCATTATGATGGCTGCGGCAACCGTCAGGTTTAGTGAGTAGGAGTCTCACATAACCACCTCCATCATCCCCTTGATGAAGATGTGTATCCATGAAGATTCCAAAAAAAAAAGAAAAAACGTCATTGTGAAAAATACAATACTTGATTTAAACGTATAATATATAGGTAATATACATGTAGACTCTTTACATACGTCAGTTCAGTTTAATTTGGAGAAGAACTTTATCTGAAGTGACGTGATTCATCGTAATGCTTGGCAATGGGCCGATTTATGCATTAATTTTATGTACTTAGAAATTATATGTGTCTTAATGCACATAATTTATTTATTCTTTCAGTATAATTGCATTTTAATAATAATTGCACTTTAGTAATAGTAATTATTAAATACTAAGAAATTTGGTAAAATAACCATCTGCATTATCAGAGAAATGTTTCTAGATTTAATTTTAAACAGATTATAGCTTTTAGATTCACCTAATATTAATATATTCTATTTTAGTCTGTTCTATACTATATTTTATGAATATTATCATCCCGTGCATTCCTCGAATATAAGATAATTTTTAAACATATTTGACACTAGATATGAATACTAATAAAGATAATATTGTTTATACGTGAAGTCTAAACTCCAAATAAACTTAAGTGTTTTTTCCATTTTCCATACATTTCACTTCAAAAGTAAGAGTGCACTCAATATGTATTTAATAAGGACAACTCCTTAAACAAGAAGAAGATAGCTGAAAAATCATTTTACTCTTTGAAAGATTTCTTCATTCACATTGACATATTATTGTGATTTGCTATAAATTATTTGTAACTTGACTGTTAGATCGTGAAATATTCAAAGTTTTTGTTTTTTTTATTGATACCGCTAGCAAAATCTACTGTATAAAAACACGGCTTAAAACAAATGTTAACTATTTATAACGTAACATTTAACTTTACAAATAAAGCAAATCGAGTTTTGTTCATTGAATTCATTCATACACATTAATGGCGGGTGCAGTGGCCTGATAGAATCTATTTTAGCTCCGATATTAATTAGAGTTATTGTTTCGTGTCAGCGCATATGCGTTTCCTATTATAATTCATCACTTTATTACACTTCATAGTCTATCCGTCTTTTGTCTTTGCAGAACATTGACAAGAACCCTTTTAGACTATATATTTTTTTTATTAAATAGAACGTATTAGTTCTTAGCAATAAACAGCAAAAATATTTTGTATTATAGAAACTGATTCCAATTTTAGTGTTATAGGAAATAAGTTTTTAAAACTATTTTTTTTATTACTTAGTCTTTATTGCCTAAAATAGTATTATAGGCGGACTTAATGCTTAAAAGCATTCTCTACTAGTCAACCCGAGAAGACAGTGCAAACATAGAGTAAAGCGCTTAAAATTAATACAGGAAAAAGCAACATTAGAATAAATTAAATAAAACTTATATGCATATAACATATTGCACGTAATGTATACAATAAATCATAAATACTAGTTTTCAATAAATCAATATACTTACACAAATACATCTTATACCATAATACATAAATATATTATACAAATATATATATATATATATATATATATATATATATATATACACATTAATTCACAATATAAATAATGATATATATAATAAGAATAAGTATACTCAAAACGTAATAAATACACATTTTAATTATTATTCTGTAGATGTAAAAATACACATAAACTGCCATCTGCCAAATGGTTTCAGGGAGGCTATTCCAGAATTTAGTTGTGTGAACTGTGAAAGAGTTTGAGAGAAACCCAGTATGGTGAAAAGGGGAAAGAGTTTTAGATTTGAGGTGGAGTGAAGATGTAGGTCATGGGTGTTTCCCAGTAATCGAAATTTAGATTTCAAATAGTATAGGAAGCCATTTAAGTTTTGAACGGTAAGGAGATATGTAGTCATATTTGCGAAAACCAAAAATAAAGCTTATACAGCTGTTGAAAAGATGATCTAATTTGTTTAAGTGGCATTCAGAGATGTTAGAGCAGCAGACATCAGCATAGTCAAAGAGAGGAAAGATAAGTAATTGCACTAGCAAAGTTTTAGTCCGAATGGGTAGAAAGTTCTAGTGACAATACAATGCCCGTAGGAACTAGTAACTTTGCGAGAGATTTCACTTACGTAAACATTCCAGCATAATGTAGAGTCAATGTTTAGGCCTAGATTTTTTACAACAGATGAAAAAGGAATGTTTATGTTGTCATAAGACAGTGACATTAAATCGATAGATTCCAATTTAAGTAGTTGTCGCTGACTATCTACGATTATTGCCTGACATTTCAAAGGGTTAACATTAATACCAAACTTTAAGCAACACTCACAAATATGTTGCAAGTTAAAATTTAAGGAAGCAATGGCATTATTATTGTTGTCAGGCTTAGCATGTGTATAAATTTTGCAAGTTGTCGGCATATAAATAGTAAGAGGTAGTGAGATATGTTGTAATAAAGTTGATAAATAAAGAAAATAAGAGTGGGGAAAGTATACCGCCTTGTGGTACAACAGCATTTAGGTCACACCAATCAGACAGAGTACTGTCGATGCGTACCGCTTGCTGGCGACCGCGAAGATGGGAGGAGAACCAATTTAATTCGTTGGAAGAGACATTAAGACTTTTTTTCGTGGGTAGGCGTGAATAAGTGTACACATACTTTGTGCTGTCTTAATCAATTTATTTAAAATAAATAATTAGTAATCATTGTTTAAAGTGTTAATCTTCTATTTATGATTTAACTATTAGTATTTTATAGTTATAATATATAATTGACACTCTATGAGTGCAATTTTGATTTAATCTTACCTGCACATACCTGTCTTATAACATCAACTTTTATACGGAAGAACAAAAGAAACTGTTTAATATATTTGCCCACATCACTTGCATCATGACTTCATTAGACGCTATTGTAGAAGTACAAAGGTCAGTCAATTCTCAACTATTAGCACGAATGTCAGAGTTTGAAACCCAACTGAAAGCATCTCCTTCTAGCAGTGTAACTATGTTTCGATTGAGTGAAGAGTTTTCTAATTTTAAGCAGAATGTCTGGAACATATTGACACTGCTCCAGCAGCAATTGGCCGAACTCTTGAAATCCGTTGACATGGCCGAGACAAGATACAGAAAAAAGTTCTTGTTACTCTCTGGTGTCCCTGAGAAGCAGGGTGAAGACCTACCGTCTCTTTTTTTATCTATTATTCATGAGAAGTTGCAGCTTAGTGACATCAAGGTAACTGCGTTTAAATCTTGTCGAAGACTGGGAAATTCTCCTGACAATAAGTGCCGTCCAATTCTTATAAAGTTCTATGATGAGGAGACTAAGGCAATCATTTGGCGAAAAAAAACTTCTCTTAAAGGAACTAACTTCGTTTTGGCTGAATTCCTCACTAAGCAGAAGCAGGGTTGGTTCATTTCAGCCCGCAAACATCTTGGTGTCCGTAACGTCTGGACTCAGAATGGCTCCATAGTCGTCAAATTACCGTCAGGTAATATTAAGAGAATATACTCTCAGGAAGAACTTGAAGCTATTCTATTGCAAGTTCCGAGTGTTGCCGTTAAATCTGCACAGCCACCACAGCATACAACTGAGCCACCGAGAACTGATTCAAGTCGTGTTAAACGTGTCACTACTAAGAAAAAGTAGGTACTATCTATCTTAGTGTTTCTTTTTTTTTCCTTATTTTGTTTTTTCTTTGCCTCCTAATCAGTTGAAAATAATTTAAGTAGACATTTTAGTTACTTCACTTATAACTTTTAATTTATAATTTCCCTGCTTATTCATAGCAGTTTATCAATCTTGCAATTATAATGCTATACTACTTTAATTCAATGTTTACCTATAACACATTACACAATATCAGTTATTATCATTTATTATTATTATCATCATTTGTCCCTTGTCACTTGACAGTTGACTCGACGGTTCTTGTTATCATGTCAGACGGCAAGCTAAGGTTTATAGCCATACTGCCAAAGACATCTGACAGTGAAAATTTTGTAATAGACAATTAAACCACTTTACTCACGTCTTACTAAAAATAATTATATTTTTTTAGTTTGTAGTGTGTTATATTGTTTTGTTAACTTTTTAAACTGCTGTAGAATAATTGCATAGTTAATTAGTAAGTAGCTAGTTTTTTGTTATGTTTGTATAATTTCTTTTTTACTTACTGTTGTTGCTGTAATGTAGTTGTAATTTGAAGTAGATTAGTTTTTAACTGCTGTCATATTGTTTTTTTTTTATTATTGCTGTTAGTTATGATTCTATTTTTTTATTGTAGCAGAGACATTTGCACAATACTTTGTCATTATTTTACTAGTTTTTGTGCAATCTAGAATTCTTTTTTTAGTTATCTGTAACTAACGGTAGTAACTTAGATTATGCTTCTTTGTTTTTAGTTTTTGTTACTTTTTTTCTCATGTTATTTGGCTGGTTGTGCAGGTAGTTTTACCTTTTACACTTTTGCCAATTTTTGTAATTTTTTATTAGTATACTTTTATTATTGTTTATATTTATATAAAACATATAAGTATATATAGTATTTTGTATATTTATATTTATAACCTATCTAATATATCTTTTATTTATTATTACTGTATTTATTAATTCATGTCTGATTTAAGTAATTCATTTTATTCTGCTTGTAGCTCAAATTCATTTTGCTCAATAGACTCGGATTTCTCAGTTCCGCCTCTGCGGGATAAGTTCTTAAATGAAATTGGTGCCAATAATAATGATTTCAACTGCTGCCACATCAACGCGCAAAGTATTCCCCAGCACTTCACAGATTTCTCTAACACTTTTTCTGATAGTGTCTTTCATGCTATTCTTATCTCTGAAAGTTGGCTCAAACCTAATCTAGATTCTTTATTTTATTCTTTACCCGGCTATGTTTTAATCCGTTCTGATCGCGTCGATAAAAGGGGTGGTGGGGTTGCAATTTACTTGCGCCAAAATATTCCACACAAAATTTTAGTTTCCTCCTCCTCTACCTACTCTGCATCTGCCGAGTTTTTATTCCTTGAGGTTGATTTCAAGGGTATTAAGGCCGTTCTAGGGGTTGTGTATTGTCCTCCTAGCACCGATTATTTTTCTGATTTAGAATCAACTCTAGAAAGTCTCACTTCTGAGTATGTACATCACATAGTCATGGGAGACTTAAACACCAACCTACTCAATAATTCTCCTTCTTCCCGTAAACTCAAATCCATCCTTCACTCGGTTTCACTAAATATCCTACCCCTAAATCCTACCCATCTTAACATACATTCTCCCGACACTTGGATTGATTTAATCCTCGTATCCCGTAAAGAAAAAGTTGTACATCACGGTCAGTTATCCGCTCCTATGTTCTCTAGACATGACCTATTATTTATTTCTTACTCTCTCAAGCCTCCCAAACCTCGCCCTACAGTATTGCATTTGCGGAGTTTCTCTAAATTAAACATAGAAAGTTTCCTTGAAAATGCTTTTCTTATTAACTGGTCTGATGTTCTTAATAGTACAAATTTAGATATTATGCTGGAATACTTTAACAAAAACGTGTTAAACATTTATAACAAGCATGTACCAGTGAGAGCTGTCAAACTGCGTCATTCCCCTTCTCCCTGGATAACGGAACGGATCAAAGCTGCTATGAAAAAACGGGATTGTGCTTTCCGTAAGTTCAAGCATTTTCGTTGCGAGGATAACTGGATACATTATAAAAAGTTGAGAAATCGGTGCAACCAGATGGTAAGACTTGCTAAACGCCAATACATTCACACTAATGTTTCTGATTCTTCGTCGGCACTAATATGGAAGTTTCTTAGCAATTTTGGTTTTATAAGTTCTAGAGACAAACAAAATTTAAACAATTTTTCCCCTAACGTATTAAACCACCATTTTACTACTGTCTCCTCAATCGATATTAATACAAAGCATCTCACTATATCTTCCATATCTTCCATGCCAAGGCAACTTTTTTCAGCCTTCACATTTTCTTTAGTCTCTGAGGAAGAAGTAAAAAAAGCAGTACTTTCTATTAAATCGAATGCTATTGGCGAGGATGAAATTACTCGACACATGATAGTCACTATGATTGATGTCCTTCTCCCAATATTGACCTTTATTATTAACACCTCGCTTTCCTCCGGCATTTTTCCTTCAGTATGGCGTAAAGCGCACATAATTCCTATTCCTAAAACAAATAACCCTACCAGTCCCAATGAATTACGACCTATCTCTATATTACCCTACCTCTCTAAAGTCCTGGAAACAATAGTCTATAAACAATTTTCATCTTTTGTTCATAGCAACAATCTTCTTTCCGAGTTTCAGTCAGGATTTCGTCCTGGTCATAGCACAAGCACTGCCCTACTTAAGGTGGTGGAAGATATCCGCGAGGCAATGGAGAATGGTCAGTTAACCGTGTTAGTCCTCATCGATTTCTCCAACGCGTTCAACGCGGTTGACCATGACATTCTTATTGCTCTCCTTTCACACCTAAATATTTCTTCCAAAGAACTAAATTGGTTTTCAACATATCTTCGTGGTCGTCAGCAAGCGGTACGCATCGACAATACTTTGTCAGAATGGTGTGGACTGAGTGCTGGTGTACCACAAGGCGGTATTCTTTCCCCTCTTCTATTTTCGTTATTTATCAATTTCATTACTATAGATTTAATCTCCCCTTACCATCTGTATGCAGACGACTTACAAATTTACACTCATGTTACGCCGGACAACGTAAATACTGCAATCGCGTCTTTAAACCAAGACATGAAACGAATACACGACTGGAGCTTAAAGTACGGTATTAACGTAAACCCTAAGAAATGTCAGGCAATTATAGTAGGTAGTCAGCGACAGTTACTTAAATTGGAATCAATCCATTTAATGTCACTGTCTTATGACAACATTGATATTCCTTTTTCCTCTGCAGTCAAAAATCTCGGCCTCCACATTGACACCAATTTAAGTTGGGATTTCCATGTCAGTGAAATTTGCCGCAAAGTAACCGGTTCCTTGCGTGCACTATATCGTCACAAAAACTTTCTACCTATTCGGACAAAAACTCTGTTAGTGCAATCCTTAATCCTACCTCTCATCGACTATGCTGATGTCTGCTGCTCCAACATTTCCGTAAGCAACCTAAATAAATTGGATCGTCTTCTCAACAGCTGCATTCGCTTTATTTTCTCTCTTCGTAAATATGATCACATATCTTCTTACCGCTCAAAGTTAAACTGGCTTTCTATACGAGAGCGAAGATCTTCCAGATATCTATGTCAATTATTCTCTATTCTTAATGATCCACTTTCACCCCAGTACTTGAAATGTAAATTTCAATTACTGGGTAATTCTCACGACTGCCATCTGCGCTCTTCTTCTAACCTCAAACTATTAATTCCTTCACACCGTACCGGTTTTATCTCCAGTTCTTTCACTGTTCACTCTACTAAACTCTGGAACGGCCTACCCGAATCCATAAGGCGCGCACCCAACAGGGTAGCTTTTAAAAAATCTGTATTTAAATTCCTTTCTGAAAATTTGCAGAATTGTTATTAGGAATCATATATGTATGTTATGTTTTATTAGAAAGACACTTATATATATTGTGTATACTATTGTACTTATTATTATAAATAATATTTGTGTATTTATATATATTACATTTATGTAGATATGTATATTATATATTTATGTGTGTGTTTATTTGTATGAATATGTGTATATGTTATATATATATATATATATAATTTATAATTTCTATATCTTTATTTATTTATGTATATTATTGGTTTATATATGTTTGAGATTATTTTCTTTTTAAAGTACATTGTAAACTAAATATGTAGTACATTGTATTTGTTGTGCACGCTATTAGTTTCACTTATTTATTCCAATGTTTTTTTTTTTTTTATCATTTTGTTTTAATTAGTTAAGTGACTTAAACTAGTATATCGCCTCTTTATGTTATTTTTACTGGATTCTCAGGTTGACTGGTAGAGAATGCTCTTAGCATTAAGTCCGCCTTTTGTACCTTTATTTGGCTCAATAAAGATTAAATAAATAAATAAATTAAGGTGTGAAAAGAGAGCAACAAGAATGTCATGATCAAGCGAGTTAAAAGCGTTAGAGAAATAGATAAGGACTAACACGGTTTAAATTTACTTTATTAATGTGTAATGGTTATAGCCATAGCTAAAGACGATCACATATAGAATGTTTAATTCACCGAGGCGGACAGCGATACGTTAGCTCAGTTGGTAGAGCGACGGGACCGTTTCCCAGTAGTCGTAGGTTCAAATCCGTGCCCGTATCGGTTTATTTTTCATTCTATATTTATATAAATTTAAATAAGCTTAACATGGCTATACATGTTTATAGATATTTTTGAACAAAATATTATTATTAAGAACATTGGAAGACAGTTGTTTATATACTGTTGCTTCCAGGACTTTTGATAGGTAACATAAAATGGAGAATTCACTAGGAGTAGTAAGATTGTGAATTTTCAGGATAGGATTTATATGCGCTTTACGCCAAACTAATGGAAATGTACAAGTGGAAAGTGAGGTATTGACAATAAAGGTTAAAGTAGGTAGAAGTATGTCAATCAATGAATAGAATGTGTAGTTATTTATAATAATTATTATTTTACTTAGAAATTCTCTAACCAAACCAAATTTTTATTACAACGTAGGCAATATTTTTTGTATAATAAATTAAATTAATATTAATTTTGTAAAAAAAGACATTAACGCTGTGAGTAAGTTACTATTTCCTATGTCAGCTCTAATTTATTGGCAGTTTAATTACAAAACTGGTCTGAAATAGTGACAATGATAAGATAACAGATAAAAGAGAATTATACTTTAGAAATTCTAATGTTTAATAATAATATTAATACTGGACAAATTACACACATTAATCTTATCTCGAAGTTAAGTTTAAGAAATTATTTGCTTGTGTTAATGGTGTTGTCCAACACACAAGCAAATAGATACAAATACTTAGAAATACACATTATGAATACTGAGAATATATTTAATAAACGATCAAACCCAGAAATACAGACATCTAGGCTCATCACATGCATACCTGTCCCTGTCGGAAATCGAACACGAGCCCCATTACGTGGTCATGATGGTGGTGGTGATAGTCAACCATACCAACTGCACACTGTCCCAACTATTGCAATTTAAACAAGTTATTATATTACCATTATAATTTGAACAATAGATTTGTTTATCCACATGTCGCTATTGCAAGAGTTAGTATCATTCATATTCATATTTAAAGTAATTAATCAATTAATCTTTTGAAATCAACCTTAAAATATCACATTTAATAGTGTACTATCGCTGAGCATAGTCTTCTTTTTAATGGCAAGATTTAAGAGCTTAACCCGCCACGCTGTCAATCGGGAGTATTATAGTAAATCTCTTAAACTACATAGGCCCTTGCGACTGACAATGATTTATCATACATCAAACATCGTTTGTCAAATAAAATATCATTATAAAGAACCTTTCAAAACTTGACATGAAATTAGTATGAATAAATGATCAGCATACGAAGCAGCAAACAATCTAGTATAATTACGACTTTGGAAATTACACCCTATGACATATATTTACTCACCCTAGCTAGAAAAGAAATATAGAACCTTAAAACTTTTGCTATTAACCTACAATTACAATAGTCATTAAATATATACGAAATAAATAAACGCTGGTTACTGTATTTAATACTCTCAGAATCTTATTACAGTTTAATAGTTAGGGTGTCCATTTGCAGACTTTAATTATCTAGAGATCCGGCTTACGTGTTCTGCTAAAAAAGTGCAGCGTATAATATTGCATAGAGCATACATGAATTATATATTCCAGTATATGTGTTAACAATTTCTTATGTCATTATTTGGACGGTATAGAAGTTTGTAAGAACTTTTGCGACATCTGGTGGCTACTTACAATAAGGGAGATATCACAAAAATATTAAACTTAATGATCAATGTTATTCAAAAATCTCTGAGATGAAGCTATGAACAAGTTTGATGGGTTTACAATGCCAGGATTTTGAATATTTAATAGTTAGAGAAGTAAGGGTCAAAAATGAAGACCAAGAGGTATGGTGAATAGCGAAAGCTCAAATAAAAGTCATTAAACCCGACATCCATACGGTAAATGGCACAATTATCGGGTACAGTTTTAAATCTAAGCTACTAAGTATCCTCTACAACCCATCCAAAATATTCACCAACATCGGTTGAACTCTTTATGACTTCGTTGACAAAATCACGAACAGAAGGATTGTATTAATATGTATACTTAACCTCAAAAGTTACAGATGCTAGCTAAATGTTTTAGTTTACGTATATGAAAACGTTTAAACACTAATGCACTAAAGCATAATATCAAAATAGCACAAAAAGAACTTTTAAATGTCCAATCAGCTAAACCTTTATACATTTTTTATTACCATAAATCGTAGCATTTTAACGGAACGTAATCGTTAACCGGTAGATCGATAATGGTCAATTGTTGATGAGGTCGCTTGTTACTTAGAAACGGTAGACACTACCACTGTCAATTATTAGAATGTATGGTAAGAAGGATCAATAGGATATTGTATAACTCGAAAAAGGTTTCATATTTATAATGTTACGTAAAACCTTTTTAGGTTTTGTTTTGTCCAATTAATTCAAAATGAAACCTTGTTTTTTTACTTTTATTTATTTACAAATATTTTTATGATAACTTCCTATCGATTTATAAAATTGAAACAAGAGTTTGCCCTCATCCAGCTCAATTAAAGTGTGGAGAGTTCAATCCTTAAAGATTTATACATATTTTTCTGTTTATTTTTCTGTTCAATGTTAAATTAACAAGCGACTGATACTCGATATCAAATAAATGATTTTATATTTCTATCACGTTCCTCGAGATATCATCAGAAAGCTAATATTTTGTTATCAATCAAGCGGAAAGGTTTAAATCTGAACTCATTATAAGATGTTTTAAAAAAATACCAAAAATTATTATGTTTTTATTACATGAATATTGGATTCTGACTATATTCTTGTTTCTTCTTACAGACTCTACTATAATATTAATTAATTTTAAATATATAATACAAAAAATATAATACTTAAAATTATAATCACTAAAAATCTTTAAAAAATCTTATCTTAAAAATGATTGAAATATGAAAATAGAATTCTTTATACTTTGATTTGTCAAGTTCCTTTGACGTTCACCATTATTATCATGTTCGCAATACTTTAATTGGCTTAAGCAGTCTAGACACAATATTGACGGGGTAAAAATATACAGTAACAATTTTAAACATTACTTTTACTTAAAAATAATATTTAGTTGACATAATAACAAATATTTTTAGGGCCTTATTTATTAAGTCGTAGATGCGATCAATCTTGCACCGTTATCTTCTCCTTAAGTGCTCTCTGGCAATATTATTTATTCATGATCAATTTGCGATGCAATCAGGTCAGATATAGAGCTTTCACAATGTAGAAACACAATTTGACTTTGATAAAATACGATTACAAACTTCCAGGAACGTTTTTGCATTTTTATGAGGGGTTGTAAATTTTTATCATACGCTGACTCGAGATCTTTAGAGATGGTTGAGATAAGAGGCATCTGTTTTATAAAACAAGGATCCGTCCTTTAGGATCTTGATAAAATGTTGAAGAACCACCCCTGAAGATTTCAAACATTAAACTATCAAAGCTTTTAAACTTTTTCTTTCATGTGGCAAATAATATCAGTTTTTAATATTTATATAATCATTTATTTATGTATAAACCTTTTCAAAATGGGAATTACGGAATAGGCGTCATGGTCAGTTCAACCTGGTGAAAACGAAACCATTTGAAGGTATGTGATACCTCTATTCGTATTTCGTACGTATTAATTCCCGTTTAAATTTATATAAATATAGAATGAAAAAAAAACCGATACGGGCAGGGATTCGCGAACCTGCGACCTCTGGGAAACCGTTTCCCAGTCCCAGAGGTAGCGGGTTCGAATCCCTGCCCGTATCGGTTTATTTTTTCATTCTATATTTATATAAATTTAAATAAGCTTAACATGGCTATACATGTTTATAGATGTTTTCAAACATGAATGCCCGTTTTCTTAATATTCATAAATTATGAAAAGCGACAGTTCAGACAGTTAGATTTAATTTACGGTATATTTTTTCTAATATTTATCAAGTTAAATTTATTGAGTTTGTAAAAATGGAAATAATTCATGAGCCATCAATAATCTATCCCATTTTTTTTACATAAAACACAATAACTTAAATAAAAAAGTATATTTGATTTATTTTCTCTACATTGTATCACGTTCTCTAAATCTAACAATAAAATTATTCTAAGTCTTTTTCTTGGTAATCCGTCACGTACCACATAATATTTAAAATTAAGGAGTTGATAAAATGTTAAAATATGGAATAAACTGGTCTGTTCACTCAATATATAATGACTCTAAATAGTGTTGTCGAACCAATTTTGGATTAATCATATTTCTACAAATTGTCCATAACGTAGGTTTCTTGGAGTTTTAACCTCAAGGACCTACCTCATGTGAGAACCAAATAAAAATTATATTTAGACGTATGTCAAAAGTAAATGCGTAAAACACGTGTCATTTTTAAAAAACACAAAAATCTTTATTTAGGCGGCATAACAATTGCGGATATATTTTAAGATAAGTAAACTGTAAAAAAATATATTATTTTATTATAATGTGGGTTCTATATAATTATTATAATATTTAATTAATTTAGCAATGTCACTCATAATTGTTATTACTAACTGCGACCTTCCTCGTGCTTTATTACTGGACATTTATTACTTTTATAATATAAACTATTTAATATCTACGTCATTGGACAGTTATAAGATAAATGGCGGAGCAATGTGACTAAAATTTTAGTTTTTATTTTGTGTTGTGTGTTTTTTTATATTTATGTAGTCTTTTGATTTTGAACAATTTTATTTTGATTCGAACGAAATTTTAAGTGTTTATTTTAAAAAGAGTGCAGTTGGTAGGTACGTGATTCGTGCTAAGTTCTTGGTCGTTATAAATTTTTAGTAAAGGTAAGAATATTTCTAAGCTTAAGGACTATACTGTTTATAACGCTTAAAAAGCTTAGCTTAGCTTAGAAGCTTAAAGCTTTGTTAGGTTGTTAAAATTTTAGACAAACTTAAAAAAGCATAACCTCTATCAAAATATATTAAATAAAATAGAATTGTCTTAAGCTTATGAGTTCAATTTCATTTGAAGAAGTCGGCACAATAAAATACTTAAGACCGATATCAAAGGAAGTGCAGCTTGCAGGATTATGTTAGTTCAAATTAAGCAGAATACCAAATGAGAATGCACCTAAATAATAACTTGGCGTTAATATAGAGTTGCCAAGTTAACAGAACTGTGGATTCAGTTTACTTTAGTTCCGAGGAGACTGAAGTTATGGTACAAGTAAATGTACTTAAGTTAAAGAAACTTCTAAGTTAATGACCGAATTAATCTTATATTACATCAATTATAGGTTATGGTTTTCTTTTAAAATAGACTCCGTTACTAGTTTTTAATTTTATTCGGAAAATATATAAAACCAAAACAAGAACATATTTATTACTATTTATATTTTTTATGAGTTAAAAAATGTAATCTAAGCTATTAATATTTTATCTATAATTTGAAGTATAATGTAGAAACTGTTTTATTATTGTTTATAAATATTTGTCAGATCCATAGTTTTGAGTAATTAATATAATTATTTAAAAATCGGGAATTAACGCGTCCGGAATAGGTATAATTTGGTGATTTAGCCCGTGACCACGGCCGGTGCAACCTGGTCGAAACGTCAGGCAAATAAGAGGTATGTGATACCTATTCCGGACGCGTTAATTCCCAATTTGTAAATAATTATTTCTAATGAAACGCGATAGTTTAAAAGTTTGAGTAATTTATAGATATTAATAGTAAACCAGGGTGGGAACTATTTTTTATCGACGTATAACTTAAACGTATTCTTGTTTAAAAAAATATATACTCGTATTTTTTGCACTTATACATATTTACATCTTTACATGTATCCAAAGCCCCTATGCAATTCGTCATCGGGTTTTTAATCTTCTTATCGCTCGTAGCATCCGTTTAAAAAGCAGCAGCGTATTCTTACTAAGTACATTATATTTTAAATATACAAAAAATAAAGTAAAACACTAGTTTCATCATAACTTCTTAAATTTTATGCATAATAATTTCCATTTTCAGAAATAAAGTCTGAATCGTAAACCTAACTAATTGCCTAAAAAACTGAACCAAATAAATTCGTTTAATCCACTAAAAACCTCTGTCTATTTTTTTTTTGTGAAAACAGTGGTTGTGTATACTTTATACAAAACAAAAATGAATGTTGACTTACGAGAGGGTTACCCATTATTCTCGACCGCTATCTCTTCAAAAGGCTATGCAACAATCTCTCTTTACTTTGACGAGTGCTTGTCTGAATGCGAACAATCGTAGTAATTACGACTGTAGTACTGTAGTTAGGGCGTAAGTCACTGGACCGTACATATACGCACCAGGTCTACGTTGTTATGTTATGGCAACTAAAATTAAAGTACCTAGTTTTCCATAATAACAATGTTATGATAATATTATTTTTTTCCTTTTGAAGTTGTTATTCCTTACTACGAGTTATACTCGTATAATGCTGGTATTGTCATATATTATTCTTATAAAATAAAAAGTTTGAACTCTACTTTTTATTCAATAATAATAATAATAATAATAATATCAGGACAAATTACACACATTGATCTAACCCCTAAGTAAGCAAATTATTTGCTTGTGTTAAGGGTGTTAGACAACGATACAAATACATAGAAATACACATATAAATACTGAAAATATATTTAATAAACGACCAAACCCAGAAACAGACATCTATGCTCATCACATAAATGCCTATCTCCGCCGGGAATCGAACCCGAGCCCCATTGCGCCGTGACACGTTAGGCGTCTGCGCTAACCATTCGACCAACGGGGCGGATAAATTAATTTTTTTTTTTTCATAATCTTGAATAAACATCACTTACTTACTAGACGTTCATGTTATAACTAAAACCATACAACTGCTGTTTTAATGTAATGTAATAACACTTCAGAGTTTATGTAATTACATTTATGAGTAGAAAAAGTTCAAAATTGGCTTCAGGTAATCAGTTTTATAAATAACAGGTTTAAATAATATTTATAATAAACTCTAATGTTAATTGTTTTTCAAACAATAAATCAAATAATATTAACCTGACGAAAGTGTGGAATAGTCGACCATATGAACTCTCTGGTGTTTTATTCGTAGGTGTAATGGGTAAAAGCGTTAAACCCGTTATTTAAAAAGTTTAGTATATTTTCAGTTATTATTAGTTATATAGTATTAAGTGATGTTATATTCAGTTATCTCTCCTTTTATTGGCTAATCTAATTTGGCTCAGCATTCCAAATGACAATTATCTCTGAACTTGTCACGTGTACGGAACCATATATGAGAGCTAGAATATTCGAGTATCGAAGTTAACTCTACCATATAAACCATTCACTCTTGACATCGAGAGAAATTAAAGTACTAACACACTACTTGTGTGAAGTGTAGAACACTCCCAAGAAGATAGAATTTTTCTGTGAAGTTTTAACTTTGTTCATATGTAGTAGCATCTACTCTATATTGTATTTATTCATTGGATTGGTTCGATTTTTAAATTGTGTGAAGCCTTCTAACCACCGTGGATACTAACAATAGTGCTGGAAATTAAATTGTCCGCCCAGTGCCTCCCTCGATTAATTATCGACTTTCTATGACTGATTGATGCCACAGTCGAAATGTCGTCTGTGGTAAGTATTGGTTGCGTGGGTTTCATTCCAACACAAAAATATTTTTTGTTAGAACAAGTAGACATATTCCGAAAATATTGATTTATTACAATATTATGATGAAAAATTGGTTTTGTTTCTAGTTTTACCATCAAATTTAAATTTTCTTTCTTTATTGTCCATTATAACCGTAAAAATGTTTATAAGTAAATAATTATTAATTAAAAATTTTAAGACAGTTTATAAACGACTTTATTTTCTTGAAGTTTCATGGATTAAAGAACTTTTTACTTAGACACTGAACTTTAAAGAAGGTGGTAGTTTTTACATCTTATACTTTCTTGATGAAACTTAAGCCATTTTAAGAGAAGGCATTGTCTTTGTTAATAAATATTCATTTGTGATATTATTTTTAATACATATAAAGTTAAAATAAATTAGTCGAACAAATTATAATAACAGGCTGTTTTCTAATATTAGAATAGAGACCAAAAGAATAGTATATATTTTAAATAAAATCTTTATCTTTTCTAAAATAATATTCGTTATAATATAGACAAACCAGACAGTAATTTTGCATATGCCGTTTTTATTTTGAACTGGCTTAATTCCATTACACCTAACTGCACGTTCCAATAGATCAACAGTTCTTAAATAACTAAGCATGAAGTATTAAATACTAGTTAAACCATATTTATACTTTTTGTATATATATTTTTATAATTTATATAATATTAAATTCTATAAATTATTCACCAACAGCACTTTTATTCATCATATGTCCCATTACTACTTCAAAATAACCCCTATTTTTCAGCATAATAAATGTATCGTATATTGTATATCCTTTATGTAAGCAGTCGTACAATTTAGTTTCTAAATAGCCAACTATGCCTATACCATAAAACAATAGAGGGTCTACCTTTACCAATCCAAAAAATATTAATCTGTAAGTAAGTTCTGGATGAAATTATATGTACAATATATAACGAACAAACAAACGATCGCCTACACAAATAATCACTCATAATATGGATTTTTTTTTCTATATTTAAAGTAAATCGTGTATACTTCGGAGAGGGTATGGTGATGATACAGGTTTTCTAGTACTCACCAGTTCCTCACAGTCATGACTCTTTACTTACTTTACTCTTTATTTTTGTTAAATATGTTATATAGTTAGAGAAAAGTGCGCGAAAATATATTTTTTATTAATACTATTATTATCGTTACTGCTGAGGTCTGGTTCTAATGTGTCTTGGGGTTACACATCCTCAAAATTTAATAAAAAATGAGTCGGCACGGCGTTTACGTCCACTAGCTAGACTCGGGTATACATAAATATTAAAAATTACTTACTTTATATTTATCGCTTAAGTTTTAAGCAATTTCATTAAGCCACTTGCCACTTAAAAACGTTGAAATTTAAAAACTCTACATTTTTTTTAAAACGATAAACTAAATTTGGATATAACTCCTAATGTGATTACAGATTTTGCTTCACTGACGAGTGAGGGATTTTAATTTCGAGTCCGCGATTGTTCTCTAACGAGAGCCGAACCGCTGACAGTAGCGAGCGGCAATCGTTTTACTAAGCCAAATTTGTGGCCAGCCGAGTGACATGCGGAGCGGAATTTAATAACAGAGTTATTAATTATATGTAATAAAGTATTTTAATACGTACAATTTCTTAAACTATCAGACCTTTTTTATGTTTGTACATGACGTGAAGTCATTTTAAAATTTTGTGCGTTATTGAATGCAAATAATTCTTGCATTAGAAATGATTTAGTACTCTAAAATACAATATTTCCATTGTGACATGATATATAGATAATAATATAATCATGTGTTTGAAAATTGCCTCTGTAAAGAGAGACACTATCTTCCCTAAAAGGGAGTCATTGAATTCATATCATTAATTTACAAGCAACCGCTCATCTCAGTCACTGTGCTTACAAGACAGAAATGCTCAACGTATCAGTTCAGTTTTCTCGTTAACAGGGGTGAAAATGCCTTACTTGTGGTTCATTCATTATTTGATTTACTGAGCATCTGTCATCACTTTTCCTAAGCGCGATTAAGGGTGACGTCACAATTCGAAGTAAGCTCGATAAGAAATTAACTGAGTGAAGTGTCTTGAGTATGATGCGCTATTTAAATTATATTGGGTTCATTAAATGATAATAGGACAAGTGTGAATAGTGTTTTATAATTGAAATTACTTGGGAAATATGATATGAAATTGTAACTTTTAATTTGTTTTGGGCCTACAATATGAGGCTATAATATATGTATCTATGTGTAAATATCAATCATTTAAGTCTAATGATAGTGAATACAATTCGGTAAATGTGAGTAAAGTGTTTAAAGATTATTCGTATTCATTGCAGGTTCTTCAACAGTCGGCAAGCTGGCGCACATAAGTAAGTACAACAATGACTTTTATCGCCTGTGAATGTTAAGGAGCATGCACACAATTTTTTTTTTAATTGCATCTATGTGAGTTTAATATTTTTAAAGTTTAATAATATTTTACGATAATAGACTGCTGAACCGATTTTGAAATAAGATACATTTTAAGTCTAGTTACGTTTGGGATTTATTGTGCTGCTTAAGCAGTAATGAAAAAGGCTTCTTTTCAACTCAACGCATTGTCCACAAGGAGGCAAATAAGAAAATGGTATATAATAACTATTTACTATTCGTATTATCGTAAGTTAATGTTATATATATTCTAAATTAAACATTAAAGTGCTTTTGTTTGTTTGTCGTTCTTTTGAGTTGAGTTGGAGAAACGGATGCACGTTTTTACTGTAAAAGTTCCAAGAACTTACTTTTTACATAAAAAAGCAAAAACTCTTTTTAGCGTTCCAAATAATATTGTTGTGAAATTCATATTTTAACTATAACAGTGTATCATCCTCTTTACATTAGTATGGGCTTTATTGTTCTCTTATCTTCTCCTCATTTGACTTTGTTAATTGTTATTTGAACTCTTAATTCGATTTAAATTACTATAAAACTGAAACTCTTTAGGGTATTATGAGTCTTAAAACTTATCAACAGTAGATAATTTAATTCGATTGACTGATAAAATAACAATTACATAAAACAAAAAAAAAACTTAACACTACAAATATTCTTGTTTTTGAGTATTATTTCAGCCTTAATTTTGAAATGAAAGCTAGATCTTATGTTTCAAAAAATAGTTTTACAGTCACTGTCTGTTATAATTTACTGACAGAGAAGTGAAAAAGAGTATTAATGAATATAAAAATATTTGTTTTTAGTATTCATTAATATTTGTTTGCATTAGCAACCTAACTTACTTTACAGTCGTAGGGCATATTAATGCCCTACGACTGTAAAGTAAGTTAGGTACATTCAATAAATAAGTACCTAATTGTATTATTATAAATATGATAAACGTTAACCTTATTTTTCATTTCCACATCCAAACCAAATCATGTTCACACTTGTAATGTAGCAATAATTGCATATCTTTTGCTGTGTTCTAGCCCTTATATTTATTCGGACCATAAAAATTGGTGGCTGATTCTTAATAAACATTTTTTAAGGAAATTAATGTAAGGTTTCCATAACTTTTAGAATTTCCCAACCTGGAACTGAGGTGTTAAAATATTGAATATTTTAACAATCAAATTGCTTGTTTACTACAAGCGATTTGATTTAGAGGTTCATACAACGTTCGAAATGCTACTAGTGGCTTTGTTTTGTGAAAGTTAATATAATATAAGTCAAAAAACATTTAATAAGCTTTTATTAAACAGGTTAAAACTATTAAAATTATCTTGAAGTAAGTATTGTGGTCAGATAGGACCCGGATCGGTCCGAAGTTTTAATTGACAGACATAACACGGCCTAATGAAACCACAATACTAACTCAAACGTTTATTTTATCTGCCTTTGTACTATTTTATAAAAGATTATCATATGTTTCGTACTAATTAAAAATGATATTCTTTTAACGTACTTATTTTTTAAATTACCGGCCATGGCACTACATGTGGTTACGGCGGTTATCATTATCAGGTTATAGTTATACAAAGGCTATAAATAAATTATACGAAGGTATTTTTTTAAAAAGTAAGTCAAGCTATTTTTGGTTTGAAAGAAGATAAAAACTTAGATTCGGTTTTAGTTGAAAATATAAATTTATTTACTTAATGTTATTAACTTGTTATAAGTATAAGTTTAAACGGCTTCAAACTAAGAATTTCTAACGATATTGCTACCAACACTATTGACAATAGGACGCCAAAACCGCAAACTTTTAAAAAACCATTATGATTCTTAACCTCGCTCAAATAAAACAAAAAATAAAATATTTCTAAGAATTACAAGACGAAAATACCTCCTGAAATACGTTCAATAATCTTGCAAAGTCAATAACTTTGTACAAGAAAATTTTTAGTCGTATTTCCTTTAAACTCCAACAAACGTAGAAAACTTTCTTATTATATGAGCGGGGACTTAACGTGAATACTATTTGAAAACACAGCCTTAAAACAGAGAACATCTGTGAACATGTGGTTGTATTAAGGAAACCTCTTTGTTTTTAGAGCAAACGAAATATTTACGGTAATAATTCAGCTAATGCTACGAATTTTTGATCTTTTTGATCCTCTTATGTTCAAAGCCAGATGTGAACGGATAAAATATTTGTTATAAGTACTTTTATCATATGCATATACAAAACGTGGAAATTATACATACAACTATATTAGTTTAAATGCCAGTAATAGTATTGATATAAAAGTATAATACATATTAATGTTAATCAAACACTACAAATTTGATTTAGAATTATATAGGCTTCCGTTGAATACTTTGCGTTAATTTGAATATAAGATTTTATGTTGTAATTAATTAATTAAAATTAGTAGTTATTTAAGTGTGCCAGGACTTAACAGTATTTAATAGTTTTTCAATATATAACAATTGATAGGCATTCCTATTAATCCGTTTACCTAATAATCACAATGCTTTGGCTTAAGGCTTTGAAATCGGTCATTGAAACTGTGAAAGACAATAATAACAATTCACAACGTACTACAACCACGAGTGACAAAAACCTGCAGGAGACCTCTGAAGACGAAACTACATCTGCCCACCCCCCATCACTATCAACTAACGGCCCGCCCGGCGAGTTGTTGGACTCACTTCAGGTCCGGAGTCCGATAAGCTTCGAGCATATGAATAAGAACCCCTAATGGGTTCTGAACAAATTGGCCAAATTCTAGTTTAATTAAAGTGAATACAGCCGATAAAAATAAATGTAATAATTTATTCTACTATACTATTGTAGTAGTCTATTATACTATATTGTACACATGTATAAAAAACATGTTTGAAAAGTAATTAAAAGTGATGAGGATCCCACATATAAAAGAAAATGCTACTATATGAATTCGTAAGAACAGTTCAATATAATAAATGTTATTTTTATTTAATTTCTTACTAACTTTTTACTTAGGCGTTGCCGAAGTTTCGGTAGAAGTTCAGATTATTTCTCCAAGGCTTTTGGAGTATTTCCAAATAAAGTGGGACATGATTCACGTGCCTTTAAATCCTTTCCACTTTAAGATGAATCTTGACAAGGTTATGTAGGATGCCAGGGGCGAGGTTGTTTTGGTTTTTACTTTGTAAGATCCATTTTGTAGTAAATCTTATTCAGACCTGCCAACCTCTATTGACTCTACATGTGTTTTGTAAATGTATTCATTGGTGCGAATGTAATATGTGTTTGTTTTTTAGTAATATTACATATAGAATTAAGGTTTAATATTAATATATATAGAGCCAAATGTCGAGCCACAAACGAACACCAATGTATACAAACTAAGAGAACTGAAGTTTGATCCTCCACAAAGGTAATATGAGATTCGGTTCTTCATTACATCCTCGATGCTCTCTCATTTGTCGCGCCTCAGGCTTTGACTGAAACCTTATTTACAATGAAAAGTAAATCACGCCATTGGGATTGATTAAGCATCAAGATTGCAATTGCATTCTGCAATCTTGTTGCGAACTAATACTTTTATATTATGTTTACGTCCCTTGAGAGAACATCTAAAATATTGTATATTATTAAGTTTTTTTTTATTTAACTTAAACAAAACAAATATTATTTAGAATGTAAGCATATAACGGCGATAAATTTTAGTCAAAAATGTAGAAAAATAACTTTCCTTAAAATTCCTTTTATATTTTTTTCTCTTTTGTAATTTAATATTTCCACTTTGTTAAATGAAGGCCAGAATCTCATAAATGTCATCAAAGGTTTTCTTTTTGAAATTTATAACGCCAATATAAAAATATCACGCGGCTAGTCAGTGCAAATCACGTTGCTTTTATATTCTGCGTGACTTGGTAATTAATTGCAGAGGTCGCCAGTTCGTTATTCACCTTGTAGAAGCCCTAGAACCGTGAAAGGGGTGAAACCCTACAGATGCGTTGCCATAGCGAGGCCCGATTGTAATTAGGGCTAAATTGCGATCTGATTCTGGTTTTAATTAGAGAGAAAGTAATTTCACAAAAAAATATATACATATTAAATATATGTATATTCAAATACAACCCTTTCGTAATGAAACCTAGCAAAGAAAACTTAATAAAAATAAATAAATAAAATAAATAGGTAACAGTAATGCTAAATAACTTCAAAGCAAAACTGATAACATTGACTTGTTCCCAAACTCGTGATTTTCGCTACTCTGACGATTCTAATCTAACAAAGTGGCGCCTAACTCGATTACGAGCAGAACTGTCAATTATACAATCCCTTGTAATATTTCATAATAAAACTTTGTCTATCATATTAGAGAATTGAATTATATATTTAATTGAATGTTACATATTTTGTAGTTTAGTCATGTAACAAAATATAATATTAGTTGTTATTATAATATTAAAAGACAATAGAGCTTTTATTTAAAAAAAAATATATCAGTTACAAAATTTCAACATTATTATGTGAAAGAAATATTGCAGCAAATTTGGCAAATCGTTTAACTGGCAAAGCAAAAAATATAAGCCAGGCGAGGTAGACTCTATTTTATTTAGCATCCTTAAAGTTTTTTTAATATACGACACGTTAAACTTATGAAAAAAGTTGATAAAACAAGTTTGTTTTATTTTTAATTTATTTTGACACGATTACGATAGGATGCGATATGTGACATTTGATAAAAACACAATAAAAAGGATTGTAAAATAATTAACGTTTTTTAATTATGAATTAAGGATCAATTAAAAATAATAAATTATACTCATCTTTTGGAGTACTATTATTATACATATTTATATTGACCACATTAATAACTCTCAAAAGCACACGATTATCGAGTGAACGCGTCGCTCCAAACAAGCCATCAATTTCAATAAAATGATGATTGAGGAGAAAAAAACCGTCATCAATCACGCAAGCTGTCATTTTGACAGCACTAGGGTGACCACACGCCACATTCAAAATATTTGTAGAGGCCTGCTTATTAAAAATACCTAAATATTATGAAAAGTGGGGTGTTAGGGTAAGTAATAAAGTATATTAAAAAAATATAAGCTAACGTTTTACATACAAAAATATTATAACTTATCGACAACAGCTCAACTACTGTTTCAATTTTCCTACAACAATGTTATGCCGTGAAAAGCTTAAATATTTTTTTAGTTAATATAGAATACAAAATATTTATACGGAAAAGTTTGAACCTTCCGCATCTGGGAAATCGTCCCGTCGCAACGCTCTGCCTTGGATCTGACAATTTCTCGCAAGTCGAAATATCGAACAATGTCCGTATTGATTAATTTTATTAAAAAAATACATATAATTTGAAAAAAATATGCTTATAAAAGTGAACAATAACGGCAAAGACGTACATTCGAATTTATCGTTATCAATAATTATCTGTTACCGTTACTGTCTGGGTTCTTCTGTAAAATGTTAGTAATTGTAATTAAAATTAAGGTAACTCAATAAAGTTACCTTAATTTATTTTTTATTAAGATAGATAATAACTGTCCTTGCAGCCTACGAATAAACAATGCCAACCAATCAAACATTTAAACACATAAATAAGAAAGGTTTAAAAATTAAAAAAGTCAATTTCACATCATTTTATTAAGTTGCAATAACAAAACTCACACATATATATATTTTGTATAACGTCAAAAAGAAAAAGTTATCATATTTTACACTACCAACAAGTTATTTTTGAATTTATGTGAAAATTTTTAGACAGCGTAGTGTTCAATTTAATTAGTATTTGTTATTAAAATATCAATTAGATTGTATAAAGTAGATTCCAACTGTTTTGTTATGTTTATGGTGAATGAGTTATATCTAAGAAAGATATTCCCTATAACGGCACCACTCAAAGAAACATATCTTTTATATATATATTCTAAAATATCGGTCTCTCACTAGGGCAAAAAGTGCACTCCTCACGTATTCTTTTAAAGATGTAAAAAAACTTTTGGCTCGGGGGCTGCAGGTGAAAAAAGATCTTTGATTTTCGATATGATATGATATGATTCGATATAAAAAAATAATAAAACACCCCCGATACAAAAATACGTCTACAAAGGATAAAAATAGTAATATTATGCACTTATTAGGGCCGTTGCTTCGGGGGACCGTTGTACGTACGCTGACGATGGTGTCTATTTTACAAAATTTTCCGAGCTAATGAATGACTTAGGTTATACGATTTGATATTTTTATTTTGTTATTTCCTTTGGTAACCTACTTTCAGTTTGAATTCTTCCTTAATTTAGCGGTCGCCCAACGTTACGACTTCAATAAGTACCTAGATATGCAGTAGTTTTTTTTCAAATTCCTAAAAGATATAGTTCTCTGGAAAAAATCACTTTAGACAATAAGAGTGCCCTTTGTATTTACCAAAACCTTTGTATTTGAAAAGAAGGTATAAACTTCTGGACATTTGTACCGTATGAAAGCAATTTTCTACTACGATGCCACGTGATAGAAGCTTGGAGAAAGACATTTACATATTTTATCGACCAACAAATAATTATTACATTCCAAAAATAATAATTATTTTAAAACGATTTAATCAAACTTAGTAACGATATACTGTAACAAGGGCTAAGAAGATTACATACAAATTCTGATTTGCAATAAGGAACCAATCCACAGTATTGGACTACGAGTATATTAAATTTATACAGAAATGTTGTTTCCTATTCAGACTGTCGCATAGAAGACATGCCATTGAAATAGATAGCAATCTTGGAACCAACCAATACAATGTATCTTATTTATAAACATAGTCTATTAATTATTATATTTAATATTAGTATTGAATATATCAAGTTTTATTAAATTTCATGCATACACTAAGAATTATAAATATTTTTATAAATATATTAAAAAAATAATTCATCTAAAAAATTTTATAAAATATTTGACATTATACTATATTAATAATAATTCTTAAACTTGTTTAAGCTATAAATATTTGGTTTCTATTTATATGTAAGGGTAGGTAATATACCTTTAAAGTGATCTTAACATCTGACACATCGTCCTTTTCGATCCTTTGGCTTTTACATAATCTCGTGTTAATACAAGGGTTGGGAAAATCCCTGTACAAGAAAGATTTCCATAAAACATTTGACTTGTCTTCAACCTGAATTTCGAACGAAGTACAATAAAGCATATCAAATTTAATGTAATAGTATTATTGTAATGAGATATTCAGGGGGAATATTTATCAGGCTTATATTTTTGCTGTTACAGCTCGACTTGGGTGAACGTCAAAATAATTGAATATCATTTCAATTTATTATTTGTTGTGTAAAAAAACCGCTTGAAACCAATATCAGAAAACATCTTAGATTAAGGCGAGCAGTTATTTTGTTTTTCGAAATACCCACATGATAAACCAATTTCATACTCGAATAGGATCAACTCAAACACCCACAACTCTTACCGCAAACACCTAGTTTTTTTTTGTTCAAATTAATATTTCCTCTATTTTGCCTTAAGGGTGTCGAAGAACTACGCGCACGAACACTCTGGAACCAAATGCGATAAGTCGACCGGGAAATTGTTTCAAAAATAACCCCCCAAATTGAATAGTCGTAAGTGAGTTACGCAGAACGCTTGAGTAACCGCGAGGGTTTGTTTTCGATATCATGACTTGTAGGCTGAATATTTCTTTTGTTTGCGATTGATTTCTGTTTAAGTATATAATGTACCGGATAATGGATTATTATTGCACAACATAAAATTGATTTTTAATTATTAAATATATTGTTATGGATAAAACTGTATAATCGCGTCATTAAATGGTGATGGGTATCAAAGTATTGAAAGTCAAAAACTTAATTTGAAGTATAATTTCGTTCAGGTGTTGCTTATAAAAATATTATTCAAGTCAAACAAGAGCGGTTAGGGCACGTGCAAATGTTCCGTTTATGTTAAACGAACATCACAAATGTTTTCATATTTACATATTAAAATTAAACTTTTTTTGCAGGCATAAGAAAATTTTTATTAAATATAAATGTATATATGATATTAAACAAAATATCCAATGTAATTATAAATTTACATTAGTATTATTTATAGTCTTATCAGTAAAGGAAGACTAAATTAATATATTATATGTGTAAGAGAAATTCTTTTAATATGTCAAACAAAAGATGGGACGGTCGGAGCATTTTGAGAGAGAACTTTGCAAAACGGAGATATGTTAATAGTCATATATTTTATAGATGTGTATTTTTGTGTTAAGAAAAAAAAGATTAGGTATATGTAAATTACATTAAGTAAAAAGATAACTAACATTCCTGAAAAAATATTTTTAATACAGGTTTAAATACATTCGAAAACTGAATCCCAAATAAATAAATCAAATAAACGGTTATAATATTTAATATAATATTTATTCCAATACAACAAAACCCACGTAGACCTTTTAGTTTTCACTGTCACAGGTCACATATATACATGGTACTCATAAAACGGCAGGTACACTTATGTGGATAAGAGTTATATTTTTTTTTATCTTTTAATTGCGCTACTTTATGTTATTAATTTCGAAACGAATATCTTAAGCACTGTAATTTTAATTGCTTTATTGTAAAATTTTATCTTTTATATAAGTCAGTAATAACTGTAATAACTTATAACAAATATGTATTTTTAGATTATAAATTTATTACATATTTTAAATGAATGTATATTTGCCACGTATACACTTCAGTTTTAGAAGTGACCGAAGGTTTTTTATCAAAAAGGGTCCCATGGGAGAGTCCTTGCCAGCTAGTTGGAATGAAAATGCATTATCTCCTCGCTGAATTTTCCAAACAAAAAGTATTGAAGGAAAAACAAATATAACATTTTGAAAGTAAAATAGAACGAACTATCATAGTAACGATTTCAATACGTGGATGTTTATTTTTTACCAAAATTATTAAATTATAATAAGATAGAATAAATAAGAATTGTTTTAAAAGCAACCTTAAAAATATATAAATTTTAATTATTTCAATACTAATCATAACCATAAATGAGAAAGTATGAATATTTATGTCATTTTCCTCTCTCTTAAACTAACAAAATTAATCAAATTACTAAAGTCAAAATCAAATTACTAAAATCAAACTACAAAATATTCAAAGAACTTATAGTTAATTCTCTTAAAATAGTCTCTAACTCCACATCAAAGAAACAACAAAAAAGGAATAGCCGAAGGGCTAACATATACTAAAAGATAAACAAAAGTTGTGAACCCCAATTCAGAACTGAACATATTGACAGCCCTACCTACCCTAGCTAGCCCTAAACGCCTAGGGGAAGTAAATCAATACACCTTGGCAATTTCAAACGCGATACCAAATAATTTGTGAGGGTAGATAATACACTATTAAAATGTTTGGACAAGGGAGAGTATCATTTTACTGATGCCTGTGTGACTTTATTAATTCTTAAGAAAGAAATTTATTTATATTTATAATAAAATTGTAAGTACTTTCATATACATATATTATCTTATTCTTGCATATTGTCATTTGAAGCAGTGCTTAATATAATAAATTAATATGAAATGCCTGAATAATATTAGAAAGTTTGTATAAAATATAATGTGTATTATGGTAGCGACTGTACTAACAATAGCATGAATAGGCTCGCTCCCTATAGAAGCGGTTTTCTATACGATATTGGAATTCGCCGATAAAGGATTGGTCAACCTTTTTACCAGAATGCTATGTCGGCTAGTATTATATGTTATATATAACATAATCCTTTGTACTTTTAGATATTAAAGGGTAAATAACTAGCATGATTCGGTCTTATCCTATCCCAGAGACTGGACGGAGCGTATAATATGTCTTATTAAACTGATAAGATATGACAAAAGTTTGGGAAAATAATATTATGGTTTTTTGAATAGGATACTATTGTATTCGTCTTCTGAATTGATTTGGGATTTCATTTCATTTAATGTGTATCTGAAATGTATTCAACCATTATTTTATTATGGAAAGTTATTTTGAGATTATTATGTTATGGGCATATTTATTAACAATTGTTAAAGCAACAATATTTGAAAAATAATATTTAACTATAAGAAAATTAAAGATTTCAAAAAAGTTTACTAAATAGTGATCATTTATTTAAAGCTCAGGATCATGTTTAATAAGTTGGGTATAATTATATAATATACTAGGTAAACAAATTATTATACTAATTTCGAATTACCAAGGTATTAATTTGTAGCGTAATTATATTGGATATTAGATACTGCTTATTGTTTGCTTATTATATTCCTGATAATTAATTATTTACACTCGCATCGCAAGTACAAACTACACTTAATAAAAATATGTTTTTTTACTGGATTTTCTTTCTTTATTCATAATAAGCTTCTTAAAGTCTCCGCTCACATTTTCGATGATTCATCTTTTTTTGTCCGTCTCCTCCACGTGCAAAGGCATAACTGTAAAACTTTTCGAATTTCAACAAAGTTGTCCCTCCTAATACTTTTTCACACGCCCTAAAAAAATATAATGAAATTCGGCATTTAATAAATTGTACATTGATGGGAGAGTAACGATTACGATTTAGACCCAACAAGGAAATACAAAGTTTTCTGTATAAATTGAAATGCTGAAGGGCTGTATAAGATTTGGCAGTTCATTTTTTACGAGTGGTAATTTTGAAGTTGGGTGTCATTAGATATTTTATGACGAGTTACAATGTTTGTAAAATTAAATTGTTTAAAGCTGAAATTCGTCAGTCTCGATGGACTTCATATAACTAACACTATATAGTTCCAATACTTAACGCTAAATAAGTTATTTTATAATTTAAATCTAATATTTTTTCGTACTTCATAAGATGTCATAAAAATGCGTCGTTGTGTGATGCTGCAATAACTTAACACGAATAAGACTTGTACTCCACCAATATATATTTATTTATGTTTTTATTATATTATAATAGTAACTATGTAATAAATATGTTTAATACAGAATAGTATTCATATTAAGAAAAGGTTTAACTTGTAACTTACGTACATTAGATAAATTTCTTATTTTTAATCACTTACAATTATTTTAACTGATCCAAAGTTTTTGCTCCACTTATTAATAAAATGATAATTTTTAATCATAATTTTTCTATAAATATCATATAAATTATATAAATATCTTATTTTTGCTTATAATATAAGTGTTGCATGTGTAATCTTCAAAACTTATAATCTATCTAATTAGAAGAGGATCAACAAAATTTATCTAAAAATGGAAAAGTAACCTTCAAGAAAATATAAAGTTTTTATATAGACATTCCTACAAATAATTCTTATGAATCTTTATAATATTTCTAAAAGTAAAAACATTCAAGATATAAAATCTATATTATAAATTAGAATTACGTCCGTTTACAAAAAATCTTCGAAGCCAAACATATAAGTAAAAGAAAACGTGTGTCTTAAACTGTATCATTATTTTTTCCAATATAGGGGCAATATAAAATCGCATAATCGATTTTCCACTTTAAACGCCCACTTGGCTACACGTTTCAAAAGGCAAAAGTATTTGTGTGCAATGATTTACGCTTCCTTTCTATTTCCCCTGTCACGTCGACTTTAAATGACAGATCTCGGAGGACAGAGAAAGATTTTAGGGTTCCAAGGTAATTTCGTTTTATTTTGTACGTTTTTTGAAAGCGAATTTGGTTTTTCTAGTATATTCATTTTGTGTCTGGCTTAAATTGTTTTATCTCCGTTTCTGAAGATTTTCAGATTTGCATAAAGAGTGACGACATGACTTTTGATCTGAAAACTATTGTATATATAGAAAGCAAATCCGCAAGCTGAATTTCTATCTTAATAAATAGTCAACTTAATTTTTTATTATTTTACTAGTGATAAGCATATTATCGGACCACTCGTATATAGTCTAAGAAAAGTCGAAAATACCAAAATTTTGGGTCAGTGTTTTAATTACTCTGACAAATATTTTTAAATTCCTAATATTATCATACACATAAAAATCTGTTAAGTCGGCTATTAAATCATTTAATTATAACATATACAATTCTATAAATGTCTCCCTAAATAACTTAATATATTTTAATTTGCGGTATTTTCAGAAAATTAAAAATAATCTATGACCTAAGTCTGTCAATATTACTGGGTTCTTTGGCTGTGGTCATTAATTTCCTAAGATCATATTTTTTCATAAAAGCCGTTTTAAATGAAAATAAATACAATAGCGGGACGACACTCAGAATACCTAACCATTAGTCATCGAAATAAGTAATCATCTGAAGCACCCCTTTTTAATTATGCAAAATCTGTCCCATTCATTAACTTACCCCCTCCCCCATCTTCAGTTTCTTATATTATTAAAAGTGGGAAAGGAGGAGATAAATATATACATTTACCTAAATATTATAAAACATGAAAGATGAATGACATCATCCATTTCAATTTTACTTTAAGCGCCTGCTTCCATCGTTTGCTTAATATGTATCATCTTTTTTGTGATATTAATAATGAATTAGTTTTTTTATTGAAGTGGATAAAAAATGAGTTCAATAAAATTTGTCTGGGTATCATCCGGTTCATAAATTTTATTAGATAAAAATGCTCAGTAAAATTACCAGCTCCGTTGCGTCAATATTTAGACAAGATTATGATTTTAAAAGGAGGAACGGTTTTTATTTCCAGGCTTATTTATGATGCTCTTTTCACAGGAGACAATTTAAGTTTATATAACTGACATTCAATCTGATTTGTATATATTTATCTATTCGTGATTAGAATTTTGCACAAATTACATAGAGGTCGATTATCAATTCAACCCGTTCACTGCTAGTTGGATGTCAATATTCATTTAGCGAGTGGGCACGGTGCGGTTGTGGCGCGCGTGATTTGCTCTCTCTCGCTGCCCCGTCGCTGTAGGATACCGTGATTCGAATAGCAAATTGTGCCGAATACCGCCAAGGGGTACACCGCGCAGCTCTGAAAATATTTTGATATTAATAATACTTCGTCGATTGAGGGTTACTCCAATGGATATAAGAATTATATCTTTGATAAAAGTATATGATTACATAGATGAGAAAAAATATTTTGAGTAGTTTATAATCAAATGATAAAAGAAAACGTCTTAACAACATATGTCAAACTATTTTAACGGTAATTTCCATACCGAGTATTAATAATAAGTCCAGCCTTAAATCTTTACGTAGTTCCAAATCGAGAAGAACTATATCATTACTATTGTAATATAATCGGTATTACGTCGTCTTACTTATATTCTCATCACTCAGTCTAAATCGATAACATTTCTTCACGGATATTGTTGACGAGCACAATGATAGACTTATTGAGAGATTGTTGACATTGTACTCTAAAATGTGCATTTTTAAGTCAAGTGTTTAATTTCATTTATCATATAAAAAATATTTACTGTTATAAAAGATTAATATATTTTGTTATTTTCAGATTTTTCGCAGTACATGGGAGACATGGAGATGGAGGATTATAAAATGTTAACAGCGAGCACAGAGAGGTATGTGCCTTATTTGTAAGGAATAGAATTCGAAGTATTCCTTAAACGTAATAACGTATCTGCATACTTCTTTTATATACATACAAAGATATTTTAAACAAAGCAATAAAAAAAAACGAGTACTTGTAATAATGACAATAATTTTAATATCAAAATCATTTTATCAACAAGCATCAATGTTTTTAATATACACCGGTTGCTACCAGTTGCCACACGGCAAATGTGACATCGTACGAGTATGTACTATATTACACTTTAATCAACCTAAAAGCCTCTATCCTTATAAAGCGAGTCATGTCGCAAGTTTGACTGGCGTGCATTAGATTCTTAGGGATACAATCACTCGGAAAGATTAGACTTGTGATAGTCATTTAATGTGAGCCTGTCAAGGGGCTAAAGATGTATAATCTCGTGAGGTTTTAAAGTGTGCCAACTCGTTTTTCAACGACCTTTCTTTTCCTTACATGATTATGCTAAAATTTATTTTATATATTTTTTTAAAGAAATGGATGTAAATATACTTTTATTATATTTAGTAGGATGGTTTCCCACATGATCTTTTTAAACATAATATATTTTTTTAATATATTTATTGACATTTTTTTTTCATTATATAAATATAGAATGAAAATTACACCGATAGGGGCAGGGATACGAATCCGCGACGTCTAGGAAATCGTTCCGTCTCTCTACCAATTGAGCTACCATATATATGTGATCTTTATCGGGACAGTGGCGATAATTATTAGGCTTCTTTCGAAAATCCTAACCAATGTTTCTAACTTTGCAATATAAATAAACATTGGAAAGATACCCACTACCGAAATTAATTTTTGAAAATATTTTTTTTTACTTTGAGCTTATCTAGAATTCTAAACTTATATATACTATAACATATTTCTTCCATATCAAAAGATATTATGACAAAGGATTGCGAAGGTAATCACAGTCTCATCCAAAGTGTACAACATTCCCCAAAATGAAACAGTCTTTAGAAATTTGGTCGCCTGGACAACGTCATCCATCTTGTTTTTATTCTCCCCTTAGTCTGTATCCGTCAAAGTGCAATATCATCAAATCACTGTAAAAGAAGTTCCATGATTTGGATGGCAGGGGAATGGGGATAAAATATTACAACGGCAAAGTTTAGCTCGCATGAGGAGGAGTTCACGAAGGATTGTGCCGTAATAGAAGCTACGCTGTCACCTGTACGATATTGTTATATAAATAATGGTACAACAACTTTAGTTTTCATTATTATTCATTAAAAATTATGAGTTAAATTTAGTTAGAAACACCATTTCCATTAAGAAATGATATGTTAAATCTGTTAGCCAACGAAATTTGTTTTTTTCCAATTCAGTAAATATTAAATCTCCTACCAAGTTTAAACAATCTTTGTGTTAGGAATATCATCATTCCCAGAATTTTATTAGTACTCCACCTTGATACCACCCTGTGCTGCATCGATAGACACAAAGTACGTTTTTAGTTCATTTTCATCTTCTAATAATAGTTGTTTTTATGTTTTGAATATTAGTATACTAACAAAATTGAATTTTTCAAATAATCAGCATCGATTAATAAAAAAAATAATAATAAATATATTTTTCTGAATAGCTTACATCACCTAACAAACCTAACGTCTTTAGTGGCGGCATCTTGTGCCGAGTCACTCAAGACGTATTTCATGGTACGTCGACTCACGAAATGATATTGTCGGGGATATGATTTGAGAGAGTAACAAATGTATTATGGGCTGCAGTCTTTGAGGGTTGCACGTGTTGGATTCGGTATAGTAACATGAAATACTTGGAAATGAATTTTTCAGCTCCTTGTAGTAAGCAGCAAAAGAATGGAATGATTCGGACTGAAAAGCATTTATTATATTTCTATCTTTCTGTCTACAAAATTATTTGTAATCAATTTTTCTTTATATTCGAGAATGAAAAGAGGAAAAATATATTTATCGATATTTAAATATATATAGAAAAAAAAACGTTAAATTTTTATTTTTTAATATCTAAGAGGGAAAGAAAGCTTTATTTACCGAATAATAAAAACTTATTACAATAATCCTTTACTGTAAACTAGTGTAGAGTTATGTTGAGAGGGTGATCTAAAAATTATAAAAATTACAAGCTTCCTGGCCGGCAGACGACACAAAGAGGTTAGCAAATGACTCGTTAAGCGTACCGGCACAGCACAAATAGTCTGATGCGTTCACGCACGCGCGGTCGTCTTTACGTCAATCATGCGTGAGATGCATCCAACTTACACGCTTGATCAATGCACCATTCATGCGAAACTAGGTTGAAGCTATTCTTATATAGCTGCCCTTAATTATAGGGTGAAAGGGCAAAATCTATTTTCTTTGTCAGAGAAAATTTTCATTTTTATGATGAACTTTATGAAAAAAATGTTAATTCATTTTACCTTAGATATTAGGTAACCATTTTGTTATTACAATCTTTTTTTTTTTTTAATTAAATCTTTACATTATAATTCAGATCCTTTCAGCATTATTAATTGATAAATAATAGATAACTGAAACGTTTATAATATAACAAAATATATATACACTTCGTCAGTACATATAATATTTATTTCTTAGATAACATAATTAATAAGTATTTCAGGTGGCAAGAGGGGATCAATAACCAATCAGACATCCAGAATTACTCCCTCCCCTTTCGATTACTACTAGTCGAAGTATTTCCAAGGAAAAGCAATAAAATCGTACCATCCACCTCTAATATTTTTTCAATATCCATTACATACGGTTTTATTGTCTGGACGACACGTTTTCTTATTTATTTGGACTGCATAGTCAACCCTTGAAGATAAGGTATCTCCTCTATAGATGGACAATTGCTCTGTACTTTAATAGATCGAACAAACCTTTATACTATAAAAGGTTGTGATAAAAACTTTTTTTTTATGCAAGAGTATCAATATAAAGATGGTAACACTGGTGTTAAGTGGTAACGTTATAGGCATGAAAAATAATAGGAGAATTATGATATTTTTGATGCTGATATGATTTTTTTGATGCTGGAAATTTACTAGCATTATTTTTTTGAGAATGGAACACAAAAAAAAAAACAAAAATACAGAGAGGGGCTTTAGGTCCGAAAACTAAATTATTCTACAGTTATTTTGTTCTTTTATCTTAAACATATTATTATATTCCTTTATTAAAGTTTAGTTTCAGATAGTTTCACTTCTGAAGTAAGGCTTAGTTTGCCAAAACATTTGATAAGCGGTATGAGAATAATAAGCTTTTACAATATATTTAAACAAATCAATTTTATTTTCCATTTTAAAATTGTTCAAACCAAGACAAGTACCAAACTTAATTTACTTGAAATGACTCGAACTGTCACATTGCGATACGTAAAAATATAACAAGAAAACAAATCTTCCCTTCCAAAATTAGACGTTCATTGCGAAAATGAATAGTTAGTTCTATTAAATATTGGTTTATTTTCTATACATTGCTGAAAATGTACAGTTCGTAAACTTTTTCTAATGCAAAGTAACAAGCATTGTATGCTAGGTTTATTCGATCTCTACTTGTTAGTGTCGAGTTTTGTAGTAAGAACAACTCGACGTCTTGTCGTATCTGAGTATAGACGAGGGCTTTCGACAACTTTATTTATGAGAGAACTTGTCGACTCTTGGTAAGATCTCTTCTACTGAAAATCATAAAGTAACTGCATAACAAGAACATTTTATTTTGTATTATAATAAATTCAATTTATTACTTATAACAGTAATATTAAACATGCTTCAGTAAATAGATACAAAAAGTTGAATTATAATGATCTATCTCCGAAAGAAGGTTGTGTACCTTTGGAGTGGAGTTCTTCACAAGATTTGCAAAAAAATCAGTACATAATTGGAATATAAATGCACATTATTCTTGTTTATGTGTTTAATTCTAGGATAACTTTGTTGAAATAACTCATAATCTTGGGAGCATCCAGCGTAATCCCAACATCCGACGTTTCATTTTAAGTTACGCGTCTCTAGAAGCCTTCTGCTAGTTGTTATATGTTAATGTGCTTTCTTGTATAATTATGTTTTATGGTTTCTGTTGTTTTCTCGTTCATAGCATTGAACAATTCCTACATTTTGAACCTTTATTATACTACACAATCAGTTTTATTTTTATTTACTTGACGGTTATTTAAATATTTTACAATACATCTCATTATGCAGGTACACCATCTCCACGTCTCATCTATCGGAGAGCCATAACGCCGTTCTCTGTTATATCAAGCGGGTGCTATTTACCCTTATCTATTATTAAATCGAACCCACACTTCGGTCAATTTTCAATTACATTCCTCTATTAACCTGTGCGGCTTGACAGTTCACCTTCATAGAGGGACATTGAGGCTGTAATATAATCGAAATATCAATATAATAGAATATATAAAGTGAATCATTTATTATTTTCAGTCGAGAAAGGTTAGTTTATCATAATAGTTTTTTTTTTAATAATCTTATTTATTTAATTATAAAATAAACATAAAAAACACATTTAAATAATAATAACAACTTGAATTATGTATATTATGAATGACATGTAAAAAGATATTCATGTTTTCTTTTACGTTTCAATAACACAAAAAGTCTTATTATTAATAGTGTTTATTGAGCACGACGTGAGACTTGGTTTTTAATATCTGTAATGAAAGAGAAATATGATGCAAGAGTGCATTAACGTCGCGGTCACAGTGAGGGTTCATCATTTATGTTTATATTTAAAACTGTTGTAAATAATTGTAAATTACATTTATAATTGCATTTTTGTGTAAGTGTGATATAGAAATCATTATTTCCTTATCACTTTTTAAGTAAATATTATTGAAAAGCAAAATCAAACACATTAAGACGATGTGAAGTAATAATTAAACGTGTGCTTTTAACTTAAATACATAATGTTATTGTTGTTTAATTTTGTGTGCTATTTATAAACTACATATAATTTATAACAATGTTATCACACCCGCTTCTCTTATGACGGTGTGAGCGGTGTCAGATCCCCGTGAGTCGTCGTTGCATTAGTAAATTGCTCACGTACGCGTTCCGAACTCTTCAAAACTCAGGATTTGTCGCGAGTTTCTACACCGAATTCCAAACTAATTTGTTTAATTAAGGTACTGAGTGTCGGCATTGGATCTACTTTTAAATAATACACTTGGAAAGTCACGTTTATTTTATAAATTTTGGCAAAGTAATATTGTTTTTTGAATTATGATTACAAGTTATGATTTTATAATTACGTTATTAATTTTATAAAATATTTACAAAGAATAACAGCAAAAGAAAATAATAAATCATATTTGCTTAATTCCATTTTAGGAACTGAATATATTCAAAATAAATGGTATGTTAAATACAAATCTTATAAAGTATATGAGGTATCTCATTTATAATAATAAAAAAAGAAAAAAATAAATAATAATAAACTAAAACTCTAACCTTTCCTCTGTGTTCTTCTTAAACAATAAAACAATTATGTCAAACAAATATTGGGTCGGTAATGTCAGTCACATCTCCATTATCCTACGTCCTTTAAAGGAACCCTAATACCTTTTATGTTTTTATTCCATTACCTCGCAACGTTTGTCTCGGTTCACGCCTTTGGAGGTTGTAGGAAAATTGCCCTATACTCATGGATGCCACTTTTGCGTTGTTTTTCTACTTTTTTTGACTTCTTGATAGATAGCACTTTATTTTAAAAAATACTTGATCTATGTTACGGCGACTGCTCTATACTTCGCTTGTCATTAATATACTTTTAATACATGATTCATGGCATAAGTCAATGTCAATTATTTGAAGGTAGTAAGAATATTCGTTTAGCCTGTACTAATCACAATAACAATAAAATCCCCTATGAAGTTAAGCTAAGGTCCCGTTTGGGAGATCTGAACTGCAAGTAAACTTGAATACTTAATAAAAAAAATAAAAATACTATTCTAATTATAATTTTTATTTTTCAAGCAAAGTTTCTTTAGTTTTTCTTGTGATGATAGACTAACGATGTTTCTATATTTACTAGTCTTCCGTTTTTACTAACTAATAACATAATGAATTATTTTTAAATTTATCAAAATTGGGAATATATTTCATAATTATATGTTCAAAAATTCTTCAACATATATTTAAAGTCTCAAGAAATTTCCCAAATTCTTGTATCATGAATGCCTAAGTCAGTAAAGAAAATTTTCAAGTTTCCAACCAGTCGACAGCTATGTCAGTCAGAAGAAGTCTCTTTATACATTATATAAATAGACTTATTTCTTTCATAAATTATTAAAAATCTCGGTTAACAAAAAATAAGAACATCATTAAATATAAATTTAATATTATTGCTCCTTCAAACAACCTACGTAGATATTTATTTTGTTGTCATCTGTATATAGTAGCTGCCGGTAAAAGTAAGATATAAATAAAAAATCATCAAACTGTAGGCAGACCTGTATCTTCTATTTTTTATTCGGCCTGGTTGGATTTTAATCAGCAAAACTTTGAAAGTTGTCCAGCGAATTGGTGAGTAGGATTTTTAATCTGAATACCGCATGTTTTTTTTTTCATTTGCTACGACCCATGACTACTATTTTCTCTGTAACTTTTTGTAATGTTTGATTATGACTGTGACCATAACCGAGGTCTTAAGGTATATATGGGAAATTGTATATTCAAATTATTAAAATCTTCAGTGATTAATTGCAATGTAAACACTATGTACATTTGCACTTTCATGTAAGATAAAAATCAATTTTGAATTTTATGGAAATCAACCAATAGCGGTAGTCGAATAAAGAAGGAAAATATTTTTTTCGGTTATGAGCAAACCCGTCAGTATGAGCAGATCTTCAATACATTTATACCATACAATGACTTGAAAAATATACTGTATTCAAAAGAATTTCTTTAAAAATTTTGCCATCGATGAAAATGAATAACAACTTTTTTACATAAGTCATATTTGATTATCCAATAGCAAATAAAATTATTCCTTACATATCTATATTTTTTCTTGTATAGGGGAATTCGGGCTTATTGGAAACTATCGAGACGATACTTGGAAGTCTAAGATATTAATAATAAACTCAGTCGACCCGCGGACTTGTAACTTATAGCGAGTGTATTGGTCTTTGAGTGTGTTTGCCCATTCTGCAAATTATGTTTGTAAGAAGTTTAATTTAGGTATAGGTTTAATAAATAAATTATTCAATTATTCAGACAGAGTGACCAGAGGGAGTACATACACATTGCACACACATCAAAAAAATAAAATGCCTAACATTAAACACAACAAAACGGTATATTAAGTTTTATACACAATTTTATCCGTTTAAAAGTTTAAAAAACTTAAAACTTTTATCTTAAATTTTGGGGCTGTTCCATGAATCCTAGGTTATTTTTTTTCCTTTTTTACCTAATTTTGAAACAATTGCCTTTGCCTACTTCAATCACTAATAAATTTTATTATTAATTATAATAGAATTTGTGTTTAAGAATAATATTTTAAGATGAATACATTTATATATTATATGTAAATATAATAAAGGAAATATACATGACATATAATAAATGTTAATAAGCACAATAGTGCTTACACATAAAATTTGTATTTGTTTGAAAAAAAAAGAAAAATAAGACTGTCAATAAGATATTTGTAGACAGATATTAATGACTGTTCTATTAGTTCCATTTAATATGTTTAGGTAAACTATTCCAGACTTTAATTATATATGCTGTGAATGACTTTTCGAGAAACGATAAGTAAAGAAGAATTGTACTTATTTAACATTTAAGTGATACAGATTTAAATATAATATTTTTTTGAAATTGGTTTTACATTTAATCTAAACCAAGAATAGGATGGCTTGATTATGAAACCTATAATGGTATGAAAAAGTTATAAAATTTGTAACCACGTACTCGTCAGTTTTATATTTAATCAAAACCAAGAATAGGATAGCTTGATTATGAAACCTATAATAGTATGAAAAAGTTATACAATTTATAACCACGTAGACGTCAAAGTCCCTTTACTGTACCACAGCCGCTATTCGAGCATACATTAATCTTAGACATATTTTGTCTAATATTAAGAAATATAATAATGTGTGTAAATAAAATGAAAATGCCAGGCAAAGAAAATAAAGTGCACTTTATTCTTAAGGGCTTCCGGTTTTACGATACATGCTTCCCCGGATCAATCACTAAGTTGCCTGCATTGAAAGCCTCAATGGTCAATTAATTTTGGTCTATGCGTTGTTTCTGTATTATGACTAAATATTATTCTGATTAAGAAAAAATATGAGCTTTGTTATAACTATACTAGTACTCGACCACTCGGAATTCCTATAAAAAGTATTATCCAACTCTGCCAAAATATTAAAACCTAAACATTTGATATTACTGGTAAACAAATGTATATATATTTGTATTTTTTTCTAAGCCTCAAAAACTGTATAAGTTATGTTTCATTAAAAACTAAATAAAACGGAGTATATAATAAACGATATTTTTTTACCTTACATTGTTCATCACCCAGAGGTAGCAAATTCGAATCCTGACGAGTGTCTGTAAATGTTTTATTCTATATTTAAAATATAGATATTATTGATATAAATATATGTTGTTATTAAAGAAAATGCATATTTATATCGTATTTAATTACACTTAGGCTTTCAATACTACCTAACATGTAAATATAAATGAATCCCTCCTTTTATTAACATTACTTGCATATGCCATACCCAAAATTGCAAATTTTAAAGGTAAATATTGTAGTCAGAAGTTTCAAAACGAATTTAATCAACGGTCGATCAACGTTTTGTAAATATTTGTTTGTCGTTTCATATACAACCGAATATTTATTATTGAGTCTGACGTCACACACGTTTGTTTGTAACAGCTACTTTCACTAATTAAAAACTTTAATAGGTATTTGATATCAAATTAAAAAAAAAAATTATAAATATTTATTTATTATTTAATAAAAACAATAAATCTTACAGACAATTATTTTAATAAAATTATTCAAAATTTAATTTCAAATGTAACTGTCGCAGCGTATTATATCTTTTTTTTTTATCTAATCTTAACTTACTTTTACGTTGATTTTTTTATAAATTTTAATAGGTTATTCATCTTATAAGATAGCTTTATAATTTTTTCAACGGCGACGTTTTACAATAACATAAATGGATGGTCGCTAAACAGCGTAGTCTACCTGCACCTGCGACACTAATAGACTTATTACGAGTATTTTACTTTGTGGACTGTACATTGCTGGCTAGAATAATACAAAAACATAATAACTTCCTTTAGAAATGCATGTTAATATAACACTTATTGATTAGATTTTTTAGTTTTTGTTATTATTATATTTTACATCGTATTGTATTATTTTGTATTATATTGTGCATCGAAAATAAGTTATTTTTATATTTTTTTTAATCACAGTAATGAATAGCTTTAAATACTGTGATTTAAAAACCAATCTCTTACTTAATAATTTAAGTTTTTTTCAATATTATGGAAATAAATTATTTTATTTTATTTAAAAAACTTAATTGCACATAAAATGATTACAATAACAAGATACAATTATTACAATTTAATGAGTTGTTCCTAATTTTCAAGTTTCCTATTAATATAATTTGATATATCTCATATTATAGTTCTTTGCACAAAGACTAATCCCATGTTATTGTAGACAGAACCTCAACGAGTAATAAAAAAAAATAAAATGAGACTTCCATGTAAAGCATTCATGGTACTTCAGTCGAGCTGTCCGCTCCCCTATTTTGAAATATGACAGGGCCGCAGATGCGAGTCACCTTGTATTAATACCGGATTCGGCCGCGGTCGCCGTTGTAATTATGTCACCAAAAGATTATACAGATGTTGTATAAAAAAAATATAATTATGTTCCAAACGATCATTTCAGTGGATTATGTTGATTCCTTGTGTTCATATTTGTACGATAACAGAAATTCTTTTTTTTTCTTTTAATCTAAGTCTTTCTTTGACTAATGGAAATTAAATTTAATAATTTTAGATTTTACTATATAACTTATTTTTCTTATTCAAGGTAGTGACTTTTTCTACAATGTATTTGAATTGCATCACAAACAAGAAATAAAGATACGGTTTTCTTAATAATAAAGTGGTTAATCTGATAAAAAGATTATTTTTTATTTTAATTCTAAACGTGGAGTTATTATCAGTTAAAATAAAAAGAAATACTGAACACTAAGAGAAACGTACATTTTGCATTCTAAAAGCCTTAAATTTTCTTTAAAAACATTTCACTGTAAATAAAATATAATAAACAGTTTTTCAAGAATTATGCCGCAAAAAGTATTTTACAACAAAATATTATAATGCCAACTTTGAACTGTCATTTTTTACTGAAAATCAGGTAATGTTATAAAATGTTTCATAGAAAAAATATTATAAGTCAAGTTTTTGGGGCTATTTATAATTCTGAACATATGATTGTGAAATTTATACTATAATATTGCAAAGTCTATATATTTTTTATGAATCATTTATTCACAAACTTTTTTTTTTACTTTTTTGTGATAATAAACATAATTATCTTCTTATACTTATCCTATAAAGATTTCATCTACTTGATAAATAACTGTACAAACATAGCAATCACTTTAATGTTATATTATATTTATTATCTTATATATTATTATATTTGTTAAATTATATAATCCTATAATCCAAACATTTAGATTAATTCTCAGCCTGAGTGCGTACTGTGATGTACAAAGATCAAAAACGATATAAATTATATAATATCTACAGTATATTTCAAATAAATTGCTAATAAAGATATTGGTATCTACATGTTAGAAGATAAAACAAAATACGTTATTTTTACAAGTATGTATTCAGCTGTGATGAAATTAAAAAGTATTAAAATAATTTATAAAATTTAACATTAATAAAAAATATCTTAATATTAAACTAAATTGTTTAAGTTTTGTATTGATAGTTATATGTGGATATCGAATAAAAGGTGTATTTCTGTTTAGAATCCTACGTAGCATGGTAAACGCTACAATGTTGTAGCCATGGCTCATCGTAGCAGCTACGGTGGTCGTGACCGTAGATCAACGCCAACGCTGTTTCAACTCGTATCACTCGTAGTGTACATAGTGTGTTACCAAATCGCCCCAGATATGTTTGGTTATACCTTTAGGTTCAAAAGGAATATATTTTTAATATATATTTCAAGGAATCTTTACTTTACTACTACTTAGCTATGAAATAATATACTTTATATTTAACAAAAGCTTTATAACAACTTTTGTCGTGATAGTAGTGGTGAAACAATATTTATGATTTTTTTGAGATTCTATCCATCTGATATTTAGTAATTAAAACTGGGAATGTTTCTCTCTCTCTCTCACTGTATGAAAGGCAGCATCATAGCTATTTTATGTAGATCTTCTACAGGGCTGATACAACTCTGGTTGCGACAACCCGTACGAGTTATAATTAATTGTTTAGTTCTAGACTCCACCATTAAAAAAACAAACATGCATTTGAACAATTTTTTATATATTTACATACTATTCTCTAAAATTGTTCATTTCCTTTAATATAGTACGATTTCAAATCGGTCCTCGATGAACTGTTGTATTTTCTTATAATTCCAAAAAAATAAATAAAAGAGTTTGTATAAAAATTTAAATCTTTATCATTCACTTGCAGGAACATTCTGTTTAGTGTTAAACTTTACTCGCCGAATAAAAATGCAATCTTTTCATTTTAACAATCCGATGCCAACTCTCGGTAGACGATGCGTCTTCACCGCAAAATTTCCATAAATCAATTTCAATACAAACACCTCTTAGTGAACTCTGTCCACAGTTGAAAATAAGTCGTGGTTACAATGGTAGCGGGTCTTTTAAAGCAAATCTATGTTTTTACTTTGAGGATGAACATATTTTTTGTGAAGAATACTTAGAAAAGTTGTAATTCGAAGTGTGGGTCTTTAGAATCTTTATTTTATCCCCAACGTATAATTAATTATTATACGTTGGGGATAAAATAATCATAAAACATATAAGAATCCAGTCGAAGGCCAGGATAATAAATAACTCATGTTTTAATTTGTACCAATTTTATAAAAAAATGTACAAATGAACTAAGCATGGAATGCTTATTGCTTATTGTTTAACGGTTTGTTTATTAGTGGTAGTGAACTACAATGGGGGTTATGCTGTACATCCTTTTCATTATTTAACGTTGTAAGTGACACCCCACCACATTCCGTGACTTGGATGGCGAGCGGGTCCGCGGTTTCTCAGCGACAGTTTGAACGCAGTTATAGTGATCAAATTGAGTCAGCCGCAGAAGTACCGGTGAATTCGCAATGCAGAATCTAGACTACGTAATGGAAAGTTATTTAATTTTCATTTACTTGTCTTAACTTGGAAGGCGGGGTTAAACGAATCCTTCTGTATTTTTAGTGAACTCTCAACTTTATGCTCTGAATTCTGAAATGAGCAAGTTAACTTATTCAAAGTTATTTCAAAATAAGACAGTAATTTTTTTGTGCCATTATATTTTAATGCTGAAAATATGTTTTTATTAGTTTTACTTAAAACTTAGATTGTTATTTGTGACCAATTTTTATATATTATAAAAAAATGTATACAAAAAATATGTTTTGTTTTCTAAAATATTTCGTAGGTTGGTAAACTCGAAAGGTTCTATTTAGCCACGCCTCAAGGGTAAAAGGACATACGAGATAATTATTTTCTTTTGTGTGAATAAGATTATTTTTGCCTAATGCGGGTATAGCAGTAACATTTGATGTAATTAACAATGAGTTATTCACATTTTGGTGTCCTTACGGTTATAAAATTTTCTTTTCGCAGATGGACTAATAGATAATAAAAATGTTAATACTAATAATACAATAAATAAAACTCTCCTGAAACTTAAACCAAAATTTTTTAAAATATTTATAGATACATAAAATATTATAAGCATTGTAATTGTACAAAGTAACAGGTTGCTGGAGAAAGAAAAAATGCAAACACTATGATTAAAGAAATAATACAGTTACATATTAATAGATTAATACAAATCCGGAAAAATTAAAGCCTTTTATTGGTTACAGGATTCGTGGCACAAATATATTAAGAAACAACATAAAAGTTGATAAAATACATACTTATATGTCAGGGAAAATATTTTTAGATAGTGGTATGATAGGATTTTCTTAAGATTTACGAATACATGCGTACACAAATTCTCTTAACCCTTTGGGAATTCCCAAAAAGGGCTAGTTACGAAGGCCCACGTATGTTTACTTGTATTATATTAAATTGAACGACCTGGACCCTATTTCTATTCAAGCAACAACCTGCTTTATGCCTTGCTGCTAAGTATGATAATGACATGAACGTATTTTATTCTAGATTTACTGTATCGTGTAAGTTTTAGGCGGAACCGCTATAAATATTTACCAGTAATGCGGTTTCAACCGATGGATATTCAGAGATTTGATGTTCTTTGTATGAAGTGGTGCGATATATGGATAGAGAATGATTGTAAGATATTTTAACGTTTTTGTTTTTTTTTTCTTTATTTACAATATCTTAAAATTACACTAAGAATTTTCTTGCAGTTTAAGAACTCCAAAGATTATTATACTGAATTGTAATTTGAATTGAGATATGTTTTTTACACTTAGTTTAATCTTAATTATTAATTTGAGGCTAAGTCCCGCAAAGTAAGTGATTTTATTTTAGAATAGAAATTTGTGTAAAAATAAGAATTAGTGCTTTGAACTCGAATAAAATTTTATTTATTGCCGATCCTCAGTAAAGAATTATTAAAATTTCCCAAACAAAAATAAATTAAATTGTCAGTTTGTTCAAGTTGATTGATCACAAGCGGCGATTGGATCTGCCGAGCCTAATGCAAATATTTATTGAGGGGGTACAGGGGAGACCTAGGAAAAGATTACTACTGATTGATTAGACTGGCAACAGGTGGGGAGGAGCGGGCGGATTGAGCTTTTTTTATAGGTACCACCTCCCTTTGAATCTGCGTTTGTTTAATAGTAGACCGCATACCGGTTTTACAGTCAATTGTATTTATTCAAATCTATTTAATTCTGTTAAAGCCTGTCATAATGTTTGGAGAATAAATATTAAAAGTAATTTTTTTGAGTATAGAAGTTAGTTCTTTTATTTTTATTATTAGTGTATATCAATATTTCGATAATAAAACGAAGCCTTGTGAATACATATTTGTGTAACTTTTCTTAACACTTATCTCATTTACGCGTGGGCGCCTTTGTTATCATTCCAGTCGAACGAGTCACGCATTCACTTTGTATGTTAGGACGCCCTCTGATAACTTATGTTATACTAAATAAGTTTATATTAAGTTTTTGTTTTGTTAGTTTACAAGATTAGTTTTGTTCTATTTCATCAGATATTAGAATGACACATGAATTTTGTCATTATTATATGAGTTTACTTAACTTACTATAGTAGTTTTAATTTTTTTTAGTTAAACATAAAAATATCATAAAATTACTTAAAAAGTGTACATATGCTTTGTGAACAAGATACAAATAGATATTTAAGTTTATCAGTAATACATTAATTAATAAAGTCTCAAAAGGTTAATTAAAAGTGTTGACCCTTTCTTAGGTTGCCAAGATTGTATACACGCGACATATAACGGTATACACGCAAGAATATTACTGAGAAAAAAAGTCAATTTTGATTTATAAGATTTATTATTATACAATTTCAATATATTAGAAAATGACATATTTAGATTTACATGTTAGTATATAAATAATAATATGTTCATAAAAAATATCATCGAACATATAAATTTATAAATAAATTATCTAACTCTTGAAAAATAAAGTTTGGCTGATAAATAATTTAAAGGGTAATTAAACAAGTTAGATTTTTAAGTAATAATTGTTTTAAGTTATATTTATTTAAGTACAGTAAATAATAAGCAACCAAGCTCCAAAAGGTAGTCATTGTAATGCTCTTTCTAATATATCTAATTAATTAATTAATTTAGTATTCTAAGCGGCTGAGAATGTATAATCAAGTTACATATTCTTCACTTATAAGAACCTTACAACATAAACTTTAAAGACAACAAACAATTCTTCATAGGTTATATTAATAGTGTGATTAGTTTCTACCTAAAGTTATAATCAATATAAACCGTAATTAATTAACAAAAGAAATCAAAAGGGTTGGTGATTATGACCCTGCGATGAGACGTTGGGGTTATTTTTTCGGGCGGTTGATGGTTACCGTGTAATTTCTCTTGGAGCTGTTATAATTTGTCTAAATTAATGCGGCCGCCCGGACCGTTAATTATTCAAGTTATGGTATGCAATGTTTTAACCCTACCCGTCCCTGAAAAAAGTAATGTCCGAAAAACGATAGACCCAGCAATTTTATGTTTAAAATAAGACTGGCGATTCTTAGTAAATGTAAAAGCGATCACAAAATAAGTTTATGATTTGTATGTGCCATTTGAACTTATCAAATTATGATATCCGTATATTAATTTACATTCTAAACATATACTAGGCAATACTTTTTACTAAATACGAAAAACTAATTGATCCGTGTGCTTAGATAATCGTTGATAACTGAGTTTTCTAAACTCTTACAATATATATTTCTAAGTTTTAACTAAATGTCAACTGATAAATAGTTTATGAAAATTTGTACACAAATCTCTAATCGATTTGAAGTGAGGTATTTATCTATAGATATGGATAATATACAGCGTTGTGTCAGATGTTATAATATATAGGTTTTCGATAAAAAAGTAAAACAGAAGAAATAGTATTTAAATTATTAAGGTAAAATCTGTTTCGAAAATTTTCCATTGTTATGGAATGAGTTGTTGGTTTGCGCTTCCGCCAATGTTTTGAAATGACGTAACAAATATTTCGTAGGTGGCGCACCAATTAAGAGATAGGTAGGAAATTCGTGTGTTTTCTGCATGTTAGTGTACATACAAACAATAACATTTTGATTACACGTAAAACAATAGCTACACTTTCCTTTAGGTAACAACTACTATCAGAATCTTTTTGAATAGCATTTCGTGACTGAAACCACTATTTATTCTACTATATAAGTATATACTATATAATAGGACAGCACGTGATATGCGCAGTCTTTGTGAATATTTAATTTCATTATATCTTCTTAAATTACCTTGTCTTTGTAGAAAACGTTAAAAAGGCAGATGTTATATAAAAACATTTCTAGAATCTAAATCTCGAATGCAAATGATTCATTACGAGGCATACCGTCGATTCCCTCTTGATTTCGCGTTTCTTTGAATTTGAATAATTTCAGAGCCATCCGACTTCCATCACAAAGGTCCGGAAATGAACCCCAGGCCCTTAATTAAGTTTTGGCTGCGGTTACCTCAATCTTGAATGGTATGTAGTGAATTAGGTCGGCCGGCAATGTTATGTTTGCCCTTAAATTGAATCCTGCGGTTATCGTATTGAAGATCACGATTACGAATATGTCATAAGTATTTGATGTCATAATACCAATGTTACAATACGCTGATAATGAAATAACTCTATTAATTTCAGCTATTACATTTATATAATAGTCCTTTATTTCTCTTATTGCACAGTTATTTAAAGAAATTCAATATTAAAAAGACTACGTAACTTTGACGGCTGATCTGGTTCAATAAATCAAAAATTTATTTCTCTCTATTATGGTTTTTCTTAGGGACCGCTAATTCAGTTTCAATTAAAATACGCGTCGGTAACACTCTACATTTCACGGCTCGACCAACATTGTAATGGGACTTTACCCGGTAAAGCTTTTGCAGTCTCAATTTCGTAATTATTTTAAATAGGTTGAAAGAAAAGTATTTCTTAATGTAAAATATATACAAATATTTATCTATATTATATTTTAAATCAGATAATATTCATATTATAAATACACGAGTTACAGTGTCTGACGGTTATCGATAGTACGCCATCAATCATCACCGTCCGCTTCGCATTACAATCATACGCTTGAATTGTTTTATTCTCTTTATGCATCTACTTCAATGAAATAAATGGTATATTAATAAAAAGTTTAAACGTAGAATCAAGAGTAAGGCAACATATGGTCACATGTTTAACAGTCAGTATGGTTAAATGGCAGTTTTGGAATATCTAACATTAGACCTTGATCTTTTTCTTAAATGAAATAGTAAATATAATAAATATATACATTACATTTATTATTACATATCTTGTAAACCCGCTACAAACTCGACTGGAATTTTTAGATCTAACATGAGCAATCTTTATTCCACAAAAGATGCTAGAGTTTCCTTAAAATGTGTCTTTTTCATACTCTACATTGCACATACATTTCATAGTGATAGTGATGGTCTAGTGTCCACTTCTGTAATCAATGTGCTGTCATCAATCACACGTCGTTTTGCGCTGCTGCCAGATGGTAGTTGTTTTATTGTGCCATGTGATGCACAGTGGTCTCACATATTATATACAAGGATATTATATACAATTTCGTTACTATTTAATATAATTGTCAACATGAATTAAGGACACTCCTAAGATTATTAATTTTCGTATATTTTTCCTTATTTCTTCATGTAATAAAAATAAGAAAACTACTATTTATATTAGTTTCTGCAATTACAATGAAGTATGAATTAAACACCAAAGGCACAAAGAAAATACAGAAAAGTTTGGTTTCCTGCAGGCTCCTCTGTTGTAGCCGAAGCAATAGAACTGTCTTCGTCCATCAGAAAGATAAATTCTTAGAATTTCTCCAAATGGTACATGCGAATGACCGTAGCGTTGTAAAGGATGGAAAACTTGAGATTTACAGACGCAACGGACATAAAGAAATTCAGCATACTGGAAAACCTTTTGTATTATCATCTTTATAAAAAATGGTAATGAAATGTGTACAGTTCGACGATTTTTAAATTATATTTCAAATATACAGCGGCAAACTATTTCAGAAACAAAGCAAATTATTCACATTCCTTCAGCTATATATTGCTTTGAAAGAGACACTTGAATTTACTCCACTCTGTGATCGTATTAAGTCGTAGGCGCTAACCTGGCTTAATTAAACCTACAGTGACACTGGGAACAAACGGTCGCATCGGTTGCTAGGCAACCAGACGCTTTGAAGCACCGATGATAACACTCGATAGTACGCGGGGGATGTGAGACACGTCCTAAAAAAGTCCCCTCACCGAATTAGGGTTCTTCGAGTTTTGAGCTTTAAAATGCAAATATCCTTTGTATAATTTATAAATAGCAACAATTTTATGGGCATTTGTTCCTTTATTGTAAAATAGGATGTTATAATTATTCACATTTTTTTAATGATTAACTCTACTATATTATAAAGGTACACGTGGAGCTATTATTAAATATGATGTTCTTAGGACTAATGTGTTCTCATATAGATAATAAGACCAACAGTACATATACGGAACCCGCATGATTACCGGTATACCCTTGAACTTTCCTAGTTGGCTATGTTCCCTCGAATTGGGGAGCACATATTTGCTTTGCTACGCTGAGCAGCATGAAAGGTGAAAACTTGTGTTCTTTCTATTAGCTACTAAATTAGGGACCTCTTTTATAGGTACTTACATTTGTTTTGTTTGTATATCTTACCTTGAATAATTTACGGACGGATCTTTTGACTGTTTTCTGCGGTTTTGCGATTGCAAAAAAATTAAATAACCCTGGATTTTTTAACTTACTTTAAAACCCTTACATTTATATCAATAGAATGTAAGTGAAGATATTAATTATATAAGAGGATTCAATAAAGATGCAATAAATTTTTAAAAAGCAATCGCCTCTTCGATCGGCTGTATTGGAGCGAAGACATAGGCGGATTGCCAGCGATAAATACTCTGAAGGGAATACAGAATATGTTTATAGCACTTGCAGCTTTCTGTTAGCTTGGCGCTCGTACATTCTGATAATGCATTATTCATTGACGCGTCGGTACCAGAGGTCTTGAGATTTGTAGCTCGATGGAAGCAGTGTGTTGGATGTAAAGTGCATAACTAGGCATTTAGTGATTTTAAAATAAAACATGTGTATGAATTTAGTTTAAAAAATTAAAAGCTTTGTAATATATTTAATTATTAATGTGACGCAATACGTCAGTAAGTTTTGCGTGTTATTCGAAACAACGAGCAAACAAATAAAAAAAATAAACCCTGAATCAAAAATCATATCCTGAATTTAATATGTAGGTACATTACTTTTAAAAAAATTACAGATTTATCATCACACATCCCTTAAATATTATTACAACTATTGTACTGCATATATAACTTGTAAACCTTACTTGTAATTGCATTATCACTTGTATTTGTAGTAAGTAAAATATAAAAGTAGAAATATGTCAATGTTTAATTTAATAAAAAAAAATAGAAAAGTCTAAATGCTTAATCAAACCTAAATCGTTTCTCGATGTATGTAAGGCGATTAAATTAAAATGTGTTAAAATAACACCCGTGTCAGTCAACGACGCGGCTCCGTCGGTATACACGTTATGCTTCGTTGTTTGCAACAGTTTAAGGTAATGAAAATTACTAAAACATTTCAGTAACAACATAAATCAATTACGCGATGCGTGTTCAATGTGAAATATTGTTCATGTGGCTATTATAGGTAATGAAATTAGGCTGTTAACGATAGCGGTTATTATTAAAATTACTGGTTTCGGTAATTTATTTTTATGTGGGTTACAAGTCTAACCCGCTGTCGCTCAACGCCTAAGACTTAAAAATGCTTGTGCCCAGCAGCAGAATATGCATATTATCCAGACCAGACCAGACCATGTTTACCGACCAGATTGTAATGTATTATGATTGTATTGGATAAATAAAAGTATTCATCGTAGTGAAATATTGAAGTCAGTATCCACAATTTTAACATAAACAAAACATATTTAACTTTCTTAATAATTAAAATTGACTTGGTTTACTGGAAACAGCTAAAAACTGTTTTTTATGCAATTTTCCTAATTGTTATAAAAGTTTAAAACTTTATTATTCATTACGCGAACACTCCAAGTTTGTATTAATATTTTATGTCGGCGGAAATATTGTGTCATTACCGTATGTTCTTTATTAGAGGGGCGGATATTAAATTTCTTGAAATAGCTGTAACCGCTGCTGAGAGATGTTTTTTTTAATATGGTAGTATAGCTTATAAATATGAGAAAAACACTTACCAATTTAGACTCTTTGGAATATTATGATGTCGTTATTATTTTTATTATAAAATAGACTCCATGAAGCCAATAACCTTACTGAATAAAATTAAAATATAAGAATTGTATAACTAAATGTAAGTGAAGATGTAATTCGGCAATGTTTATATCATCACTATCTATATATATATATATAAACTATCATGTTTATTTCCATTCCAATAGATACCATTGGAATATTGGAAAATTTAAACAAAATAAATAAATGGACACAAACCTATATAAAAACATAACGCACGATAGGAAGATTTTTATATACTATATATATTACAACATAATATCAATACTGTTAAAATTGTTGATAACATAATAAATAATTAAAATATGTTAATTATAGTCTAACATGTTTAAATCGTAGATACATAAATTGATTTATTACTATAATTCTTTAAGGATTCGCGTTTGCTTTACAGTAAAAGAGTAAACAAGGTGTTAAGTAGATAAACAAAATATAGATCAGGTGGAATGTAGTCAAGCATTGCTCTAGAAAATATTTAAAAAAAAAAGATATAGGTAATTCTTTTCCCTATAATTTCGTTTCTTATATTTTCAACGCCTTCACAGTGACACAGTTTCTCGAGGCCGTAGCCGCTAACTTGCATTTCCTATAGCCGTTTTAACTTCCGATGGCACGTCGTATCGCGTAAAATCACACACGTGGACACAATAATCATAAATATTCTTGAACATTAGCATATTTTGAGTCTTATCAGCATTGGATGAAACCATCTTTATGGTGGGAGTTTTTGATAAGAAACCATGTCTGTGTTCGGTTTTAGAAATTATGTTTAAAACTATAATGATAATTCTATACAAATCTATCGCTTTACTAAATATTAATTATTTAATAATGGCATACATCAACTATAAATATTCAACTTTTTAATACAATTTTAAATAATTTCTATCATTATCTTAAACAGGATTCAAACCTGTAACTCTACAATTTAAGACATAATTTACTCTTACACACCTACTATAAAAAGCTTTTATTTGAAATTTTAATAGCAATAGAAAAATAATAAGAGGGCTTATTATTTGTATATAAGAAAAAACAACCCTTCCTAAACTTTCAATTATATCGAGATGGCTTACAAGTCGCGATGACAATCACAATTATCACGTCCGCGGTACGAAGTTGAGTCAATTTAAGAGCGCAAGCATAAGATTAAAATTTGTTGAACATGAGGGGTGAAACAAAGAAAGGTTCTGTTAGGGCGGGGGGCACGTGAAAGGCGGGCGCCGGGCAGTAGCGCCGGCTTTCTCGCCGGGATAACACGCTTCAGTGTCACTACGCTCCGTAGCGCGCGCTCACGTAAACGCGATTGTGTTTAGTGTTCTCATTATACACATACAGGTTTAGTGTTATACCAGTTGCGATATTTCATCTTCATTTATTATATATTTCTCATTTCAAATATGTAAAGTTTAAATAAAACATGACCGGCATGCCTTACGGTGAGTCCTCCAATCTGTAACAATGAATTATGCACAAATTGCAAATTATAAAACGCCGATACGGTCATTTTATTGAAATTGCAGTTTGTGATGTGTTCGCACAAACATCGATTTGTAATTTGCACTCGTAAAATCAACCTGTGGCACTATTGTTCTCTTTGAATATTATATTACTCATCACAAACACATTTGTAAGTTTTCAAATACTTAGACTTTTTCTTTTCTTTTCAATCAAAGTTTAAAAAAAAATGCTTTTATAATAAAAATGTAAAGTATTTTTTTGGAAAATAACGTCCTAAATTAATAATACAAGTTCGCAATTCAGGTAAGTCAGCTTAGGTTGGACAAAAGCACTATACGTACTTCCTCATTGTGCTGTTAAGATCAAATTAATTTAGCCACAGTAAGCAATGCAAAATAAACATACTACTAACATCAGATGTTCCACTCAAAAGTGTAGTTTGTTGACATGTTTCGACTTAGTCAAATATTTCCCGCGTCTCTATCGTCGTGGTTTAATTACCTAATGTATACGAAAACAACATTAGTTATGTGGCGTGGATGTTATATTTAATTTAATCCACATATAATTGTTTAGTTTTTCATTTGTTTAATGTTATTTTTTAATACACTTTAATTGTCATACAAACTTTTTTTTAGGATTCATAATCATTCAATATTTCCTTATACTCTGATTTATTGACTGGTTACTATTTATGGCATAGGGCTGTAATTTTAAGGTACAAATTGAAATTACAAATATCTACGTAAATAAGCATACGTCAATAAGCAAATAACAAAATGCTTTCTATTTATACGTGGCTAATGGCACATTGATGTTATTTTACCGCAACATTAAAGCTAAAAGCTTAAAACCTAACCAGAGATATTCATTAATTAAAATTTATTTATATTGTAAAGAGTGCTTTTAATTTTTAAATTTATTGATTTTATCCGATATTTTTTTAATAAAAAGTAATCGAACATATAACTTTAATATTACAGCTGTTTTTTTATTACACAAAAAGTTTGTTTTAAACTAGGACGTTAAACTCGTTCACAATTTAATGAACTTCATAAATGTATTAATAAATGACGAGAACATTAAAACTTAACAGTTTCTATGAAATCTATTTTAAACTTAAAATGCTTCACACGTTTTATTTGACGATAAACAGATCTTTTATGTGTAGACGTTTATGTTCAGAAGTAACGGTCGAATTATTTATAGATTTGTTTAATTGCTCGTAAGATCATTTGATTCGCTTACCGTAAGCTAAAAGCATCAATAAAATAGCAAGAGATTCTTTTAAAATGTTATTGCAGGTGAATAGTAAATAATAAATTAATGATAATCATCATATTTTTTTGCATCATTGTACAAATCAACATCAAGATAATATTTTTTATATGTAAAATGCTTGGATTGTAGAAGATAAAATTATTTATTGCTTTTTCAGTTCAAAATCTCACAATGTACCAAAATGTAGTTAGTTGAAAGTGTCTGGACTATGGAGTAGTATGGAGTAGTATGGAACTAAATAGGATGATTTCCATTTAGCGGCTCAATTACTGTTTTACATAATGTGGTCGGGGTTATATATACATTATATGTACATTAAACATTTCCCTCACCCATTGATTCTAGCAATCCATTATTCAAAGCACATATCAAATAGCCCTTTGAGTTTTGACTACGTATTCATATGTCATTATAAAATCAAACACTGTTTTACAAATAATACAGAAGCCGTTTTATTTATTTTATGTTTTTTCTACGTCTTTTTCAATATAATTTGTTTTTTTTTTTAAATAATATTTTTTTTTTAGTATTAAATTAAAAATAAGTTTCCAGGCTTTGTAATATTAGAACTACACCTTTCTAAATTTTGAGAATGCGAATTATTGTTTGAAAATATCTATAAACATGTATAGCCATGTGTAGCTTATTTAAATTTATATACATATAGAATTAAAAATAAACCGATACGGGCAGAGATTCGAACCCGCGACTACTGGGAAACCGTCCCGTCGCTCTACCAACTGAGCTACCGTATCGCTGTCCGCGTCGGTGAATTAAGCATTCTATATGTGATCTTCTTTATCGGGACTGTGGTGACATCTATTAAGTTTCTTTCGAAAATCCTAAGCAATGTTTCTAACTTTGCAATATAGATAAACATGGAAAAGATGCCACTACCAAAATAATGTTTGAAAATATCTATAAACATGTATAGCCTTGTTAAGCTTATTTAAATTTATATAAATATAGAATGAAAAATAAACCGATACAGTCAGGGATTCGAACCCGCGACTACTGGGAAACCGTCCCGTCGCTCTACCAACTGAGCTACCGTATCCCTGTCCGCCTTTTTTCATTCTATATTTATTTAAATTTTAATGAGAATTATTATACTTTATATAATAATGATATGAGTTACCATTAACAGTTGTAGTGTTAATAATTTAAAATAGATAATATAAAACTGGAGAACTAATTACATTTTAATTAAAATAGTTAAACGTTAAACCTGCACTCTTTTAATTGTAATCATAGTATGTTTAGAGAGTATTTTATTCATCAAATTTCTTTACAACTAGCGTGTACATGACATTTGACCGGTAATAATGACGTGCAATGACATGATGTTATTGCTTGTTAATATCTAATAATAAGTCAGCAGAATAGCATTCAGATAATGTGTTTACCATATTATCATAATTTCATACTAATTACCGGATGACTCTCCATATTCGCATAAAATTTAATATTATACGACTTCCGCCACACATTTTGATTCACAAACATTGTATGAATACATCTGTTAAATATTTCAATAAAGGCAGATTACTGCGGCGTTCTTGCATTTTAATGTAAATATGTAAAAATAGAGGGTTTTAAATTCTTCTATATATATAATATTATAAATGTGATTGAAATGAGACTTTATTTTTTTTTTATATTTTTTATATTTATTTTAATAAGGTCTGCTGTAACATTCTTAACAGTAATTAAATTACAATCAATTACTGTCATGAACAAATAATATGAAAAGTTAATAATATTTCAGAAAAAATATCCATACGAGACAATTACCATACATCGACACATTGGCTAAGCCCTTACGGTCCTATTATATGAGAACAAAATGGCTGAAAGAATATCGGAACACACTAAAAATATCGGACAGATTCGAAACACTTGAAATAATAAAAATAATAGCTTTTGTCTTGCCTAAAACATTCCGTTATAAACTTTGACCCCAATGAAAAAATATGTAGCAGATTGATATTATTAAAACGCATGACCATAATATACACATTACTTTTAATCTAAAATAAATATAAGATTCAAATACTATACTGAATGCGCTATTCCAATAACATTTTAGGTAATTTATTTTGATTTTATAATCACGATATAAATATATATATATTCATTTATTTATTTAACTAATACATCTCTATTGTACAGACAAACTTATAGAAGAGACGGACTTAATGCTGAAGCACTCTCGACCAGTCAACAAAAATCAAGATTAACAAAAAATACAGAAAAAATAAACAATAGTAGGTAATAAAAGACAACTTTGAATACACAACACAAAAACGAAAATGTATAAAATACTAATATCAGGATACAATTTTAGCAGCAAAACAAACAAACTTTTATATGTTTCTTTTTTAGATAGCTACGGAAATGTTTTGTAAATAGCTATTTATTAGGGGCATTTCGAAGCATACTAAGGGGGCAGTTTCAGAGTTTAATAGCATATATTGTAAAAAAAGTCAGATAGAAAACCAGAATGGTGTAAAGGTAAGAATAAGCTAAATTTGGAAACTGACTAAAGATGCCAACCGTAACTTATAACTTCTAGCGCAGTAGTTGAAATTTAAATTTCAAGTTAGTAGGAGAGGTTAGATCATTCAGGAGAGAGGAGAACTGACAAAGTTCAAGACTGTCTTCTTTCGTGGAGACTAAAAATAAAGCAAGCTACAGTTTAAAGGACGATCCAATATATCTAAATTAGCTTTAAAGATGTTAGAACATCATACATCTGCCAGCCTAGCCATATTACATACATTGACAATCCAAGCGATTTCTATAATTGTTGTCGACTTAGCGATATCAATTTTAAAAGCGCTTTGCGTCTAGCCATACAAAAATAATCAATAAAATAGATATCGTTTCGTTAACGTCTGTCAAAAATGAGACATGGCTAACACTTTTCTATTATTTTATTTTCAAAACGAGAGCGATATCTATTGCCCATACATTTTCAAACTTTTCTAAAGCGATAACTATGGTAGAAAAGCAACTTGGCTAGACCCGCAGCATAGTCAATGATTAGAAGGAGAAGTGCCCTCTTCTCTTTTTAACAATTCAGTATTTATTTTATTATTTCTTTCTCAAATATTCATTCTTTTAATCCCAAACAGAGATTTGGTACGAATACGTAAAAAGTATCTATACCGTTAAAGGAAAAGAAAACATAATTAATATTTCGCTTTTCGGCATAGTTCGACTATGTGGACATTCCAACAATACAGGTTATCAATAGGAAGATCAAGACTCTTTACTGATAACACACATGTTAATGTAGTAACATACAACTGGTAGCTCATTACTTTCAAACTATATAGTATATATAGTTAGCAATTAAGGAGCAATAAGTAAAATAAATTTTGAAACATGTAATTATATTAAAATCTGTAAATCTATAAATAATTTGGTTTGAGTCGGATTCCAAGATTAAAGTTTAAAGGTTAAAGTTAGCCATCTGCTAATATAAAGTAAAAGTCTTTATTTATAAACAGCTAATTGGTAATTAAATTGCTTTGAAGAAAATATTTTTCCTAACATGTTAATAATATTTTAATTAATTGCTATATAAATGAAAAAAGAAAATTATTTGCGGTATTAAAAGATTCTTATTAAGTCGCTGTCAATTTGTATACATTTTTTTTTTCTTGAACCGAATTATAAATTAATAATAATTCATTACAGTAGTCTAAATACGTTCTACCAAGAAACCCTCATGGGCAAAAATCGTACTTACTCACAGAGCTAGCGGCAGATCGAAATCTTGAAGCCTTTGAACGCTCCTAGTATTGTTCTCCTCCAACAATGCCAGCCGCTCATAACAATATCTTGTTATATTGATTTTGTATTGTATTCATGATATTGAGAAGATAAGAAACGATAAAAATCGCGGTTATTATATTTTTTGTTTTATATTTTCTCTTGTGTTTTACTCCTTTACAAACATTATAATCAAAACACTAAGAATTTCTTTTATTCATTTGTATAAATCAAAACAATTTTTTTTGCTCTCAAACGTACATTGCATCCAATTTCAAATTTGCTCAGACTTATACAAATATTCAGATAATTGCAACAACTCTATCTGGCCAACATCGAGCTACAAAAGCTACAAATGCACAACCCATCTCGAACATTATAAATGAGAATATCTCCCATCAATTTTCATCCTTACAACCGTTGTAATAACGTTGTTGTTATTAAAATAACGCCCGCTATACACTGGACTTTTAATAAAACGCATGACTACATTCATTAGGACCTGGCGGACGGGCGGTGCGGTTTTTTGTTTCTACCCCTCATTAATTGTTCTTTAATGAGAGAGCGTGTACCGATGGCGTAGAACTTTGTTATATTACAAGCTGATATAATTCACCTGAAATGGAGTCTGGGGACAAATTGACCGTGTTGTATGCATTTGTGGGGTCATTATTGCCTTCGTGTTTTGCATTTCAGACTTCTGATACGAATATTAAAACTGGTATGATTTTATTTAACGTTATTACTTTTTATATCAATCTTAACAATTATGCTTTTGTTTTTTCACGAAATAAGCTTATTGACATAAAATGCGTTTGTGACATATTAAATAAATATACTTGCTTAGGTTTCAATTATTTTATTATATAACTTAAACTAACAACAAAATGTTTAATCTCATACGAAGCAATAAGACACTAATCCGCGACAAACAAGGATCTTTCAAATCGGAACAAGGGAAAGTAAACCGCTCTGTGCTTAATTGATATAGAAAGCCTTTATTTACCACTTCGAGGTTTCGATGGATTTCATTTGATCTTTACTTTTTATATAAAGAATAGCTGAAATAGAAACTAAAAAAAGAACCTGCGTCAATTCTAATTAATTTACAATGTCTTATTTATACAATTATAATTAAATATTTTCTTGAACAAAAAGACATTATTAACAAGAGTATAAAAAGTATATATTTTCATATGAATAACATAAAATAAATTATGATATCTTCCGAACTGAGTGTGGTATTTGAGATCAGGTCTCCAAAAGTAGCTGAATCTGAAGGGAACGTAGAGTGTGACTTTTTGTTTGATTTACGACATCCTATCGGGCCCTCTCCGCAGCCCTGTCGCCATTAAATAAGATTATCCCTTATGTAGATTAGATAGTGCTCGTGAATGTGAGCGGTATATCATTTTAATATTGTTTTGAAGTAGTTTCGGTTTTTTGTTTGTTTGGTTGTCCTTAGTATATAGAGTTTTGATTTACTTGGGCAAGCCAACAAGATAGCGGTAAGGTAATTTTGGTTATTGTTGAATATCACAACGGATCGATTATTGTATTAGAATTAAAGATATTTTCGGTCAACGTCTTAATGTGAATCATATAAATTAGTTTACTATTATTACCTAATTTATACTTATATATAAATAAAATAAGCTTAACATGACTTGACATGCGAATAAACTATTTGAAACAAAACACAACATGAGAAAATAAATGATCCTCATCCGTCTGCCTATATTTCAATTATTTGGGATAGTCACATTATATCAATTTATTGTACGCTCTTCTATCATACGTCATCCCAGTGGAGTCATAATTTTTTGCCATATCATTTTTCACGTACTCCATCCATGTCTTATTTGGTCGCCCTCTTCCTTTATAATCGTCCACATTCCTAAATATTGGTTACATAATTCTAAAATCGTAACAAAGACGTCTAATGACTATATATGTATTAGGAAAGTAAAGATTGTTTTAAATTAAATTACATTAAGTAGGTATTTATTTGGATTACTTAATAAAGGGTTCGACGGCCACAGGGGAATCCCTGCATTGATCCGCCGAAGGCTTCTGTAAATCCTCGCAGTAAAGTGGATTTTGTTTGAGACCGCGATATTACGGGGATTATTTTACGGTCAAGTTATTAACTAAGGTGATGGCCGTAATAGGGTCGTAGTTGATAACTAGCTAACTATATTAAGGTTAGCTTTAGACACTTATTAACGTTATTAGAAATATGCTATACGTGTTAACTTTGTTGTATAATATACGCTTCTTTTGATGTTTTAATAAATAAGAAGTCGACCGTTTTATTACGCTCTGGACATACGCCATTTTAAAACACTTTGAATATAAAGACATCAGTATAATCTCGATTTAAATACAATCTATTAATAATGTATATTTATATTTCAATTTATAAGATGACAATTAAAATATGCTTTTAAAGGTATTCATGACTGTATCGATTTATTATCTGTACATAGTAAAAGAATAAGTTTTTATTTTCCACTTATTACTTTAAAATACACTTTTATTATATAATCGTAACAAAACTCCCAGAAGCGAAGCAAAAATATATGTAAGTATGATTGGAAAAGTGTTGCAGCCGCGTGGTTGTTGAATGGAAAGGTAACGATGACGGTGACGGATTTTCCGACTTGACTTCCCGACAGCGTGCCGGATGTCGGCATGAAAGCTTCACTTCAAAATATTAAAGAGTGATCGGTGTTTCCTAATGAAGTCATGCCTATCAACTAAAGTGGAGTTTTAAAAATCATTCTTATCCTGTACAAAGCATTAGTTACTTTAGAACCTAACATTAGAAATTTAATGTTTAATTGCTTTAATGTCAAAGATATACCAACAAAATTGATTGGTCAGACTTACGGAATTTTTTATTATTGAAATGGTATTCCTGCAACTATAGGCTACAAATTGAGTTATTTAGCCTTAAATATAATTTAAATTACACCCGTATAGAGCAAAACTGTCCTAGTGTTAAATTAAATTAATTTTCTTTTCCGTTCCGTTCCGTTTTAATAATTTTTTATAAAAGTAATTTATTAAAACAATTGTTTGTCACAGATTATAAATAATTATAGTACTTGGTGGTATTTTGCTTTAAATAGGTACTATTTAAAGCATAAAGAAATATTAAAATAAATTGCTATAAATTTTCCACTGTTTCTTAATATCAATTTATTTTTAATTCTTTTTAATAAAATAGTATTACCTAAAGCTCCGTTATAATTATTTTGTGCAATTGTATATTATAAAAGCAATCCTCGTATGAAAGGATATCTGGACCCACAGATGCGGTTGTCGCAATCCACTGCGAATAATGTTATACTTTATGTCTCTTAATCTGTGGTCACGCTGTACCTAAGGCATATTAATGTGAACCTTATGAAATTAACATTTAGGCATATAATTGAATGTTTTAATATATCAAAAAAGTAATGCTCTCCAACAGGAGCAATATGTAGCGCACTAAATCTGCGGCTGGAACATAACCAATCATGCGCGCGTCATTAACGGGTAAGCCTCGAAAATATAGTTTGATTTCGTTAATTAAAGTATTACTAATAGGTTTTACTATTTTCAAAAAAAATATTTTTTTTTTATCCAGGTATCTGAATTTTAGCTCTTTGGTTTTAATGAGATTACTTCGAATATGTAAACTAGAACTTACATGTTCATTTTATTGTAATTTATGCTATATATGACTTTTTTTTTATCTATCTTTGGTGTTGTAATAGATACATTAGAAATGAATGTCATATTTTAAATATTCTAGTAATTTTTAAGATCCCAGTACAAATAAAATAAAATTCACCGTTTTGCGTGAAGGCCACGTGACTCTATTGCGGAATAATATGACCTGCTAAAATAACAATATGACCTGTTAAAATGGGTCAACAAAAGAGTGGATACAAGGATTTTTTGTATTCCGCGACGGTAGATCGTTTTGAAGATCTGTGTTTCTTTGTGTATCTTTTATTTCATTCTTAACGAACGTGCTCTGTTTGTATTTTGATAATATTGTTTACTGTTGGAGAAGCAATTAATGAAAAGTTTTTTTATTACACACAATCAGGTATTTCTCTGAAATTGTACCCGAGAGTTATTACTGATCGAACACTCTTTTACATTTTAATGAATTCATATTAAATATAATAAATTTTAATATAACTATATTTTACTTAACCATTTTATTGTGATATTTTTTTTAATAATTTATATTATGTAAGTTATCATGTGACAATTCAAAATGTAACTTATTTCCCACGTTCTGCCCGGTAGCGACCATTATCTCATATACAATTCATTGGACACATATGAGAAAAGAAGCACATGGTATAATTGCGCAGCATTTGTCATTTCACAAAAAAATCGATAGCGGGTTCGAAAGGTTGAGTGTGGTAATTCGGATCAAAAGGTCCCAAAAACGTAAATGGGATATAAATGGGTCAAGAGAACATTTTACGGTTTAATCCAATAATACTGATACGTCGTTATTTAAAAGCAAAAATGGCTTTTCAAATAAATCTTATCTATTTAAATAACACAAGGGGCCGAACGTCTTTTGTTGTGCTTTCGTCGTCCCTCGACCATCCGTCTGTCTGTCAGATTTGAAAGATCTAAACTGACACAATATATAGTTTATTTCAGTATGTTTTACCAACAAATTTGTTTGTATAGTTAACTGAGATAAAAAGGTGGCCTGAGTCATTTCTTTACATTCATATATAGACTGCTGTCAAAATCATTTACATCCATATATAAACCTTAATTAACCTGAAAGAAGATAACATAAACACACTTTCATGTTCATAATTTTATATTCACCCAACTAGGTCGCCACAAAACTTTCTAACTACTAGAATTAAAATTGATTAACATTATTAGTAGTTATTAATTGTACAAAATAAACATCTCACTTTGATGGTCGAGTAGGTAGGGACAAAGGCATGGAAAATTGAAATCTGTTAATATAATTACAGCATACGCTATTAACGCAAATCGAGTGAAGTAGTAAATGTGTTTTAACAGTTGTGAATAATGCATGCGCTCCTGATTCCAGCCCCTAAATCCAACAACGATACAAGTTGATCAATAGTAATGATAATTGAACTAGCTATACTTTTGGTAGTGTCTAGAACTGCTTGTAAAATATTTAATTTGTTAATAGATTCAACAACTTGTAATTTTAATATGTCGTTGGATTCAGAAGATATAAGATAAGGCCTATACTCATCCTAGTACTATTTATAAGATTAAGGAGACATGACCAACCAATCATGTTATACCTATGTGGGTTGACGTATGTAATATATAATTTGCATTGGCGTGCACTTCAGAACCCTTAACAAAGTTTTTTTTTTAATTATTAATAAAGCATTTTTTTTTAATTATTAATAAAGCAATAATAATTACCTGAATACAGAATCTATCTAACTAAAGACGAGTATGAGTACCGGGTTGCCATAAAGTTTGGAACGTCAAACGAACTCAAAGGCTAATATTACCCATAAAGGAATTTCAACATTCACAATTAAGTCATGAGGTTAATTGGTGGTGGAATATTATGTTATTAAAGATAGCACGATAATAAACCATAGTATAATGTAATCACTTATATAATTAGGAAACCTATTACAGAATTGAAATTATACTTTTAATATATGTTACATGTACAATATAAATCATGAATCAATAACAAAAAAGTCTATGAATTCCAAAAGTATTTTATTTAACATTACAATTTTCGTCTGTAGCAATTTATTATTGAGCTAAAATATATTTTCAAATGTGGTTATCGCTAGCGAGTTGATTAAAAATCGAGTTTCCATAAAAAACAGCATAACTATTTCAATATTGAAAATTTCTCACAAAATCTGCGATTGTCGAAATTTTCGATTGTCACTTTGTATCCCATTAGTTTCCCGAGGCAATGCTGAGGGTTGCGTGTTAAAAAAAAGTTGCAATTTCATACGAATAATTCTGTTTGCAAACAATTTCAATGGTTGCCAGATGTAATTGATCGGCCGGTAATTGTATTAATGCATGTTGTTTGAGTAATCAGTGAGTTTGTCTGTTTGTTACCAATTTGATAAAATAACATAAGAGGACTGTTATATGAATTAATCTATATGTTTATAATCAAATCGTATTGGCAATATTACCTAACCTATTTTATTAACTTTACTTATATGTTTTTTTTATATAGGAGTAATTAACCAACACGGCTTGTACCTGCGATCTGTGGACGTACGATTCAATGTTTTTTTTTTTGTTATTATAAAAAAAAAATTATAAACGTGTTAAAATACTTAAAAAGGTACTTATATTGAATACACACTTATATTGAGTACACTTATATTGAATTTTATGTAATCAAGTGAATAAATGTGTAATAATTTGTACTTTTCTTAATTTAAATATAAAGAAAGGTATTTTTATGTGTTTAACTTGAAAAAGTATTATTGGAGTACTTTAATGGTCCTGTTGTATTTGTCTAACAAACGGAACTAATCGGTGACCTATTTTTTGTACAAATTTGTAGTTTACGTAGAGTTCGATCGAAGGTAAGTAAGTTTACACTGACCGAACCCACTCTGTAATAGCACATAGATTGCCAGGAGAGGTCCTGAGGTGCACTTCGACGCTTGGAATTACTTTATAAATTCTATGCAAGCAACTTTTATATATTCATATACTGAATAATATTTTGTTATTTTTAATAAATTAAATTGTGTCCAGTTCTATTTTTTAATATTGTACGTGATCCAGAACATTAATTAAAAAAAATATATATATATTTTTTTAAATAAAGAACATTTTTCATTTAATAGTTTGGATGTCAAACTGGCGTGGCATACTTTATAACGTATGCCACGCCAGTTTGATTTCATTAACGTATCGTTGCAACGTTAAACATAACCAGTCTAAATGAGCGTGTATGTTTCTCTAACACGAAGTTAGTTAAAATGTGAATGAAACTTTAACACAGTCGCCTGACCACTCAGCTCAACAACACTTTACTACTGAATCTATTTAATTCTGAGTAAATAAAACTTTACTAGTACGTGATATTAAAAACACGAATGGCTTATTTTTTTTATGAATATTTTTTTATATACCACAAGAATTATCATGTCATAAGCCACTTTTAATTAAAGTAAAAACTTTTTCGAATAGTTTTACTATAAAATTATAAATAGTTTTATAAAGTTAGGTATATAGCATCTTGGGATAATTACCACTATAAATATGAGAGAAGATTTTAAAAAGCTCCCAAACTTTTCTTTTTAAGTTTATTGCTGATAGCAAAAATTGCATTTTGCTGCCCTCCAGCGCTCACGGCCCATTAGATGTGTCCGCGGGAAAACGTCATTTGCATAAGCGGCTTAGCTGTCTACACATAGTAATTGGGATCACATGAAACTGCCCAATATTATTAGACACCAACCTCCCTCAGCGACCAACTATTGACTGGAACGATCGAACTGTTTATAAGCAATAGCCGAGGTCTCATTGAACTGGACTGACCGGTGTAGGTTCAAGTTAGCTGGTACCGTTGTTTGCTCTGCACTTAGGCACCTCTTGGAGCTTTTAATCGAAGTGCAAAATTTCAATGTGATTTAAATTCGTATTGTTTTAATGGATCTGAACGGATGCTCTCTCAACTCTAAGAAATTTGCATTTAATTTGAACTGCTCTTTAAGTAAGTTTGTTGTGATAATTAATGTCGTGTTCTTAGTAAGTACTTGAAAGTTTTATTTCTTACCTTCAATTATTTTAAACATTTAGTTAAAGTTAAATATATTTGAGATTATTTATATCTCCGTTCCTGTACGTAAATATTTTATTTTGTTAAATATTTTGACTAATATCAAATATATAATTACTCATATTAAATCCATGTTATTTATATAATTAAACCATACAGTAAACATAAAGATACCATATCCATTAAATGTGGTACTCACATAATATAATTAGTGGGGTCCTCACATTTAGTAAGGGTAGGTCAACCAATAAAACCTCTACAGTTGTGGTGACGGTAAGGCCGCTGTTTTATTGTACATACATTGTACATTTTGAATATTGAACATTATTAATTAATGTTAGCGTTTTAATGACAAGTAGCTATTACTGCTGCGCGCTTTAGTGTCGGTGGGATGCCGCAGTGCTGACCACACGGCTGCGGTTTTGATCATTTTATTTTGTAATTTATATATAGATATATAAATAGTTTATATAATAATATATATTAATATAATACAGGTTAATAGTTTTTTTGTAATCGCTGACCTCTGAACCTGTCTGTTGAATTAAAAAAATCTTTGATTCTTGACAGCTTATATAATAAGAAAGGCTATAGACAATTAAACAAACAATATAATAAACCATGTAACATTTATAGATAATGCCCAAGAAAAAAAAATTTAAGGTGTTATAAGTGTCTTTCCAAAAATATTATAAAATCAAATTCTATTGTTTCTTACTGAGTTTTGTATTAGTTCTGAACCAACGTTCTCAACCTCTTATGTGTTTCCATATAACATCATAAAACTAGCATTTATATTAATAATAACCTTAACATGCTATTCATATTACATTTTATTTATTTATAATTCACTTATATACGATTAGTTAAAGACGTTAACCTCAAACGGAAATCAGACTAAAAGCTTTCACCAAAATGATCTTTAACACCTATTACCTCTACCAAGATCCAAAGACAACCTTTGTTAACGTAAAGTCTAAAAGCTTCTTAAACTCTAACGATGGCTAATCTAGTGACTCGTCGCCTGTCGTCGAGAATACAGACGCAGACGTCTGTAAAGCTACGAAATTTAATAAAGCTCGAAGGACCGCCGTGTGTCATCATTTACATTTAAAGCACCAATTATTTGACGTCATTAGCGCCCCCAGTCGTAAAACGCACCCAGCACGTGATCCCGTCGTATTGCTGTTATAAATTTGATATAAAATGACGATTTTTAATCTCGACCGCTACTTGAATTTATCATTTGTCTGCTCTGGATACATGCTTAGTTTAATGTTTGAAAGCCTTTATTTTATAAATGTTTTGAATTAATGCTAAAACATTTTATTTACATATTTTAAATATTATAAATATACCATTTTTTATGTTAATTATATTTAAAGCTTCTCCTAATTAGTAATACTAATCTATTTAAGAAGTATAACATTTTAACTGATGTCCGACTACTAATTAGGGAAGACATTATTTGTACTACATTCCGACTAAAACCATTAATGTCTAAATTGCCAGTAATGTCCCATGATATATTATTAAAGGTTAAAATAAACAGTATTTTCACATGCACTCAGATTATTCAAGACAGGCTTGTATGAAACACTATATACTTGCAACTTAGATGTGCATATTAAAACCTAAATAAATAAATAAATAGAAAGTATTTTAAATTAATTACATCACCATTTATTAATAAATTATGTTTGTGATATTTTTTTATAATCTTAAATATTATATCTATACAATTTACTAAAAAAAAATGATCTCCCCTAAGCCGATAGGCACCCGACAAATATATACCAAAAAAAGCTTTATTTTGATTTTTACCCCTAAGTTATTCGTGTGAGTACGTCATTAATTTTGTGATTTTTATAGGGGATGCACCCTAATATAATAATGGTTCCAAGATATTTTTATTATACCTACCTCCATTACATAATTGCAAGTGGGCTACAAATATTGCAGATTGATTACTGAATGCGCGATGATTTATTATTACAAAGATACAAGATATATTTTTGTTGTTTGGGCCTCTTATTTTGCAGTACTGTGTTTAAATTTGCTGTTCGTAATACGAATTATATTAAGAACATTAGAGTTATATCATTTAGAATAAAAATCTTAGTATTTTTAATATTAAAATAATTAACGGTAAAAAGCTTTTTACTAACTAGTCGTTTCTTAATATAACATTATTATTTTGTAAGGCTAACATCTGATATAAAACTAATCATTTATTTAATACCAATAAAAGCGAAATAACTTTGTTATACGAGAAATTGCTACGATGTTCTATGCAAAGTCGTTGTTTCAAGGTTTTATGATAGTTGTAAAATATACTTCCTGGCTAACTAGATTTGTTTTATGTCTTTAACTTCTACACTAACTCCCGCTGATGTGAATAAGTGTTATTTAAGATTTTGCAAGCTCGTGTTTAAATTGTATGAAATTATTGCGGCACTAAACTCGTTTATTATTAACTGAGATAAATGTTTAACATCTTAAATATTTCTTATATAACTACCAAGAAATTTATAAATATATAATGTATTCTAACAGAGTTGGTATTCAATATGAAAATTTAAGGTCGCTTCAATTTTGTTAACAATATCAATCTCATACCACTTTTGGGACATTTGTAAATGTTTGCAAAGGATTTTTGTGTCCAGAACGGGACTCTCAGCTCGTAAACCGTATCCTCGATGTGAATAACGTGATCCATACAAACCCACCCCAATTTTATATGAGTCGAGCGTAGCCTGCGCCCAGCGGTGCGTGAAAAAGGAAAATCAATTACTGGAGATGGCGAGTGGCACTGGGATATTGAACCTTTTTTTGGTATTTTGAATAAGTATTATTTTACGTTAATCTAAATTTAAAAAATAATATAACCCCTACCATTTTACCCAATTTCACAACTTCAATTATATTTTTAACAGATATGATACAATATGAGGAATCAATTAATTACGTAAATAGTTATAACATAAAACCCAGGACTCTACTCTTTATTAAGACAAGTCCTCTAAATGCTTTATTTTTTTAAACGTGTAGATAATAATAAATAGTTACAGCCATCATACGAATTAATAACATTTACATGTTATAATACATACATATTATATATTTATTATTATTAATATAACTAAACTTCTAAGTGGAGTCTATAGAAAATAGTCACTTAGTATCTTTTATCTAGATAAATTAATACTGAGATTATTAAGTATTAAGATGAACATTTCAATTTCATACTTACTATACCTTCAGTGTTATGTGGGGTCAAATTTATTTGGTCGGTAGATGTAAAGCCCTTTGAATTGAATACAATATGTCATCTCGTCCCTTTTGAAATCGAAGCCTAATTAGTGAAATAGCTCCGACGCTATGGGGATACGCATCAGTTGCGCATCGATGCTGTGATTAATGGTAATGTATGGTGAATAATGGTCGTATTATGTGAGTACCGACCCACGACTTCCGACTTAAAAGATTAAAATATAAAATTCTATTGTGACAGATTTTAAGCTATTTTTTTGTGATAAACTCTCGTTTATAATTAAAAAACTAAAGATACATCATTATATCGAATCATCATTTACATACGTTCATGTTTTACATTTCTTTTAAAATATCTCCTTGAAAACAAATTTCTTATATGAATATTTGTAAGAAAAACATACTACTAGAAAGTTGCGAACTTGCACAAACTGAAAACAGTAACTTCTACTTCTTAAAAAAACAACTTAACAAAATTTAATGGCTTAAGAGTAAAATACACAGCTTACTGGGTATATTTTTGTTTTTATAATAACAGCAACAAAATTTGATCTTAAACACAAACTACATTAAATTCCAAGAGATCAACAAAATAAAAGCACCGCCACCGGTGTATGCTCAGAGCAAATATCTACGAAGAAATATCACATTTAAACGGAACTGTATTTATTACTTTATATAGTTACACACGCCATCTTGGTCTTTGTTTAGCGATGTAGTTTCTTCTGCTTGTTTTGTTCGCGGCAGGAGAGGGTGAAGGAGGGGGGGGGGGGGGTGATACCACCTGTTGCTCCGATGTGAAAAGCCTAATCCTTCGAGATGAAATAAACAGAACATTGGCTTACGAAGTCAGAATGCATATCCATTTACGGATACTATATTCCGACTCTACGTTCAAGTGATGTGGCATTTTTACGATGTTTTTTTTCTTAAAAATATCTTTCTTTTGAAAATATTTCCTTTAACACGGTCTTTATCTGTTTTAAGAGAATTGACAAAGAAATGTCATACAATAATATCAACATTGTATGAATTTACTTATAATTTCCAGTCTATTTTGAGTTTTCATTCATTATCAAGAATAAGTTGGACATTCAAAATGGAATGGAAACCTTCACTGTAAATGCCTTTTGTTTCGTTTTTACTTGTTTTGACGCTCTTCGAGTTTCTTTGTTATTTTTTTTACAAACTATGAAAATCTAGTTGCCTTTAAGATTGAACTAAATATATTTTTTCTTTTTTGACAATATTCTGTAAGTTTTGATACTATCTTTTAATTAGAGTCTTTTTTGTTACAGGTAAATCATTTTAATTTTTATAAAGAAATAATAAGAATCTGTAAGTAACAACATTAGAAATAGAAGATTTTAGACAAAATAAAAAAAATGTACAATTTTTTTTATTGATATTTAAATCCCTACGTTCGCCATGTAAAAGTACATATAAATATAGCCCATGTTTGAAAATACTAATTATTCATCAAACTCTGACAAAAAAATATTTAGAATTAATGGATTTCCGCTCGATTTAATCTAATTACATATTGCGGAGTTGATAATATGGTATAAATAATTTAAATGCGATTGCAATAAATTACTAAATATATTTTGGTTTATATTTGTTTCACTGCAACTCGATCTATTCTCGTTCAAAGACATTGACATTAATTCGTAGTGAGCGCTGACGTCAGTTCCATATCCACACTAACATTATACGTTACATGCCCGATGCATTTGATTATGTCTCAAATAATCCACTCCGCAAGTGTCTATGACATTAATAACAGGTGAGAATTTGTGATTATGTTATTTGTAATAATTATGTTAATTAGTTATTATATGATATAAGATTTATCAAATTTTCAAGATAATTTGATTTATTCGATACGTAAATTATACGTTGATGTTTATTTACAGTTTAGATACAGTAAATGTAGTTAATATATTTTTATTTCATATTTTTTTGTACGTTGCGTGCGAACTGTACGAGAAGTCGGACGGTTGCATAGTGACTATATAAAAAACAAAACAAACAGTGAACGTAATTAATTTTCATCACCGCAAAAAAATGACATCGGAAGCTAGTAGTGCCATGTCAAGGTGCATCTCGGCGCTGACAGGACAAGTCGTCGGAAATATCGCCAGCGTTGCGCTCGCGTCGTCGGACCGCATCCGGCGCGTCCTCGTTACGTACGCTTTGTGTCGGACTTCATGAATGAGCTATTGTCAGTGATATTACACTTGGCCGATTTGTGCATTGTGACCGTCCGTTTGCACTAAGTACGGATACATTTTGGGCATTCACTCGTTATAGCTATTATCCACTTATTTTATTATAATTGCTTAATGTTATTGTGGATAACCGAGAATGGTAGCTGACTTTAATCTAGCCTATTTTTACCGGAAATAAACTTTGAATTGGAATAACCTTAAAATAACCTATTTTTAAGTAATACGTATTAAATATGTTTATGAATTATTTTAATAACAATTAAAATAAATATATAAAGTAAAAAAATCGATACGGCTAAGAATTAAAACGAAAAAGAGAAATCAACCTATGACCTCTGGGAAACCGTCCCGTCGCTCTACTAATTGAGCTGCCATATCGCTATCCGCCTCGGCAAATGTATGGCTACGTCTCATATATTACTAGAAGACTGTGTTCAAATTTATTTCTATGCGCAAGAGTCATTTTGCGAAGAATGGTCAACGGATAGTTGTAAACCTATTTTCCAAAGATACAACATCCTACCATTGCATCGGTCTGCATGTATATTGGTGATTTATGTGCGTTCGTTAGGTAGCAGGTGGTTCATCAGTAAAATGAAAAATAAAACTACCTTTAAAAACCCATCTCATCTCTACACTCTAAAATGCAACTTACTACTTCATAAAATAAATGCATACCTACATGAATGCAATTAAAATTTTCAATAATTTGACTGTCAGGTCCAATATTGTACCATTAAATATTTTCAAAAACTTACCAAATGGTTACAGGAAAAATATTTTTTTACAATAAATTAACCTATAAAGAAAAACTTTTTTAACTAATCTAATTATTTTCTTAGATTTTTTACTTATATTATTTGTTGTTAATATATTATATGTTTTATTTTCTAATAATGTAAATGTACCTACGTTATTTTTGACTAAACAAATTACTTTATTTGAAAATAATCCATTTAATAATATTTTATTTATTTTTATTTCTTATGTATTTTTAAAGTATGTTATATAATAATATTTGCACATCTAACAGGTTGAATAAGGAGAAAATATTTGTTATATAGTGTCTGTATCTGACCTATAATCGCAAATAAATTAAGCTTTGACTTTATATATGATCATCTTTATCGGGACGGCAGTGACATCTATAAGGCTTCTTTCGAAAATCCTAACCAATGTAACTAACTAATTAATAACTAATTTTGCACTAAAGATTTACATTAAAATAATATAAAATAAACCAGTATCTGTGATTCGAACCCACGACTTCTATGCAACTGCTCCGTCGCTCTACAAATTGTGCTACCGTTATAAGAAAAAGCAAATAATAATACCAGCAAATTATTATGATGTATATTATTTTATCACTTCTATATACTTTTATTACTCTTATACTAAAACTGAGTAACTCCAAGAATACTTGTACCTACTTTGCAAGTTTATGTGGCGTCAGTCCAACATATAAAAATCAAATTAAATAAGAATAGTAACAAGATTCCTCCATTTCTCTCGTCCGTTTTATATTTGTCTGGAAACGTAAAAAACTTTTACAACCACTCTGTCCTGTCGCGAAAATCGTAAAACTACATTCGACGGCGGGCAACATTTTTGAGCGTGTCGCATCACCGATATTCATGTGTCTAACATTTGGGATTTTATACGGCGTGTGCCTGAACTCGGTTACGGTAGCCGGTCAATTCGTTCCGAGGCAGGCCTGTTGCGAATTCGTTCTGCGTGGGTTTTGGACGGTTTTTGTCGTATATCGGTCAGAAATTGATCCTAGTATTTTTTCGTTGGAATTTGGTGTTATATTTTAGATGTTTTATATGTGCAGTCGTCGACGCTTTTATACGTGAGCCGTATTTAAAGTAATTTTTTACGCAATATCACATTGGAATACACATTCAGCTGTATTTTATTTCCCAATATTATTTTTCAAATACTTTATGTATTTTCTTTTTGGTCATTCATGATTTATTTTATCAATACATGTTAATGAGTGGATTTCTTCGATTAATTGATGATTATCGGGTTAATACAATTATCAAAGATCCGATCTATCTTTTTTTATTTGTATATTTATTATGATAATACCTACTCCGAAAGATTGATATTTCTTGTGAGGCAAAACTTACTCTATACTTAACTGTAACTCATTGTATATTCCGCTAGCGACACGCATTCAATGTCGCTGATGAACTGAGAGGTGTTTCAATAGCTTCACATATTATGATGTACTGAATGAACTTGCACCGTGTCATAAACTTAAATCAATATATATTTGTATCATTTTATCTTTTAAAAATACAAAATGTATTCCTATAATTTAAAAAAAATAATGTCAGTACAAGCAGTACGTTACCAAATTAATTTCAAGGAAGGTAAACACCAGGTTCCAAACAGACGCAACAATTCAATAAATAACGTTACGCGAGACACAAATCTACGCGTAAACATTACCGAAACCACAGTAAACTCAGACGGCTACATTTTTATCGTTTCGCAAGGAAAATATATAGTGACTTGCCTCTCTACTATATTACACCTACAATCTACAGGGAAGTTATAAAACTTAACGCAAACTACGGTTATGTGATGTTTGTCGAAAATCTAGCTAAAAGCTATATGCTGACCAACATCATAGGCCTCTATGAATATCGGTGTAACCCATGTTTTCTATGATTTGTTTATGACAGCGCGCGAGGTGGTGGCTCATTTTAATCTGGGTGGAAAACCTCTTGATATAATAGGGTAAACACATTAGTAGAGACGGCTTGAGACGCGGTACTGAATCACGACACCTGCACTCGATTTACATAAGATTTATCGTGGCTTTTGTCTGCTTGTCCCTTTTGGGGAGCGATTTAAATGGAATGGTTGATCTTTTGAGATTGCGTATATTAAATATTTTTAATTTACATTTTGTTTACATAATTAATTATGGCACAGTTGTTGTCGCCTGGTTTACAATTACCTTCTGATTAATAATACAATAATTGGGTTTGATTTATTATATATATATATTGTAAAGGATTTAGACTTACTTCATTGTAAATCGGTTTAATTACAAAAATCTAATGTAGATTATATCGATTTTCTGTCAGTCAAGAGTTCCTCGTACACGATGTATTCTATTACAGTTGTAATACAATCCTATTCTGTAATCTATTTAGCAATAGTATTATTGTCACATAGCTATATTTATTACCTATTATATATTTATATTTTACTGGAATAGATAAAGTTTTTAAAATTGTTTTTTGATACATAAAGTTATTGATGGTCCTTATTATGTACTTCATTTTGTATATATTTTGAAACTTAAAAAAAAAAAACAATATACACCCCTTTCCTATATACCTTACCCTCGTCAACACAAAAACGAATAAGTAATTACTTCCGTACTCTCCGGTAAATTTATTTTGAAATGTATTGAAATCGGAAACCTTTTGCAGCGGCACTGAGGATCTTCACAAATAACTTTCGCGATTAAAACTCTGAGCGTCTAAAGGACATGCATTTTGATTCCACTAAGGCTTTTTAAAAATGTTGTTTAAATTTCTTAATTTTGTTCAATGTTATTTAACTTAAAACTTTTAGATTGAAATCTCTGATTTGCGTGGAGAAAAGTTTTTTTAATTAGTTCATAAAATGCATCATTTATGATTTTTTCAAATGAAAGATTACAAATGTTAACTCTTTACAGTATGTTCTTTATCTATGCTCCACGGATAAAAAAAACATTTGTCGCGGAGTAGTCATGTCGGTTATCAACGATAATGTAAACAAAAAATATTAATTTCAATAGTTTGCGAGGGTGAAGTCAATGCGTCCGTGTGACTGAACTCGTATCTCAGATCTCTTTACATTAATCTTTATTATAATTATTAAAAACTTTATATATGTCTTTACTAGTAGCTATTTTTAGCCAAAAATTTATAGTGTAGATTTTGCAACATTGTATAATTCATATATATTTTCACGGGAAGTTTTAATATGTTATGTTTTACAAATAGCATTAGTTTTAAAACTATTATTTATATTTATAACATATGAGGAAAATTATGTTGGCTATATACGTTGACACTGAGGGAACTCCGACATCATTGTCATTTGTACCTGTCAAGAACTTTAAGGTATTATAGTTCTAATGGTGTTTGAAGTAGGATCTATTATTGTGTGTGTGTTCCTGACGGGAGCGGTAACCGGGTGCACCGCAGCTATTGTTTAAACTTAAATTGCTTTTGCATTTTGACGCCTCGATGTGTGTTTTGAACGTTTGTTTTCTAGTTGTGTATGGAAAGTTAAATAAAATAATAAAGTCAGTACCAAGAAGTATTTAATACAACAATATGAAATAATTTACTATAATTGGATATTATACCATTTTTCAATAAACTCAGCTTTGTAAAGTAGGAATAGCTGATTCTTTGGTCTAGTTTAATATTTTTGTCTGTTTGTCATTATTTTTTTAAGTTGTTTTTACACTGGATCATAACTCTAAAGGTAAGCCTCATTTTGATAATAATCCAGCTACTTTACAAAACATTAAATATGAAAAAACGAATTAATATAATATAGGTCCAATAAAATATATGTAAGTTGGTTTGTTAGATTGCTCAAGCATCTCGGACAAACAACAGAATGAACATATAAAATATTCGGTCATATTTACGTGAAAACACAGAAAACTGGTTTAATTATAATTACAATGCAACCAAACTACTAGAAGAAGTTTCATAAAATCTAGTGCGGTATTGTCGTATTAATTAAGTCTGTATGTAGGAAGCATTTACTTAAGTCAAAATATCTCATTTTCATCAGAAAACAAAAGTATGTTTTGGGCTACAATTAAATAAAAATAAAAATGTGGATCTGTATAAATATGTTTAGATATTTAATATTTATGTTTTAATTCGTTGATGAGGATGGACAGACAAAGTCGTTGACGACAGCTAGTTGACGATAAAATGTGTCAGATAAACCATTAAATTGTCGTGATATTTGTTAATTACTTTCTTTTGTTTTTAATAATCTTGTCAAAACGAGAATTTATTTGCTAATTTATACCTTTATTCCCATGATGTTACAGAATTTATCATTTCGAAATAGTTACTTTCTAGTTAGTCAAAAATCTTTATTTTTATTTCCTTAAAATACGTTTTCCGAATATTCATTTGACAAGTAAGGAGATAACCATAACAAAGACATGTAACATTATAAATCAGTGGTCAAACAGCATATTCAAAATAATAAGAATCCTTAATCCTTAATTGCTTTCTCTTTTTTTAATATTATGAACACGTTAAATTTATAAATTAAAAAGAGATTAAAATGAAATAATAACTTAATATAATACAGATTAAAAAATAATCTACAAACTTCCACCTCGGCATTGTGAAATATCGTGACGTCACTCACACGTCACTTGTTATATGAAACACGTTCCAATTTATAACACAACTAAATAATGTGACACCACCCTAATGTTTGTCCTCTGCAGTTGGTCGGAAAGTTTTAAATGGCGGCCCTTGTACAGATGACGAGGTGTCGGCGAGTTACAGCTCCATTACGTCCGCAACAGTTTGATTTAGGCCGGCTTTTGATATCGTGTGAAGTTTGCGGTATTGTTTTTCGTCGTATGTTCCGGACGTTAACTTTGTACCTTTAATGGAAGCCCGGTGGAGGTATTAAATTTCCTCGCGTGTCAAAAAGTTTTAATATCCTGTAGATAATAGCAAAATAATTAATGAATCCGACAAAATTGTAAATAAATGGTATCCTATTATCATATAATTCATTGTATAGAAGATGCTTCATCAGCATTGGAGTCAGCAAAACACGACGTTTCTCAAAAAAATGTCACTGATTTCCGGAGCACATTACGCGACATAAGCAAAAAACAGCAGAGGTCCATGATTAGCGTCATTTTCTAGGAGCACGGATCTCCCTGGGGCATCTTCTCGCCCCCCAACACAATTTATTTCTCCTCATCAAAACGTCAACACGTTGATGTATATTTTAGGTATTTTAATCGCGCCTCGCCCCGAGCGACTTTGCCCCTCTATGTAAATTGCGACCCGTTTGTCCCGTAATTGTTTTCGTTGCGAATTGACACGCGCCCGGTTTAGTTTTGACACGCTCTGAGAGCGAATTTGTTTGTTTTTTTTTATTTTAGCCGACACCCGTTAAGGTTCACTGAAATAGTAATCATTGAATTTTAAACAATTTTCTTTCGAAACGAAAATAGTTTAATCTTAATAGAGAGAGGTCATGCACATTAACTATATTTTTGTAACTAAGTGAAACAGATCGAAATAGTCGTAAATCGTTTTAGTATTATATGATGAGAAGACCGATTATATTACAGTACCTATATGAAATTTTAGCATTTAGTTCAAAATATTTAATTTTAATATATTTTGTTATATTTTTATTTGTAGTATCATCTGTTGCACGTGTTTCCTAAACGAGCAACATAATATACACTTAGTAAGTGGTACTCAACAATAATTGTTGATACTAAATTAATTAATTATATTTAGTGCTAATCACAGATGGCATTTTTTAATAACTTATATACTTTTCTTAAGGTATATACTTAAGTACTATTTATCTAGTAGGTACAATATTTATAATTATAAAAAAAAATAAACAAAACAAAAAATAGCACTTCCCGCAAATTGTACACACAAATCTAATACCGAAATGGGTTTCGAATAACCCGATTTTGCCCTTCACCGCGGTCTAATTCGAAGACTCGGGTCCGTTGGGAACCGAGATCCGCAAGCCATCCATTTGTTGCTCGTTACACCCCCCGGCCACTGAGCATTATGAATAATTAATGCCTCGGTACAACAGCTGAGATAATTATATCGTATTGGTCGGTTTTTGCCGTTGAGATAAATGAGTTATGCTATAGAACACATGGTGCCTTGGATGTATGGGGGATTGCAATATTGAGTTAGATTTGTTGTATGAATTTCTTTCTAAATCTTTCAATTTTCTCTTTTGATTATTAAATATATAACAGAATTACCCAAACACAAAGCTCATTTCGAAAGTCATAGGAATTATTGGCCATCGGGTGTAGCATTGGGCACAATTGTTGTAAATTGTTGGTCAAAGCTTTGAAATCGGCTAATAAATTTGTACTCACGTGTTGTGGTTTTAGTATCTAATAGTGGCGGTCGAAAATAGTGATAATGTCGGTTTTGTTATGTAATTAGAGCACGCGACTGGCAGCAGTGCGTGAGTAATGATCGCTTACCGTTACTGCGGATTTGTAGTGCTAATATTATTACACATGAATTAGTCGGAACGGATTTAGAAGCGCCTCATCCCGTCGGATAATAGAATATTATTATTTAGAAATGAAAACTTCTTTAAACTCTGCATATTCCTTGGTTGTCAAATTAATAAAACAGAGAATGGCTGCACAAACATATAGCCTTCATAATTCAAAGCAATGTTTTTCACATCTTTTATAGTTAAAATGTATTTCAAACTAGAACATCTAACTCGAGTGAACATTTTCCTGGACCACATTTAAACGAGACACTCAAACAACAAACAGCCACAAACACAGATGTTTGGAGTTAACGACATCTTCTGACAACACAAAAGACGCGGTTTTCTATTTTTTACAACAAGAGGGCGTCGCAAGCACTCAAGACCCGTGCGTCTTCTTTTGACGTCTCTTATTTGCAGTAGTTCCCGTCTTTCTCGTTTAGTAGTCCTTCATGCCCTTTGATGTCACAGAGCAATACGTATTATAAAATGGCAGAGGATTTCCTTAATATGTAGTTTTAAATGCTACGCAAAAAAAGAATAAAACAAAAAATGTTATATGGTTTTAAATGTACAGCATTCATTAAATACCTTATCTGTTTTTAATGAATACAAAATAGTATGTAAACGTTTATAACGAAGTCAAATGACTACAAATATTTTTATTATTTCAGACATGTATTATAAAAAATGTGAGGACAATTAATCTACAATATATATACCATAACCAAACCCTTTATTTGTTTACTTTCCATGTTATTTATAAGTATATCTTAAAAATAATGTTTTCAAAAAACTCACTTCGAAATGTTTGAACAAGTCAACCTAATGCTATAAGCTCAGTGAGGGATTTTAGAGAAAAACTTGACAGCGCTAGTCTAAAACAAAAATAAAGCTTTTCAGGTTCTAATACATGTTAAACATAATAATGAAATTGTACATTGGAACTAAGTATTTTAGGCGAGCTAAAATCGTCTATAAACTTGTTTAGTAGAACTAAGCTTATTTTAAATTAAAAAAAAAAAAATTATTACTTCGTCCTGATAAAGACTATTATGAAATCTCGTATATAGAATGCTAAACTCGTTGAGGCGAGTAGCGAGTAGCTCAAATAGCAGAGCGACTGGGCGGTATCCTAGGAGTCGCAATGTCGATTCCAGCGTTAATTTATTTTTCATTCTTATATACTTAAAGATTATATTAAACAAGTGCAATATAATCTTATTTAATATAATCTTTTTTTTTAAATAAAATGTAGTAACTTTAAAATGATTTTCAAAAATACAATAAGGTAATATTACTAATATATGTGGCTGTGTCATAGTTATAAATCAGAATCGCCGCTTTCCATACTTTAATCTCGAAACCACTAAATCAAGTCAAGCGATTACATTACCACAAAGTAGGTTATAGACGAAACAAATTCAAACAAACATTAATTGGATAGAACTTAATACGAGCATCATTAATTAGAATAGTTGGAACTAGTTATAAATGTGAATGTATTCATCTCATAAACCTCAATACGATTTCATATTACCAGTCTTGCACTTATATAGAGGATTATTATGGTATACTTATTAATTTATATTTATTAATTTATATTTATTTATTTATTTTTTATAATTGCAATATGTTTTTTGATCAACCGAAAAAAAGATAAGAATAAGATAAGACTAGGAAATAGACTACGAATAAGAAAATTAAAAAAATATAAATACGTGGTTGCTGGAATGCAAAACCCTTTATTGAAGAAATGATTTATTTTATGTGTGTGTGTTAAAAAGAGTCTCTCTTTTTAACACTCACACATATAATAGTGTTTATGAAATCCTTTGAATGAGGGTTTATGAAATCCTTTTTATATATTATGTAGTCACGAAAAATATAACGTACCTTATTAATAAATTAAAATAGAAAATAATATTATTAACCAATGTACACCAGAAGCCATCTCGAAGCTTAAGAGACAGATGTAAAATTTTAATTAGCTAAAGAAGGGTTGATGTTTTGTGCTATATTGTTTTTTAATTAGTTACACATATATGTGTAGAGACAAACGTTTATATTCTCTTTGTTTATTTAATAAAGAACATATGAGGTATAAAGTAAAGTACTCTGTCTTTTAATATACCTCAAATGTGCCAAGGTCTCCATAAAAACATACTAAGGGTAAGAAGCTTAACCAGCCACGCTAAGATTTGAGGTTCCTCTTTTAAATACATACAGCATTTCTTTGATACTTAATTAAACAAATATTCTGCATGACTATTTTAAGAATTTTATTCAAACCTTGCATACGAAATCCTCGGGAAGTTAAAAAAGATAATTCTAAAATATTAATTAGTCCATTTTCTAAGTATTGCATAATGTTTTTGAAATAATTGCCAACCCTAGAGTGTCAGAAAGTGTCATAAATCTAAGTCTCAATGTGATGAGACAGCAAACACATCTCGTTCATTTCTAGACTGTGTACTCGTGCGTTTCGCAATGCATTTAGCGTTATCATTTATGCGGTGACACGATGTCATGTCCCCAGCCTTTCAACCCCCTAGAACTATTAGACGCTATGGAGTTTGTATTTTAACATGAATCGTATTGTGGTTAAACAAGGTGAGGTTTGTGTCAGACATTATTTATTATTTGTGGATAGAGTATATGAGATTTAAAGGAGAATTAAAGTATATAATAAAAACATTATGATTTTTTTAAATTTTATTTAAAGGTCAATATAAATTTTAGTAAGCGATTCGTTGTTAAATATATGTATGTGTTCACGTACTCTGTTAGTTAACAGTTCCAGCTAAAAGTGTAATAAAAAAAACCTACAAATACTTGGATTGAATCTCCAACAAAGATAAAATACAAATAAACATGTTACAATATAGCACTATTATTAAACAAAATTTCATGTAAGGCAGCACTAATATTCAACAGAAATAATTATAAAAGCAAAAAAAAAAAACGAAACAGTTTCTTACAATCGTATTCAGCGACGGTATGCCGTCTTTTTGTTTATTTTCCGACTGTTGTGTACGTCTGAAAGGTACTATAGGTATAACGAGAGCGGAGCAATCACCACAATGAATGGAGACGGATGCGAGGACTCTCGTCTGAATGCGCCCTTATCCGCCTCGACGACTCGGCGGCCACGCGTTATTACCGCGGATTAGTAAGACTATTGTACTGATGACAGATTTCACTAGGATATTGCACTACTATCTGTGGTGAAAACTCATTTCATAAGTTTTTTTATTATGAACATACAAAGAACTAGAGTTTTAATGAAGAAAACTATGTAAATAATGTGATGTTAATAAGTTTTTGTATTAATCATAGTTTCTATATTTATCTACTAAATGCAATATCTGTTCCAAAACCTTTGAATCCAGTTACAAAAATCTCTAAAAAATATAATAATAACTTATATACAAAGTATCCAAGTAAGCTTTCTATTTCAATCAAGAATCCCAATTTCAACATTTACCCATTTAACGAGTTTGGATTTAGCACCGCTTACTATTACCCTCGCACTTGCCTTATCATTGCGTGCCAGTCTTATTTATACCTGTCGTTAATCTCCGTTACGATCTTTCTCTTTCACCTTCACTATCATCCTGATTGCCACCCATAGATAACATTCATTAAATCCACGCAGGTACCAAACGGTGTAAATTACGGTCCTTAATGGGAAAAACTCGATCTCGCGTTGCTTTGAGTAACGTGAAATAATAGTCGGTTGTTTGTTAAATCTGCCTCGTGCTTTATTAGTCTTTGTTTCATGCCTAGAATTGATTTCAACTGTAGATAATATATTTTTGTTATGTACTGTTCAAAAAGCACTTCTCACTTTGATTAATTCGAGACAAACATTATATACAACCATATTTTACCTATAAAAATGCCAGCGGTTTTCATTTATCTTTCTTTGTCACGGTACAAAGCATTCTTTTTAATTTGTCGCACTCCAGAGACTTAAAGATCTCACTTCTAAGGATTTCTAGCTCGAGTTCCACACAACGTCTGAGTATCAACTGTGTCTTGACCTCTCACTTCTTTTTCCGGAACGTTCCCTTTTCTGTGCTGGAACACTTATATAAGTTGCTATATTTATGTCTCTACATATAAGTTTGACTGAAACATATATATATTTTTAAATAGTAACAAAATCTTATTTATTTAAATGCATGATCTTAATAGGAATGTCAAAGTTGACAGGTAAAAATATTTAAGGCTAGTTTGCTTTTATTTGATAAGTTATGAGTATGTATGTACTAAATAGGTAAAAGATTTTCAGAATCGAGTTATGACCTAATAAGACTTAAAAAAATCAATACCTGAAATATAAATGATGAACGAAACTTAGTTACACAACATTTTGAGTTTATATTTATATAATAAATCTGAAGATTTTGTTTATATTTTTCGTGCAACGCACATATTCACTAGTTAACCAGCCGTGCTTATATGACATATAATACATAAAGTTTCATAGTTTGGACTTTCATAGTTTAAGAAGAAATAATATAAGTATTCTAAGTGCGTTCAACATAAATATGGCAAATAGAGATAACGCCATTTTCTCCCCGAGTTCGATTAGTAGTTCTGAACTAATGTTCTGAAAGTGTAATGCCCTTCTGTAATCCATGGGACCGGCGGTGCGGGAAACAGCCAGTAATCAATAAAGTCTCAATGGAAAATACATAAAAAAGGTATATGTATCGTTTTTAAATATTTCAGTGATAAAATAGTTAAAATAGGCTGTAATATTATGTAAAAATATCTACAAATAGCGATAAAAGCGTGTCTGTTGAAAAGTACCAGTTTATATTATTCGAAAGAGGCTTAACGGCGGTTAGAGTGAGGCAAGAATGTCCCTCTCGAGGCGCGTAAATAATTTATAAAACTGTCCTTTGTGTCATACTGGCGCCATTAAATTTTGCCTGTTTGTTAGGCTAATTTGGTAAATTGCTCTTGGGAAATCTTTTTCGCGAAAAATGTTGCAAAATTAAAATGTCGGACCAAGGTGAAAATTAATATGAAGACTAAACGAGACTCACTTTTTTATTCCTTTGAATCTCCTTCGAGTTTTCTCTGCCGTTTCATTCTTGTGGCAACAATGAAGGTTTATTTGTGTTTTTAATATTATAGGTAATGTACAATGACTTTTATTTAAATTGTTAATAATGGAGGTAAAACTTTTATAACGTCCCCAGGGTGTAGCTAAAGTCTTTGAAGGTATAATAACAAATCGAATAATTATATTCACAAGTTAAATTAGATCTAAAATTATGTAAACCTATCTCGTAATTATTTTATGACCTTTTAGGTTATCAAGGTGTTTGTTTAAAATACATTTTTTTTATTTTATATTACAGTAAATAAACAATCTTTCCACCTAATAAACGTTCTTAGCCTAGAAAATAAAATTAGAAATCTAAGTTATTAAACATTAGAGTCACGTGACCATTGAGATGGTCTTTTAAATTCACGTCACATACATAGTAGAGTGTGACAACTGACCTACTTCTATTTAGGATCGCAGTGTAGCGGACACTTTCCCAATTAGGCAGTGGGCATTTACTTGGCCAGTATCCGTTTTGTGTTAACAAATTTACTGTGGGTAGGAATTTAAATTAAACATTTAAAAAAATGCTTTAAGTTTTTGGAGTTAATAAATCCTCACGATAAGAGGACAGTTGAAAGTATCATATCCTTTTAAAACTAAATAAAAATAACCAATATATTTTTATTAATATAATAACTCATAATATTCTAACTTACTTTAGCGCTCGAGATCAATTTATATTCAACGATTCGCACTTAATAAAAATGGCTGAAATATAATAAGAAAATCAGTTCGATAAAGCAATAAGGCAAGTGTTTGAAATGTCTGGAAAGTAGGAGAGTCCATAGAGCCCAGATGGGCCGGTGACATTATCAAGATTACGACCAGACATTCCATTGGCATGACGCCGAGAGGTGAAATAAAAGCAGACCTATACAGCCAGCAGAACAAGTTTGGAGAAATTTATTAAAATAATTAGATTTTTTATCTCCGATCTAAAAATTTATTATAATCATCCGAAATCTGGAAATTAACTGAATCGATTTTAATAACTATCAATATGAGTATCAGAAAAAGTTATTCGGATTATATTATAACATATTTAAAAAATAATATATATGCATTTGTTTTCTAAGGATTTTTTCATAAAAATATAAATCAATGCTGAACATACTAAAATACCTATCATCGGTAAGGGTGGTCTTTACATTGATATATAGCCAATTCTACATGGCGCCGTATTGCAACCTGCGCCATCGCCATAAAACTGAATCACGGGACGGAAGTGTCTAACATCTCCTTGCACTTACAACTGGAATATAGAAATTACATCTCATTCACACTTATGGCTTATGTGAAGTACTTGGCACGATGTGCTTTTTAGCTTAAGATTTATTGTTAGAATGTTATTCTTAAAGCAATATGGCTTCTACACAACTATACTCGTAATTTATTTTATTAATTTGTTTATATACTAGTAACGTTATAGCATTAAATAAATAAACGTTGTTTATATGTCTACTAACATTTTTTAATAAAATGTTGTCCATGCTGGCCTGTAAATGTAGTTGTTAATGTGAAGTACTCATTTTTGTCAAGATTTTTCGACCCAAATCTAAATACTATTTTAAATAGACTAGCCTTTTCCGCTTATTCATAAAAACTAGCACAACCATCATTCATTGCCCCAAAACGCTAAAGAATTTAACGCTGAATACATTCACCAACAAAAACATAATCTTGTTTCAGCGTAACCCGCTGAATTCGACTTAAAAACACACTCTGTCTTGTCTCGTTTCTCTATTTTGAAAGCAACAGCATAAAGTACCTCGTTAGTGGTGTATTTCAAAAAGCCGAATGGGGTGTTGGAGTGTGGCTCGCTGAAACGGTGCCTTTCAACCATTATATAAGTAAGTTGATTGCTAAGGTTAGCGTGCTAAGGTTTTCGTAAGGCGTTAACGCTTTAAAGACTTCGAGAAGCGATAAAAAATCTATGTTAAAGGAAATTGTAAAACTCTGGCAATTGTGGATAGAATTCAGGGCTTGAAAATAATAGGCGTCCAACAATTTATAAATATTAAATGTGATCAACTAACTATCGTTATTTTGTATGACTTGATATTGATATCTCGTTATACGTTAAAAGTCCTGTCAAATCGTATTTGCTGTCTAGTGAGTCTCGTACGTTTACCTTGAAGTGGCAGTTTGACATGCGAAACCATTTAGTCTTTGCTTTGATCGCTCTATCAATCAATCATGATATTATAATTATGTTTCGATATCTCTAATAACACAGATATTAATTTAAAACCACTTTATCAAAACATACCATAAAAGTATTGGATGGTAAATTAGTCTAATTTATTTTGAAGATTTCATCTATTGCCATTAGGCACATTCCTTTAGAAGTAATCGACACAACAATATTAAGTACAAAGATTTGATTTGGTAACTGCGACTTAAATATGATAACATCGTGTGACAAAAGAATATTAAATATTTTTCACAATCTATAGATGATCAGGTCAATGATATACTGCCATTACAATTAATTTAATTACAATTAATATACCTAACATGATTGAAAACGTAAAAAAGTCACTATTATATAAACAAATAAAAATGTAATCTGAACCGTCTGTTCTACTCAACATCACAGCAAAAACACTACTAACGAAACTACAATTTTTAAATTGCTTTCTTTTCATCTTACGTTATAAGACTGTTCTATTAAAATATATAATAATATTGTTTAGTTAAATTGAAATTATTTTATACAAATCTATTTTAAAAAGAACATAACGTTATGAAACAATTGGAATGAACAATGCTTTCCAAAATAGTAGGTAATAGGTTACAGTAAAGTAATTGTCTCACAGTATGTCTGTGTGTAATATTATAGGACGGTATAAATCAATCACAAAGCAGCTTGATTAGAGATAATATAGTATATTGAATGTATTGATAACAAGATATTGCACAATCATCATACAATATAATAACATTAATACGACTGTTTGAAATGATTGTTGTAATTCTACTATTATCACACCAAGGCCATATTCACCCTGACGTCAAACTTTTATTCAGAATTTATGGTAATTATTATTATGAATTATGTATCATCAATGATTAATTTAATAGATTATGTTTAATCCATTAAATTCTTTTTAAATATTCGTTTAGAATCGTCTGATCGTGTAATTGAAACTGAAGGGACTGCAAAAGTGACAAGTTACTTAAAAGTTTAAATTTAGCTCTCAATTAATAAGAACCGAAGAATAAGAAGCAATCGAGCCGATAACCAATTGGAAATTGATTGTAATAGACGCGAGATAAATTGAACGAAGCCATGAATATGCAGTGGGCGATAAGACATTTAAATTATTATAATAAAGACTAATTAACTATCGAAGAATTTATTCAAAATACTCGTTTGTTAGGTTATAAGTTTTTTTTTGTTACATTTCTATAAGTAATTCGAGCAATGTTATTCAAATTGTAATATATTTTTATAACCAAAACATTAGCTTAACAAGCATGACATATAAATCAAAGTTCATTGAACTTGTCAATGTCTTATTTGATGCAATATGATGAAACTGAAGGCATAAATCGAATGGAAACACGTTATCTAATCACGCCACATGAGTGGTCGCTGGACGCATCTCACTGTTTGATTTAACGAATTAACGGATTAGGGATTGACGAGATGATGTTCATTTGTATTTTGATCTGCATCGTACAGTGGTATAATAAGATGTGAGAGAAATACGTTACACTGGCTCTGTTAAAGGCTCATATATATAAGTGAATGTACATATGTACAAGTAAATGTCATATATACAAATAAATGTTCAGTTTAAGAACAGCGATTTGACGATTTACATTAGAAAAAGAAGAACACAATGTTCTTTCTTGGATTCCACGGCGTATTTGAAATTAAAATAATCTCATAAGGCACTAATATCATTTAATGGACATTTTAATGAACCTATTCTATAAGTTAATCACTATTTATATATTTATATAATAAACAATTTAAATGCTTGTACATTAAACGGCAATGAAGTGTAATTTTTATTTAATAAATGACAAAAAACAGCACATTTTCTACTAGAACATACAAGCTCTATATCGGGAGTAACGTAAACCGTTATTTGATCAACATCACAAGATCGCTGTACGTACCGATATACGTGACATAATATTTACCTTATTTCATATTTCGGTACGGTTTGTATGAAGAGGGATTATCCTTTAGGGTTTCATCTCTTTTGTTGCTGATATTCGACTATTAAATAAACTAATACCGAGCATGATAAATATTTTTTGAGGAAACGTATCTACTTTATTCTATATTAAACTAAAAGTGTAACATGGCTTGCAAATCAATAATTTAAAAATATTTATTGGCAACGGTTCAATAGTGTAATTACCCATTAAGATACATTAGTTGCTTTAGAAGCCATGCTTATGAAGCCGCAGGTGATCGTGAGGTATTAACGAATTTTGCATTTTATTTATGATGGAATTAAATATTTTACATTCATTTATTGAAGGAAATGTAAGATAAAACCATTATCAACTACACAATTGTTTTGTTAACGCCTATCTTAATATGGGGTTATTGAAATATAATAGTGTTGATTGTTCTCTCAATGACTTGCTATTATTATAAATGGATGTATGTAAACCGGTAATTTCAACGTCTTTCGACGTTTGATTAATATTCCTCCGGCACTGTTTACAGCGTAATGCTACGTTTTCGTTTTTGTTTGTTAATATTTAGGTTCGTGTAGTACTTGAACCAGTGACAATAAATATTTTTTGATTAAATTATTTAATCACTGTTTATTATGACAACATATATTTCAATAAAAATGATAAGAGGCAGAGTTAACAAGTAGAGTAATACGAACGTATTCATAACTTTTCATTAAAAAAATGTGTCATACTAAAAAAAGTTAAAAAGGAAATAGTCATTGCATTTATAAAATCAAATTAATCTTGATTGAAAATAAACTTATATCTTTGTGGAATTGCCTCTGATCACTTTGCGGTTTTATTATTCAGTGAATACGAGAGTGATGTAAACGAAGCACCTGATAGGCTAATTTATTTACCCGCATTACCCGCGTATAAGCATTAGTTTACGACATTCCATTGGCGTGCCAACTGCCACGACATTAGAAATTGATTTCACCAAATGAGCAAGCGTTCATAACACACCCCTTGGCATAAGTTCATTAATAAAAATTCTGAATAAGTGTGCCTACTCCATCCACATAGATTATTAATGTGATTTTTGTGTTTTATGTATGAAATATAGGTACAGGGTATCTTTGATCAACCTCGTAAATTCTTCAGTAAGCATTTCAAATTAGTTTTGTATTATATTACAAAAATAAATTTTATTTATATAAATAAACTTCATAGTGTCATATTTGTTAATGATTATAAAAAATCCATAAATAATAATCATATTTTTAAATAAATGTATTAGCTTCTTAAAAATTCTAAATCAATGTTTTTGACGGGTTTTCGCAAATATTAGGATTTTAATCTTTGAGGTATTATATTTATTTGTGACAGAGCCTAGCTGTAATCATTTTATTGAAGCATCTAAAGGCTGACTTGAATGATACTTCAGATAATCGTTAGATTATAGCTGCGTTTTTTTAAGATCTAGGAAAAAAGAGGAAGTCCACACGCAGTGGTGCCAACTCGTGTGACAGTTGCCTCTGTCCCTCAAAGCTGGCAACGCATTACTTACTATTAAGCATATTGTATTCTTTTGTTATATAAAATAAAAATGATGATTCATATTCTCGTATTACAAAAATATCACCATCGTTATATCTTTAAAGAACCTTATGAATAAGAAATTATTTTTAAATTCTTTGTATTATGGTTAACTGTGTGCTTTCTCTGAGAGGTATTTTCATGTACAAAGCTAACCAATCAAAGATGTCACTCGATGTAAACACAAACGACGTCACGGACAGGAACTGTTTAGCAAGTAACTCCGCCCATTACCTCTTTATTAATGTTGAATAAAGCATCCGATCCGTCTTCCAAAGTAACCGTTGCTACTGCGTTATGCGAAGTTAAAGGCGCAATTTGCATAGAAATTATATCGCGTCCTCGACGCTTGTTCATAGGAAATTTTCCTAATTAAAACGCCTTGGTAGCGGGATTTCGTAGCAATTAAAAGTTTAACAGCGCCTGCGTCTAGGCAGCTATTGTATAGCAATTGATAATTCAGCTGCTGAAATATACTAAGCAATTGTTCGGATCCTGTTGACTTAACTTTGACATTGTCTGTGTAAGCGAGCGTGAGTTCGGACTTGAGAAACCCTACAAATAATATACATGCAAAAGTTTGGCCGTCAAGAACTTTGTTTTGTCAGTCGTTTGTATAAAATTTGTTACGGAAGCGTATTAAGCAAGTTTATCTAACGGTTACGAATTGTAAACTAAAGATTGTCAAGTAACTTTATTTTGTGGTATAAAGAAAACTAGTAAAAAAATAAAATTTATATTAAAACGTCTAAAAAGTATAACAATTATATTATTATGTATTTATTGAAGTCGTTGCGATTGGGAAACGTTGTACATACATTAACTATGGTGTCGATTTAAAAAAAATAAGCTAATGAATGAGAACTTACACTATACGATTTGATGTTATTATTACTTTATTTGCCTTGGTAACTTACTTGCATTTTGAATTCTTCCTTTATTTAGCGGTCCCCCGACGCAACGATTTCAATAAGTTTATAATAATATTATTTTTATCCTTTTTAGACGTCTTTTTGAATCGGGAGTTGTTTAATTTTTTAATTTAATTTTCATTTGTTCTTTATAAAATTATTTTACTTTTTACTCTGTTGTACTAAATGAACCTACAAACACTCATTTCACCAGCACCAATAAAAGCTCCATATCTTGGAAACGACTGCTTCTATTTTAACCAAACATAGCAAAGAAACATCTCGACGAACCAAGCTTTCGAGTAAAAAAAAAGCATTCAAATCCGTCCACGCGTTTGGCTCCTAAGTTGCCACAGACAGACACACAGATACACAGGTCAAGCTAATAACACCTCTCTTTTTGGTCGGGGGGTTAAAAAGTAACAACTCCTCATCCTTATCATTTCCCATTATCACGATACCTATAAATCGTAAAGGACTTTAAGAACTTACACGTCGAGACTTAGTTTGAAATGAATTTATTGTATGACACGGTATCCCATAGGATTGTTTTGGATGAAGTCGCACACTTTGAAGAGGTCGTTACGTCTTACAGAATATGAAATATTAGGCTATCTCATAAAGTGGGCTTAAGGGATGGGAAAGTTCGGAAACTTGTCTTAATTTATTGTTCCATTTCCTCTATTTGATTAAGGGTAATGGTAAAAGGTAAAGTCGAGTATTTTATCAAAATAATAAATTATAAAAAGGTCTTTATTTTTTTTCTATTAAATCTACTTTTGTTGTCCTTTGATTTTTATGTGTATTTTTATTCTTGGTAGTATAGTGTCTTGAATTTCTGAACATTCTTGGAAATAAAAAAAGTTTAATGTTAAATATTGAATATGAGTAAAACTACAAAATAGATTGAAATAATTAACGATAAATAAATAAATCTAATTCACCGAAACAACATATACAAGATATGTTACACTCAAATATATTATCGATAAAAAGGAAATTTGCTGCAGAAATCAATCTTAACTGCGTTTTTACTACGACACATGATCAGTGTAGTAAATATAACCTGTGAAAGTTCTTTGTTAGATTTTATTACATTACCAATATTTATCGTTTTTTTTTAATAGTAATAGTGACCTAAGGTGTTGGTCAAAAGTAGTTTCTACCATGAAGAGTTTTGACTAAATGTTGATATCGTCTGCTGACGATATAGCTTTATATGAAAATTCTTAACATTCCAGTTACGGGTCAAAATTAATGAACTTTTTGATATTTCCTCGATTATGAAAGAATCTAAAATTAGCTTTTAGGCTTTTCTCTTCAACTATGACATCTTTAATAAAATAAATAATCAAAAAAAAATATTATGAAATGAATTACTTATAAATAATGAATAATAATAAAAGATGAATTTGTTAAATAATAAAAGCTTTATAACAGACATAAAACATGAATATTAGCTTTAAACGTGCATGTAACAAACAACCTTTACAACTTTTTCTATATTCTATTGCATGTAAGGATAACCTAATGGACGTTAATAGTTTTATATAGTTTGGTTTAGTTTTTATTGCATCGTTAAACTTGAAGCACGCTAAAATTTACTACGATAACCTGAGGACCTATGTGAAATATTTCTTTAAAAATTACAATCCGAGTTTTTAATTACACTTCACTATTGTATTATTTAGAAATGCATTTCTTATTCAACTGTATTTGCTCAATATTATGATATTAGAAAAAAAACTTATGAAATTCAAAATTTAAGTAAAAAATAAATTTAATAAAATGTTTTTTTTTTATTTATTTTAAGCAGAATTTTCCAGTTATTTTAATAAAAATAAATGTTTAATGCTAATATATGAATGTATATTGTTGATTTCCTCTCAGTGAAAATTGGTCTGTATATGCTCAGTTTATTGGGTATCAGTAACTTTGATAGGAATAGTTACTAAAACCAAAAAAAATACTCGGGTCTATGATATTGCAACAGAAGGTAACAAATTGAAAAGTGACAAATCTGGCTAATAATAAGCTAATAATCTAAGTTAATAAGCACAGCCTGTATATTCGGTATATAACTATCGTTCGTCGAGAGGATAATTGTATTACCATTAGGTAATTAATGATAATAATCAATCCACACAATAATATTATGTAATCTGAATCGCGTAGTTAGCGCTACGTACTGCTACGAGTACAAGCTACGAGAGCTACGTAACTAAACCTGAATAAGGGCTGCAGTGTCAATTTCTCCATGGCGTTCGATCACTAATTAGTGCTGACATAATTGCATTCTCTGTTGTGTTATTTAATATAATTTGCTTTGTAAAGCCTTTGTTTTAAAAAGTTGAATTTAACTATAGGCTTCATTAATTCGTTTCTAAAGTTAACTTATTTATAAACTAATAATATTGATATTCAACAAATCAGATCCTAGTTACCTAATCAAATTTTATTTATTTTTATGACAGTTATAGCGAACCAAGGATATGAATTAGATTAAATAAATATTGATTATCAAAACTGATTATTTATTATTTTATCGTATTGACTATTACAACTAAAGTTGATAGCAAAACTTAAAACGATATTCATTGTTCAATCTATACACATCTGCAAAACTAAATCAACCTTGATAGAAGTATATGTAAAGCAAAGGCTTCTTTCTGATCGTTTAGTTACTTTAAAGTTTAAAGTATCCACAAAACATTAGGATCATGTAATATTCCAATCTTCCGTTCAACTTGTTAGCTCGAGTACTTTCCAGAATATTCATGGACCGGGAAACCTTTTAAAAGGGAGCGTTGAGTGGTTTGTGAAGATAGAATCGATGCGATATCGAGAATTAATTGAATAAAACGCAGCATCGAGTGGAAGGTATCCGAGCTCCGTTGAAGTCGTCTTCATGAATATGGATACGCTAAGTGTTCTTGGCTTTGTGAAAAAGTTTGAGTTATTAATTTGTGGCCATTAGATTGACAACTACTTAGCGATTGTGTGGTCGTTATATCTTATAGAGTTTAATGATACGAGTTTAATATAAAACTATATGTATAACGAGTTTAATGTAAAACTATATGTGTATTTTCTATTTAATATTACATAATTACTACTTTTAATGGAAAATGTTTTGTTTTCGTTTTGTTTTATTTTTGTAAAATTTTTCAAATAAATAAATACCAAAATATTTAAAAAAACATCATACTCTAATATTATATATACATTTATATTATTGGCAATAATAAGAGAAACACATTTTTATTGCTACGCTCTCAAAATTATGATTCTCATGATAATAATAATTTAAATTTTCAATCAGATGTTACTTTGTCGCTTTGAAAGTCTACATTGTTTCAATCCCCAACTATAACTAGTGTTTCCACTTTTGGCAAGAAGTATTTCTTAACATTTCATTATGGTCTAAATTTGCCTTTGTCGTATTCCTTTTGACGTATCCTTTATATCTTTTAATATGATAACCGACAGCACTGTAATGCAGAAACAAATAGTACATTGAAAACCTCACTACGGTTTCGAACCAATATTTGGAGTCTTGCCAGGCTTTATCGAATTTATGTAAAACGAAGGAAATTGAGGTGAGAAACGACTACCGTAACTACGTCTGCGTTTCTACAGAATAAAATGAATTTAACAAAAAGTTTCGTAACTGCAGTAAATATTTTAAAATTTTATGATCTTACTTTAAAGTTCATGAATTAAGAAATAAGTTTGGACAGCATGCGAGGTATATTGATTGCCCCCGTCTGAAACCTGCAGGAGTTTACGTGGAAAAGTTTTATGTATAAATAATGCTACTATTTCATTCACTGTTTCGTTTACGTTGAGTCACGTCTCTAATGGATAGTAAACGTTCGAACTTCGACTTGAAATAATCAATTTTTAACTGCAGCATTAAAGAAACATAAAAAAAGAAATAAGCTTTGAAAAGTTACTGTTTTTCTCATTATATCTTTTTTTATGAATAACTATTCTGAACAAGAACATAAAATAAGAGACAATACAAATAGACAGAGAGGGATACTTTAATCTAATACAAATGAAATCTCATTTATAATTGGTTTCGAGACACCTAATTATGACTTCGTAGCCCCACTTTGAAGGGTGAACTAAGAAGAGTCTGTGTTCTTACATCTGCCGACGATGTTTTCACATCGGGGGCTTATTAAAATTTTGCGCTGTTGGCTTTTCAAAATAGAATAAATTTTGATATTAGAAACATCGAATACCTCGGAATTTCTCGGTTGATTTGAAATTAAATCTCAAATCTGAAGAGATTTTATGTCAGGTAATATTTTATCTTTACGACTTCAAATTGTTTCAGTAATTTAAATTGCGATTTGAACATTTAATTACTTGATTTAATTTTGAACGTCTTGTAAAATATAAATTTTATATTTTCACATTATTTGAAATTAACCTAGTTTTTTATCCAACAAAATATTTTCAGATCGTAAATAAAAGTTGAAAGTATTTATATAAACCGGACAAACTATATTACCGTGATTCCAAAATTAATCGCATAATCGCATCACGTACTGACTTCCTTCCACAAGTTCCGGATTTATACGTTTTCCGGATAAACCGGTATAATTATGTAATACATTGGTGTCGATACTAACTACGTGAAGTTCGGTCGCCATAACACATAACAAGTTTTTCGTATCTAAGCAGTTAATCTAACTTTTGCTCCGCAACTTAGCTGATGACAACCCTATTTTTGTAAGGATAAAGCCAACTATTTATGTATATCGAGTTGTCATTTACAAAACCTTCAAAAACTTTTTCAGTAATAGCTTATTTTCTTATAGTTATTAGCTTAAGTTGGCTCTAGTGTTAAATAATGAAATTAAAGGATCTTTATCCACTAATAGACATAACTAGACATAAATAGACATATTCTAGTCTAGCCATATTATATACGATAAAAAAAATCTTTGTTAATAATACAAGAATACGTTTAAACAAAAAAATCATAACATTAAGACAAAATACACATTAATTATCTTAATGTGTATTCGTAAATTATATAACAAAATAAAAGCGATCGCGAACGCCAATCCCGGATATATTTACTAAGCACAAACACATCGAAGTGGTACTTTGTACGAGTGTTTGTTCGTTCGTTGCCGTTTTTTTCATTTCCATGCATGTTGTGACGAAAGGCCCTCGAATTTGTAAACAAATGCCTATTCTTCATTTTTAGGGCTGGAATAATATTTTGAATAATTGTGGTCTGCTATTTGATGATATTTTTTCATGTCTATAAACATTTTCATGGTATACTTTCAAAATTACATTTAATAGGAATAGACTGCTTCAATTTGGCACAAGTATCAACAGTAGCTGAAATTAATCTACATAAATTATTATTTTAACTTGTTTATAACACAATTATAGTTTGTAATGTTATAATCGATGCCTGAGAATTTTAAAAGATAATTTAAAATTCAAACTTTATTCCAAACAATTGTTAAAACAATGTAACTTATGACTGTACAAGTATTATTTTTTTTTTTATCAATTGAATAGTCAAACATTGCGTATACGAAAGGTCAGACCCTTCTTGAACGGTTCCAAAATGTAGTTCTATAGAAAAAAACCGTCAAGAACCTCCAGGGAAACTCTTTGATATAACTATTCAGTCACAGTCGTTATTGATAAATAAGAACATTAGAAATAACTTAAAGCGTGGTAGAAAAGGAAAACTACAATAACTATATACTAATGAGTTGTTCGGAAAGTAATTTTGTATTTTGTGGTAAAAATGAAAGACCTTCGTAGAATGAAATATTAAATTAAATTATATATTGGCCATTCTGATCCAACACCTTTTGCCATTTTTGTGGTAGAAGCATGATTCCATGCTCATAAAATGGTCGGTCTTTGCTGGCAAAAAACTGATCCAGGTAATTTTGAACGTGTTTATTTGAGGCAAAGGTTCTACTGTCCAAAAAATTTTGCAGTGACCGGAACAAATAATAATCCGAAGAGGCCAGGTCTGGAGAATATGGTGGGTATGGCAGTACATTCCATCCAAACTGTAAAAGCTTTTGGCGAGTGACCAAATTTTATTGAGGTCTCGCATTATCTTGATGGAACACTACACCTTTTCTGTTGATTAATTCTGGCCTTTTCGGTTTAAGTGCATCATTCAGTTCGTCCAGCTGATGACATACGATTGCAGAATTATTTGTTGTGTTATCCAGTAAAAGCTCAAAAAAGTGACTCCTTTAAAATCCCACCAAACAGACAGCATCACCTTTTTTTGATGAGTATCGGCTTTTGAAATGCTTTGAGCCGGTTCATCTTTTCTGTTCTATGATCTCTTGCATTTGACATTGTTATATACAACCCATTATTCGTCCCCCATAACGATGCGCTTCAAAAAAGGATCATTTTCGTGACGTTTGAAGAGTTCAGCACAGATGATGTCGATGTGCATAGCACGACGTGCACGACGACTCAAATCTCTCTCTCTCCCCGTGAGGACATTGGGAACCCTTATCGATATATGGTTGGTTTAATTCGATAAATTTAACCTCTCACCGATTTCATGTGTTGTTTTTCGTTGGTTGGCATTCATTAATGCCTTTATCAGATTCAACGATTCAATTAAAAAACTACTTTTCAAACAAACTGTTACTTATATGATATTCTCAATAAGAGCCGAAATATTCTTAGTTATTCAAAATAATACCAATTAAATTTTATCTTTTTTTGAGTGATGAATGTTAATTGATAATATCACTAAAAGAGGTGCAACATGTGTAGAACTGTTAGCAAGTTGATTGTTACCAGACCTCATTATCATCAACATAGTAATACGTTCTAGAAATAAACTTAAGATACCAGAACGCGTTATATGTGAGCTTTCTTTTATCTACTAGGTTGGTAGTAGATTTATACAATTTATCGTAGAAACCAATTTCATTTTCAAGAAATAAACTTATTCAGTTAGTCTAGAATTGGGAAGCTTTTATTATTTTGTTTAGATTTTCTTAAATTTTTAAGAGAACACATTTAAATATTTTTTTTTTACAGATCTAACTATCGTATAATTAGATTTATATTTTACATTATAAACTCTAAATTTAATCCGACGTTAAGATTACTTGGCAGCAATCGTGTTCACGGTAAGACGAGATGAAGGTGTCTGTCAGTAAGTTAGTTAATTAGTTATCTACTTCTAGCAGTTCCTAAGATTATTTATTATGAATTATTTGATTCTTATATTTAGTGTTTTTTTTTTAAATAAATATAGAATCGTAACTTCGATAAATATAAGATGTAGGTTGTCTTTTACTTTAATTAATAGACAAACCATTCACGAAATATAAGTGCCATCTATCTATAATTTTACGCTAAACCAACCATTATATATTTTAATATGACAGTCCCCTTTCTAGGCCGTTTCTTTTTCTTTGTGCCTCCCCACGCGATTGGCTCGTGGCAAGAATTAATCTCTGCGAACAATAGCTTAAGTGGTCCTTTAGAGCGTGAGTATTTCTATACTTATTTATAAGAATTGTCGCTTTTGTGTAACAAATGCTAGCAACTGATATGGCCTTATCTAAAGAAAATATTAACGTTACGAAACAAGAAATACAATATCTCTATTTTGACGTAAAATTATTGTGTCTAGAACATAATAAAAAAGAAGTGAAAGACACATTCCACTCTTTTGAACATTATCTAGGTACAGTTGTTTCTTTTTATTATTATACCAATGTATTTTCAATCATTTTAGTCATCAATCATATTTTAATTTAAAACCGCACTTCCAGTTGACCTAGTCCTATTCCATATATATGTCGAAAGCAGAATTATTACCAATAATGTTACTGTACAATTATAATACCAAGAATTTAATATATGTGATATTAAAAGTGTTATGCAAATTCTTTACATGAAAAGAAATGGCAAATTCTAACATACTTTAGTTTCATGGTATCGCTATTTATTAAAGATCTAGGATTTATTTCATGATCCTATCATTGCAATTATACTACGACACGAACTAAGCTCAAGACTACTACTACTACAAGACAACTAGGAATATTTTTCCTTCTTGTATTTCAAACAATAAACATACATTCTCTCTTTATAGCGTTACCGCATTATTTACTTTTCTCAGTCTTATGGAAACTTATGTGAATTCAGCGGAAGAGAATAACTGTCTTAACTTTCGCACAAGGCAAATGAATGTACAATAAAGCAACAGCAGTAGAATATGTTCACTTTATGTTTGTATTGTATATACAAAATAGCATCATATTTCATATCGATAGAATATTTTTCGTATTACAAAGTCATTTTCGAGTAGAGTGAATGTGATTATAAATATAAATATATATCCATCATAGAGTTATTGATAGTGTGATAAAGTATGAAATGCGTGATCCTTTCACTCTAGTCATGCTACACCTATCCTGGACGTGCCTTGTGCATTTCCATTCCGGGTGATCAACTAGGATCATCCGCTTTCCGCTGGAGTGTAAATATTTTGTCACATGTGATGTATAAAATATTGTTTTGTAAACCTTAAATTATTTTTCTTAGGGTTATATAAATTAGTACCGTATTTAATAATGGACGGGTATGTTAGAGAGAAGTAATGTGTGTGATTGACGTGTAATAAACGTTATACTATGCGTCTTGAAACTTGTCTGTATTTATCACGACTTCTTCAATTTTATGTTTAGTAAAAATGCAATTGATTTCACGTTAATTTTAAAAATCTATAAATTGTGGGCTGAATACTTTCTTTTAACTAAATTTGATATATTTCAAGTTATTTCTTTGTTAAACAATACAAGTTGTTGTATTGTTAAAGCTTATAAAAACAAACAACATAAAAGTGAACCAAAACTTAAGATGAAGTAAAATCTAAGTCAAGCCCGGAATCGCTATAAACACATAAAGAGGCTTTTATGGAGTCACGGGTCACGAGTTACCAGGGTATCACTTTGAGGGGACCTTTACATAATTTAGCTTCGTATATATCTATAGGAAAATTGAATAATTTATTCTTTAACTTTATTAAATAAGCAAGTGTTCAATAAACATATTTTAAAGCAATTATACTCAATTAAAGATTTAAATATATTATATGAATTATATATAATATTATATAAACAAAAATACTGTCGTGTTATTGTTTCAAAAATTTGCAACAATGAAAACAGTGATTTGGTTCTATTGAAAGTTTTTAAATTAATTTCTTATCTCTTTAGTTCTGTTCTAAGAATAACAAATTCAAACTCATCATAATCGACGTAACTTTGAGTTATGTTCTACATTATTTCCTATAAGATATTTGTATTACAAAATAAACCGAGATGATCTCAGTAAAGTGGCGAAGTTGCGAGCAAACAAAGAAACTACTATTAAGCCGAGTACACCCGCGCTAATCCGCTCCGGTTGTAAGTTGTAAGGAAAGTTGAGACCCCGCCCTCTTGATATTAAACCGGTTTATACTGGCTTTATTATATTAGCGCGTCGACGGTTCGCTCGCGAGTTTAGCGGTTTAATTACGGACTGAGGTGAACATACAGCGTGTTAGGACTGCGGATTTGTTTAATTACCCATACTTCATGTCTAGTAAAACAGTATCGCCGCGCTGCACTGGTGTGATCTGTTTGAGCGTCGCTTTACCTACGTTTTATGTACGTAAAAATGAACAATGTCGCCATAAATGTAAAATATAACATGAGGAATGTATGTATGCAAAGTTAGTGTTGTTAACTTCAGATTGGTTTTTATTTTAATATGAAATATATGAAGTAGTTTATAATGGTTCATGTAGATGTGAAGATAACTCTCATCTTGCGATCATAATTATTATTATGTTACGAAGTGGGTTGCATGTTTAACTATGTGCTCTGTTCATAGCTCAAGTTACAGCTCTAGGTCTTCATAGATGTTATAATAGAAAACGTCCATTGTTGAGTATGATTAAAATAGCGCACTATATTGTAGTTTGACAGCAGTTCAGGATCTCTTCGATAAGGCTTCATTATTCACTGCCTTTGACACACATTTATGTCTTAATAAAGATAGCGATCTTATTATCGGAATATATTCAATTTATACGATACTAAATGTCTGTTTTTTTTGCTATAAGATTATAGATTTCATAGATTAGTATTATTTAGATTAGATTGAGTTACTGATTTATGAGATTGATTAATATATTTTCGTGAAATGAATTGTATGATTGTAATAATAGTAATATTTTTTTGTTGAACTAGAATATAGTTTAACTTTAAAAGTATTTAATTATGTATTTCATGTATTTATGTCATTCCTACTACTTTTAGTAGCTATATCATTTAAATGAATAGTTTTTTTTAATGAAAAACCTCAACATTAACATTCACTGCATAAAAATACATTTGTTTTGAATTACCTTTATTTTTTTCTGTTACTTTGTAATAATGCTAATATTTTTTATTCCCTACAATTTATTTAACAAAGACATCTGTTTGTTTCAGGTACATATACTACAGAGCAAGGAATCCAGGTTTCACTTGAGAAATGCTAACAATTTGACACGTATTGCATTGTTGAGGCGAATAATGGCCATGCAAGAAAATACACACATGAGACAATTAGAACTAATAAATAATAACTTATATCAAATAAATCAAACCTTACTGTTTTGCTTTAACATACAATTATATTTACATTTTACAAAAACAATCCATAAAAATTAAAAATAATTTATCAAAAGTAACACAAAAATTAAACCTTAAAAATGTTTTTTGTCTCGTCTAATACAACTTACTTAGAGTATATAACTGGAGCAAATTGTAACCGCATAATGTTTAAAAAGACCCCATAATTCAGGAGAGTGAAAACAAAAACACAGTTTTCGTCTATCTCTTATATCATCTCGTTTGAGCGAATGGCCTCTAATGTCGACCATTACGAGAACTAATGTAAATGTGTTTGTACGCCATTTATTGTGGTAGTCTTTTTGTATGGATGTTTGTTCTGCTTCCGCTGACGACGATATTAGGCTGAATATGTTTTAAATGTGAACGGCGAATGAACACGCGATAGACAAAAAATTACTGTAATTTTTAAGACAATTGGTTAATGGATAATTTGAGCTGTTTTATGTTTGGTCATTTAGTAAATGTATTCGAAGAAACAATTATTTATATTGAAAAAATAAAAGACCTTTATGCATAAATTTAAACTAATTTCTAAGTCGTTAGACTTTAAAATTTGAAAGCTAGTGTCTGTTGTGAATACGTCAGGTTGATCCCTTTTGTATAATTTAGATCGAGATTTAAACCTTAACCAGCATATTAATCCAAAGTTCCAGATTGAAATACTCAGGAAAAAATATCAATGTAATATCTGTGATAATATATATGATATTCGAAATGGGATGAATCGATAACAAATTCTAAATTTGTCTTTAATACCTAAATATACCTACATCTCTATTCCATTTTACGAAAGCAATATTCAAGTTATAATTTTATTTATTATCTTCGAATTAGAGTTGCCGTAGAAATATAGCATTCGAATTTATTAATATTTGATTTTGTATTTTGAACTAAGATAAGAATTTTACCCTTAAGGTAAGATTTCTATTGCATTATTCGTAATAAAAAGAAATATATTTATTAGTATGTTTCTTTGAAAACAAACGCACTTACTAACATGTTTAAATTATGATGCCAACCTCGTACGGTCGCCACAAACGACATTGTAGATCCTTTGTCTTAAAGGTAAACTCGGCTTACTTGTTTATCCGAGTTCAAAACAAAGTTTTGGAAAAGGTGACGAGTAAGATTCGAAATTTAGGGTACCGTGTTCAAGTTGCTGATAGTTTTTTTTATTAAGTTAATAAAAAAAATGTGATCATCTCAAAATAGCTTCAATATTTTAATTTAATTTCTAATATTTTATATATGTATTTATTTCAAATTACATTTAATTTAATTTTTAAAAACGATCAGGATTCGAACCTTCGACCTTTATCAGTCTATCCTTGTAGCTCTGCCAACTGATCAATAGTGTCATCGCTTTGGTTAATTTAACACTCTAACTAATACTATTTATGCAAATGTGAGTTGTTGGCGAGGAGTAAGTCAGGAGTGAAAGCTTGCTCTTTTTAACTACTCAGCCGATCATCATTAACATTTTGCAAACACTTTGCAGGGATATAAAAATTATTGTCGGCGAAGCGAAAAAAATATGTAATATTTTTTAGCGTCTTTTTCGTTTTTTTTTTTTTGGTCGTCCATAACCATTTTTTTTTCCTTACATTACGCAAATTAAGATGCCGGCGAATTCTATTTATATATACATATATAATCTTTCAATTAGTTCTCTATATATGGTCTCAATGTTGATGGATGGTGCTAGGGGTCTTAGGTTTCAGTGCTACTTGCTAGTATTAATGATTTTAAAATTGTATATTTAGTTAGAAATGTATCAAGTATAACATAGCATATAATGATATATATAGATTATTTAAAATGTTCGTTATGTTTTTGTATTTAATATTTATTTTTTCCAAATAACTATTGAACCCAGCTATATTTATAAACGCAAACATAAATTTTTTTTTACATAACTTAGCTCTTAAATATGACGGCGTTACTCCGTAACTTCAGAGATGAGAGGCAATGAAAAGTTTCCATTTTGCCTGTCAAATTACACCCCCCCTTGTTAAGGCGCCTACCACGAAACAAACTAAGATTGATTCGAGAACATTCATTCCTCTTGACTCGTACAGATTTAACTTGTAATAAGTTTTGTAACTAAATAGTTAGTATGTTTCTATTTTGTACAAGTTTCAAATATATGAAAACTAAAATTAACATTGTTGTTTCTAGTTATTTACTTAAGGTATATATATTTTACAGAGAAACAAGAAATGACACTTGAAAATATCCTATATATCTATTCACATGAATGAAAATAATAAATGATTTCGGAGCAAGAAGGCAACCAAATTTGTTGTAAACCATTCATCAGCCATTCAACAAGACATTTTTCTATATACGCATTATATAGGAAATCAAATAATTCTTAACCCAAAGCGAAGATGCGTCACACGTAGGACCCTCCCATAAATTGTGAGACTGCCGTCGTTCACAGTAATAAATCTAACCATTCACTAATACACCGCATTCAAATGTAGCGAAAATCGGAGAAATTCCGTATGCGAGTTGAGGCTTTCATCTGTTTCCATTGTTGGTGTCAGGACAAATGACTTTCTTTTCCATTCTTGTTTTTTCTGCATGCATTCTGTTGAGGACAATAGTATTCAAATACTACATGATATGACCATATCTGCTTAAGTGCGACGGTTTAGTGGTCTTATATCATTTTGTTATATTATAATTATTATGAGTATAATAAGTAATGAGTTCACGCTTTTATCAACATATATTTTCCATATTTTTGTTTGCAAACTATCCTACATTGTTTATGTATTGTAATATTACATTTCGTACATCTTGTTTTGACTGTCCGCTATAAAATCGTGACGTGTGTACACAATGGTAACAAATCTTGACACCTTTCACCTAGAACGCAATGCGTAACGGATGGTCGTATTTATCTCATGATATTCTAATGTATATGGCTCGCATTGTCTGACCCGAATTATAACGGATAAATTTATATCCTAAAAGTACTAATAGTACAAAAATTGTTATATTAAGTTATAAAATAAGACTTTTAACTAATCCACTACCCTCACCTTAAGACATTTTTATTTTTTTTGTAAAAAAGTATTCTTCTATTCTTTTCAGAATATGAAAAAATACTGACTATTGTTTTAATTTAACTTAAAACATCTGTCACAGGTGCTTTCAAGAAAAACTTAATCAAGATCTTACGTCTTTTACTTTTAATATAATGAATATTCCATTTTCCCTCAGACGACTTCTGGCGGGAAAAGTTATTTCTGTGTTCATTTTAGTTTTCATTTACTATTTTAATTTAGAAAGATTAAAAGGTCAAAATATAGTTCAGATCAACAATGTTATCTCCACAAAAATAATAAATTAATAATGTAAATTTAAATGTTAATTTTATTTCATTGATATTTAATTCTTATCTGTGAACATTTCTTTGGCTGTCAGTTTTGTAACTCAGATATTATCATTCATCATTCAATGCCTTTACCCCACGGATATAACAAAACACAGTAATCTTGATACTAACTTAAATAGAAATTTAAAGGGATGTAAATAAGTATTTGTGTTTGAGCAACTACCAACCTTTTTTTGCAAAGAAAAGAAATTGTATTCTTCACTTAATGGAATATTCAGGTGAATTGAGCCGACGGGCCATACATTACTCTCTAGTGTGCGATTTACATCGCCACTCTGTTACACCTGAAAACAGGATTCTTGGTTTCTTTCTTGAATATTCACTTAAATTTTAAACTTCTGATTATGTTATCTCTAAACATTGTAATTCGTTTTCCATCCATGCATAATTCATTTGACTCCAGAGATGCGTAACTTCCTAAATTTTCTAAAAAAAAACATTTTATTGAAAGAAATACATAAAATAAATCGCATGAAGGAAAAAATCCGAAAACTAGATTTGAACAAAAAAGGGTATTCATCCTTGTGCTACATACAGGTATCGTCAACAATTCTACTCGGTGAATAATATGCGCTGCTGTAGCGGATTTAGCAACGTCACATCTACAAAGGGAAACGCGACGCAAGTTATGACCCTTGGGCTTTCTTTTGTTTGGGTAATGCTGTCGTTTTTATTGCTCTTTTTCTTGACTCATGTAAAGGTTTTTGCGACGCGAGTGCGGCCAAGTATCCCTTTTGGTTTATAGTTAGAAAAAAAAAAGTATTTATTTATTTTTTTCATTATCGATATTTTATTTCGTATATGAAATCATATCAAACTAGTTTTTATTAACATTTGTAGATAACTATCTAATAGGTTGGTTATATACCAAGCAATGAAAATAGGTATGAGTAAAAAATATATAAATGTCGGATAAGGTAACAATGTGATCAAATCAATATGATTTCATTTACTTTTGTTTATTTTTATGTTTTTTTTAGTTTTTTAATAAGTTTTAAAAAAATCTTTTACTTATGGTTATAGTAAAAAAAAGTTCATAAAAATCTCTCCACGAACTAATAGAATTAATGGATGTTTATAATACCGTAATCGAATGTATTTAATTTATACAGTAAACACTTTGTTTCTTTTGTATATAAAATAATTTTCTTTTTTATTGTGTTTGTTGATAGCAATTATCAACGCTATTAAATTCCACAATAAACAATAATTCCCCGTACAATAGAACGGGGGATTCAATTATTCCCAACAAGTTGGCGGTTGGCAAAGCCTTCAGATTGAGCAAAATAAATTTCGTAAAGCCCCCCCGTACTAAACACCATAATTTACCGACTCCGGACGTCGAACAATAGATGTAATAGCTATCCGAAGAGATCTCCAATAATAAATTGACATATAGTTAAAACGTCTGTTTATTGATCAATGTATGCAATATTAGAACGCAACTAGACAATTAATTATATTATATTTACGAAATATTTTCACAATAATATTAAAAATAAACAGAATGGACTTTTTATATAATTGTTTTCAATGTAAATACACTAGCTACACCAGTCGAGAGGTGACAAAACTATTTTATTGTCATATAAAATGTAAAAAAGAATATGCTTGATAAGGTAGTGTAAGTAGTTTGTAAAACATAATGCTAGACCCGAACAGTTTATAGGCTGTAAAGAAGGAACATTGAAGGTTACAAGAATGAATGCGAAGATTTAGGAGGACATCGCGTCTGTGCCTCAGTAACATAAATCTGCTCTGAACATTTTGGGCAAGGTTAGGCTACGCACACACTGGCAAAAAACTCATTAAAGCATTAAGAACGCTCCGGGCCTCTTCTGGAGTCACGTAACTAGGGTTGTCCCTGTCGGGTCATAGTGAATTATAGCGACAGTGAAGATTGTGATTGTACATTTACGGCGAGTTCAATTTTGTTTATGTTTATGGCAACTTGAACTAAATACAACAAGTTAATAAAATGGTCTAAACAAAATACAATTAAATGAAAGTATTTTATTTAACGAACCATAAAACTTGAATCGCGAAATTCCTGAACCTTTTGGAAACATGTTTGAATGAACAACAATTTAATATGAACATTTAACGTAACATGTGTTTCCAATAACATTACAATTAACAATTATTCATTTGACAACCCTAGAAACAAAGGCCGAACGCCGATGTCTGTACAAATAAAGGATTCTATTAATAATGCTCGCTTATTGGTCCTCCTTTCGTTCCTTGGCACCGGAATAGGGACTTATAGGGCTCACCGAATAATAATTTATAGAGCCGTCATAATATTTGTTATTTATTTACCGAATGCGACCTAAACTGGCGTTTTTGTAATGAAGTAAAATGGTAAAGGTAAATTAATCTTGTTTCATTCTACGTTATTTTTTCGTTTCACAATCTTATTAAGTAAAAATTTTATTGTTCTCTTTTTTTGTATGAACGGCTTTTATACTATTACGATGTTGTTTAAAGTATAGAACTAAATCAAATATATTAGGTACAATGAATGCAAGAAATAAAATAATTTGTAATGAAACAATTATGAACACGGAGAGGACTTAAACCTGTTTATCTGGTATGTACTGATACCAGATCTTGAATGTACCATTCCGTCCCGTACCGGACAAGTGAGTACTGCCCAATTAGATATTGTCCATTTTATTCATATTTTAAATCGTTATAAAGAAGGTAATAAACTTTAACATGGTTTATTGACAATTTTAAACAGAGCCCATTGGCAAGATCTGAATCTATTTTTTAGTGACATTAATCCTATAATTCTGAACAAATACACAATGTTATTCCTTATTCCAAATTATCTATAATTTCATGACAACGAAGACAGAAACATAAAATTTGCATATTTTCTTTTATTTTTACGTTTATTTTAATAGGTCAGTTTATGCGTCACCCAAAAAGGTGTAATAAACCCATGGGTCCATCATGAAAAATAATATTTTTTTTATTTCAGACATCCAGGTAGTAGGTGCCTCATTAAAAAGTCGTTTTTCGGAAACTTGACCCATAACCTATAATACTTTACGAATAAATACGAGCCTCCGGGGCGGCCACTTCAGCGTTTATGAGGATCTATCGATTCAATGTATTCTTCCTAATAAATATTAGGACGTGCTTCTTTAACTTTTAGGCATTTCCATTTAACAAAAAACCTGAATATTTTTTCGTATTACCTTAATGTTATATAACTCGCATACCTTAATTCTAAGTAATAGGCGTTATAGTGATTATTTTTTTCCCTTGACAGTTTTAAGTTGAATATCGCAACTTTTTCAATAAGTATCCTTAACGATATTTATTTATATAGCATGATAATTCTTACATATTATTTATACTAAGTGAGCACCGAACCTTAAGTGTCCCCTTGAGCCTGCCCTAAATTATGTCTGAACAGCGTAACTCATAAAAAAAGTTTCCACTACTTCACTAAGAGCTTAAGACACAAAGAAGACTTGAGCCTCATAAAACACAGATTTGCCATAACAGAAGAAACAATCAAACTTTCTTACAACTTATTTCGAAGTAAAATATCTCAACAGTAGTACGTAGTTTCATATCTCTTTATAGAATATAGAAATCTACTGGTCATGTGACACTTAAATTGGCTTTAATAATAACTCATTACAAAAACATTATTTTTTTATCAGACATCATGAAAAGTACAATCATCAAAAGACTGTTCATGACATAAAACATTACACATTCATACATTACGAGATAAGTGAGGTAAATGAAGCTGACGAAACAGGGTCAAATCAGAGCCGTAAATTCGTTCAATTTTATCAGAGCGAAATAATAAAATTCTACTCCACTGTCCATTATTTTTTCCCACGAGATATCAAATCGTAGCAAAACTACCCGTTACTGTTTACTATTTCGAACTATTTATTAACTTAACTATTTATGTTTTGTACAATGCACTGGGAATATAAATAAAACTGTTTTAAATAAATCCTATTCGTTATTAATGACTGACTAGTTCTCGGTGTACCGTGTGTTGGAACCAAGTTTGTTACAGTTGAAATGTTGGGTGGCAACAGTTATATATAACTAATAGTGAATTTAATTTACAATTCGGTATCCTAAAAATACATTAATTCGGTCGTGGATCGCAAGTTTATTTTAACGCAACACTTGGCACGTACAGACAAACAGACAAATGAAAATTCAACCGCATTCAAAATCAGCATGGCGACTTAAAATTAATTATTCATTCGGGCCGCTACAGATTTAATGATGCAACCCTGGACTGTTGGTGCTTGTACCACAGAGAAATTCTCTCTGAGGAACAGATAGCATATAATAATTTCAAAAAATATAACCTTGTAAAATCACATTTATTTACATTCATAAATAAACACCATGGGTATTATGGGTATTATGGGTATTGTGCGTTATGTATCTTAAGCATTTCAAAAAATATAACATTGTAAAATCACATTTATTTACATTCATAAATAAACACCATGGGCATTAATTAATGTTATATATTATTGTTATTATAATTGTACAAGATATATATATTTTATACACATTTAAAATAATAACATAATCCATATAAAATTAATATTGACTATCATAATTTTAAACCGTAACAAACTATTGTTACTGACAGGCAGTAATTTTATATTATAATACTATAATCCGACATAACGATATGTACAAAGCTCGGACAGAAACAACAACAATTTATTAAAATCAATTATTATTTTGACCTCATAATCTCGTGTCAAACACAAAGTAAGCTTAATAAAGTGCGGTCCTGATTATGTAACCCGTCACTTACCAGCAACCATCGGTGTTACATTTCGCATGGGACACAAATTATCCCCTATTGGGCTGACATGTCACCTAATTACTGTGATTCATTATAACCGTCAGACGCAAGGGTTGGAGTGAACGTTAGTAAATAATTTAAGGTTGTACGACCTTCGTAGTTAATAGCCATAATTTGAGAACTATACAGCTTTAAATATAGTACCAGTTATTATTTTTACACAAATTATTTATTATCAATATTTATTTGTTTGTTCGTTTGTTTGTTAATTTATATATTTAGTTTTATTGTCCAAAACTAGTACTATAGGCGGACTTAATGCTTAAAAGCATTCTCTACCAGTCAACCCGAAAATACAGTAAAAACATAGAGTAAGGCGCTTAACTCATAAAACATTCATACAAGTAAAAAGCAATTAAGAAAACGACATTACACATATTGCATATAACAATTACACATAATGTAAACTATAAATCATAAATACTTGATTCATATAATAAATACTTGATTCATATAATCAATCATTATACGAAGTGTCTTTGTATGTCGTTTTGTTTCCTAATAGTAGGTATGTGGAGTTAAGCCATGTAGTCTAGTGGATAATTTCCTAAACTCCTAAGTATTTGCCAGGCAATTTGGTTTGTTTCAAAGCAACTAAATCAATCTGTTGCCCTTAACATCATACTAGAATATACTTATATAAAATTAGTAATTAATTGTAGTTTCAAATACATTTGTTGAAAGAAATTTTTAAAGTTATATTGTATTTTAAATATTAACAATTTCCATTATAGCTCCGGACAAAAGTGTATACGAAAAATAAACTGAAACCTTCACATTGTAGCTACAAAAAATCTGATCAGCGTAATATGACCCGGGTTGAAATCACAACGGTCTATCAAGACCGCGAAATTTCATTTGCGTTGCTTGCATCATTAGGGGCCAGAGGGGCACAGAGCGCTAGTTAGGTAAGGGATGGCAATTTTCGATAATAGTATTTTTTATAACATACTTTAATGAATTTTTAAACTGCTCTCTATGTAGCCACTTTTATAAAATTGTATACCTCCATGTGCAGATGCATCTGCACTGTGAATAAAAGTATAACATTTTCTATCGGATGTTAACCATATTATATAATGTTTTTAAGTAAACTATTAATACATTAACAATTATAAGCAGGTTAGACCTGTTTATTTTTTTTTATTATTCATACTGATTTCATCTTTATAAAAAAATAGAACTAATAATATGTTATATTTATAACAATTGATGCAAAGAAATTATAAAAACAGATTATAATATTTGAAGCATACTTTAGATACATCGTGCCATCCCCGCCAACCTATTATTTATTTGACATCATTGCACACCCCTGTTAGTAATATTAGAGCGCATTGTAGAGCGCTCGCTTCTCGTATTTCTTACATCATTAAACGAACGCATGCCTTTAGAAGTCAAAGCACTGGGATATCTGAATACTCATGAACATAATACAAATTATGTATCGAAACCGAACTCTGTTAGACATTAATATCTTTATTATTATTACTTGTATTGAATATTTGTTTATATTCTATAACGTAACTTTATAGGATGTTGTGTTACACGTATGTAAATGTTTCAGAGCGATGGTAAATATCCCTTTGAGATCGTTATTGGTTTCAGTCAAATGGTTTCAACTTTGTACGTTGGCTTCTGTATTTTTGTGTATATTTTTATAAGCAGTTGTGTATAAGAATTGTTGTATCAACTGCTTTAATCTTTGTTATCTTTGTCTTCATAAATTTCTTGAATTGATTATTTAAAATTTAAATACCTTAGGAATCACTAATCTGAATAATAGAATTCTGTATTAATAATTAATTGCTCAAGATAATTTTAAATTATTTAAAATCTTTACATATATCTTTCTTTTCATACTTTAATTTTAATATAATATCTTACACAAGGAAAGCGTTATCTCAGACTAGAGTCTCAGAGAAATAGGAATTTAAATGGCCTTTTATCCCACTCTAACTCAATACCCGTACTTTCTTTGCAATAGCAAAATGTCTATTGAAGACTCACGTGTGTCCCAAAACAATATTTCTAAATAAAATATCCCCTCTGGGAACATTGAGTGACGTCACAAATCATAAGCGAAGCGATGCATTATTATTATATGTATTACGTTGTAATTACGCTGTGAATAGGTTGTCTTTCTCAGTATTTTATATATTCTCAGTATTGTATATTTTAGTATTTTATATATTTTGTGGAAACTACTCTTTTTTTACTTATAAATGACAACTATTTATAATGATTGCACATTAAACTGTATTAGGAATTAAAAAGTATTTAATGCTAATGATTACTTTCTTTCATTAATATTATTAACACTATTTATTTGTACCCGACCCTTATTTCTAAAAAAAAAAATAATATTAATAATAAAGATTAATCAACGTTTTGAATACCTTTATTTATGACGTCATAAAAATATTTCTTATATCGCTATTTTCTTCTGCTTAAGCCATGAAAGATACTAAAAAAACACCTATCGTCGCCGCGGTATCACCCGCATTATATTTAAGTGGGTAGTTTGAGCGAAAAACAGCGCATTGTTGTGAGAATTGAAAATAAACTCGCTACCTACCCCCACTACCTCTACCGCAATACTGCAAGGTAGTTATTAATCCATTTATAAACATACTGATTGCTAGATATTTGTATTTTATGACAAAAAAACTGTATTATATATAGTTATAATTTTTCTGGTCTGGTCGGCAAAAAGAACCTTTTAGGCAATCCGCAGACCTGAGAATAGGTTCATTGATATGTAACCCACCAATTAGCTGCCTAGTAACATATCGTGCTAAATTCTAATAATAAAAAGTGCTATGGCAATTAGATCTGTGTCCAGACTTAGGCGAGAATAGAATGTCTTTCCAATAAGCATATTTTTTAACTTAAATGATAATAGGACAATAAATATCCACTTGTGTTTTCTTCAGTATTGTCCTTTAGTTCACATTAAAATATTTGTTAATCTTATATAATCTTTTCATAGATATATTAAATAATAGCAAAGTGGAGGACCGTGCTCTATTATAAAATAAATACATAACAATTTAATACGCGCCGTTAATTTTATAGCAGTATTATCGTTTATTATTATTAATATTTTACATTAAGCTTTAATTTGAATACACATTGTTTAAATTTGATGAAAATTATTGTTTATAGTATAATTATAAGTAACCTTTATTTATTTTAATTTAGTTCAAAAAATAATATACATTTTAAATATATGAGGTATATGACCTTATGTATGTAAAATGTATATTATTTCTATTGATTAAATGCTTTATTTGTTTACTTTCTTCGATAAATCATAAGCTTTTTTTTGATATCTTTTTGTGACATTAAATATTTAATGTCCAAATATTTTTTTTAAATTAAGCATTTAAACCAAAAATGTAACAATTTTACAAATCAATATAATTGTAAGTTACCTTAATAACTTGCTAGATAGGATGCTACTAACCTTAAATTACAATGAAAGAACGACAACTAATATTAGACTACAAGAAATCTCCCTTCGGTAGAAAGGCGTTTCACTCAATCTGTCAATTAGACCAAAATGACTGCATGCGAGGCTTTTATACTATTAGGTATTGAAAATGTACGAATGTTTTATAGCTGTCTGTGTTTGTTTATCTATACTTTATAATGGTCTAAGTCCTAAACTAAAGTTCACATAGCTCTTTGAGGAAATTTTACACTACAAAATGCTTTAACTAAAATAAAAGTATGTAATAAATAAAGTTTTGTTACATTATAATCATTTAATAATCACAAAATATGTTCTTTATTAAAACTTTAAAAGATTCAAGGAATATTCAGTTCAAATATTAAAACATTATCATGGACATGTCATGAACATAAACTTTTCTCATTCTATAAATATTTTTAAAAATGAACTTTGGTTAAATAAAATTTACTTTTTGAGCAAAAAAATAATAACAGATGTCTGCGAAGTAGAGACCAGGACGACAAAAGTCCTCTCTTTGTAATAAAAATGTCGACCACTTGGACTAGTTAAAAAATTATGAGCTTGTATAAAATATGGTACTATTTTTATTACACAGATAACTCTTATTTACAGCAATGTTATGGAAACGGAGTCAGTGAGGTTTTCAGCTGAGGTCAATTAACGCTTTAGCACTTAGCACGCCTGCGACGTGACATGTGAAGCGCTGTTGTGTTTTTAAATATTTACACACATATCGCAAACACAACCGAGTGTAGACTTATATTGTATATTTGAAAATATCTCTAAACATGTATATCCATGTTAAGCTTATTTAAATTTATATAAATATAGAATGGAAAATAAACCGATACGGGCAGGTATTCGAACCCGCGACTACTGGGAAACCGTCCCGTCGCTCTACCAACTGAGCTACCGTATCGGTTTCTTTGATACGGTAGCTCAGTTGGTAGAGCGACGGGACGGTTTCCCAGTAGTCGCGGGTTCGAATCCCTGCCTGTATCGGTTTATTTTTCATTCTATATTTATATAAATTTATATTGTATATTTGTATTTATGTGGATTCGTAGCGGAATAGGTGTACTTATGTATTTCTGATTAAAATATAACAAAACATTTAGAATCTAAATCACTCATTTATTGAAAACCTAGAATGGTTTTCTTAACGAGAACCTTCGGGACACAAAAGTTTAAACTAAGAAGTAGTATTTAGATAGTTTGCAAGTAATAGGGACACTATTTAAAGACAAACGGACGGCGTGGTATTTTCTTTTCCAATAAATAAAAAATATATATATTTTTGTGTTTTTGTTTGGTATCCCAAAGTAACTACATACTTTGTGCAACTTTGATAATTCAATAATTTAAAGTTAAAATATTTTTTGATTGAGTAAAATGGTTTCTATTATTGAGTATCTCTGAATAAAGACATACGTGATACCGACAATGTCGGTCAATATATAACGTATTTACCGAAACACGTCGGCCAAAATTCACACATGACACCATTCACTCGCCATCAGTCGTGGAGTTTTTTCCGCAAGCTGACAAATCGCAGTCGAAACTAACTTTACTAATGTCACATGTGTCGCACCAATCCATTCGTGGGTTACGCTTTGGGAACAATAAAAAACCGCTCTTTTTTTGTTCCTTCTCTGTACCCGTATAACTCCTATATTGTGCTTCTAACTCGGGCGCTCTAAATGTAACAATTTGCTGGATTTATGCGAGCCCATTTTGAATAGAATTTAGAACGTTTACGTTTTTCATGATGTAAATTGTAATGGGTATTGTGACAGCGACGATTTTATACCTGCATGTGAATATTTATGATATAGTTAGGTTATATTTATTGTTCGAAATACATGCATTTATTTCTATTATTGTTTTGAACATTAATGTATGCAAATAAATCGACACGTGGACGAATTTTAATGATAAATGTGAATAAGTTATTGTCGCGGTCGGGGGCTGCGGTCTCAAAAGACCGGAGCGGCGTTACGCTGAGGTCGCTAGAATGGACCTCAGCTACCGCACCCTTCCGCTTTTGTAGGCGAAACGAACCCTGTCCGCAGGAGTGACGTCAAGTCGGGTGACTAATGATCACTCCTAACGGGCGCCGGTGATTCGTTTCTCATGGATATAGGGGGTCTCGACTCGAAGGGGTAATTAAAACGAGCATGTACGGACACTCAGTTAACCCAGTCACGAGTAGCTTTTTCAATCGGGCTCTTCTACGATCTTCCCGCACAATATTAGGGCTCTTCTACGATAATCCCTCACGACGTTACTATTCAGGGCTCTTCTACGATATTTCACTGTTCTTCTTTCTTCAATGTTGAGGTCCGAGGCGAATGGAATACCTCATCCCCATACTTAGCCGCTTAATAACCGGCCGGCTTTACCGTAAAGAGAGCCGCTGAATAGCAACGCGTTTTACGCGTATTTTTACTATGCCCCCGTGACTGAGTTACACATAACTTTATTTACTTTATATACACAGACATTACAATACAATATTCAAAAAGGTTACAAAATTATCTTTATATACACATAAAATGGTTAGTGAAAGTTATACAAATACAAAAGTTACGAAGAATAAAATAGTAAAAAATATAAGAAATTCTATACAATAAAAACAGTTTCAAAGTCTAATTTCTTATAAACTATTATCCTTTCACATAAAGTGTAATACCATTTTATGTTCGCCCCGTTATATACTATCTATTTAATTTACTATTAACAAGATTCATCTATTTTCACATTCTTTCGGGGTATATCGAGAGCAAAAGAGATAGCCTTCGAATGCTATCTCTCTCTTTCTTATTGTTGCACAAAAGAATGCTCCGTAGCAAGTGCGACAAAGCCTTACTATTTAATGTTTCTATGTGATTTTAAATTTCTACTGAGTTATATGAAAATAATAAATTATGATTAAAAACAATAAAATATCAATAATAATCAATATCGAGAATTGTCGCCGACATCCTCCCCCTCGTGCGAAGCACCATTTCTTAGCTAGGCGACTCGATGTTCCCTCTCGACGTTGCGCTCCTACGAAGCCGTCGTCTCGTCCGGTGGCGTCCCGTTGCACGTCGTCTGGTGCGGGACCAACAGCACCACCTTGGAGCTAGGCCTCTTCAAGAGACCTCCGGCCGTGCGCACGTCAACCACGCGCGTGCGGCCGTCGGGTCCCGGGTAGATCTGCATGATCTCTCCGCGCGGCCAGGTATTCCGTGGCAGCGTAGAGTCGACGATGAGGACCACGTCCCCCCGCCGCAGGTCTGGAGCGTCTCTTCTGCCGTCAAGTTTCCTCGGGATGAGCGTGGGCAGGTACTCCTTGACCCACCTCGCCCAAAAGCGGTCGGCCAGATGCTGCACCGCCTTCCAAGTGTGCCGCCTTATTTCGTTGTCATTGAAGGCCCCGACCCTCGGGGCCCCACACGACCTGCCTATTAGGAAATGGTTAGGGGTGAGGGATTCTCCCTCTTCGGTCTCGACTAAGGGTCGAGAGTTCACGATGTGCTCTGCCTCTAATAGCAGTGTATGTAGCGTCTCTTCCTTCGGCTGCTTTTCTCTAAGGGTGACCGCCAGGGCCGTCTTAATGGAGCCCACTAGTCGCTCCCATGCGCCTCCCATATTGGGCGCTCCTGGCGGTATGAATTTCCAACGCATGCCTATAACTTGCGCCTCTGCAGCCAGCTTCTCTTGCTCGCGCATGTCCCAAGCATCCTGTAGCTCCTTATTCGCCTTCACGAAGTTAGTGCCGTTGTCGCTGAACATGATCCGCGGCGTTCCCCTGCGTGCGACCATACGTCGCAACGCGAGGATCATAGAGTCCGCCGTCAATGAGGTGACTAGCTCTAAATGAACTGCTCTGGTGGTTAAGCAAGTGAATAGCGCCCCCCATCTCTTCTCGTTACGGCGGCCTACAGTGACGGTCATTGGTCCGAAGTAGTCCACCGCGGCGCAGGTGAACGGTGGTTCACCAAACTTCAGTCTCTCCTGTGGTAGGTCTCCTGTAGGCGGCGTCTTCGGGGTGCCCTTGCGCACCTTGCACCACTGGCACTCGTGGGCCGTCGCTCGCACGGCCGATCGTAGTCCTAATATCCAGAACCGCTGCCTCAGTTCGTTCATGACTGTCGCGTGGTTCCCGTGGTTGAAGGTATCGTGATAGTGCTTGATGATCAACCTAGTGATCCTGTCCTTTGCATCCAATACTATGGGCTGCTTCAGGTCGCCGTCTATACCTCTCGCCGCGTTAATCCTTCCTCGGACCCTTAGTAGTCCGTCTGCTATGGTGAGATCCAGCCTTCTAAGCTTGCTAGTTCTGTCAAGTTGCCTTTTCTCCGATGTGTTCTTGATCTCGTTCTTGAAGCACTCTTGACTCCTTCGTAGCAGCAATTGTTCCGCCCTCAACAGGAGGTCGGGCCCTAATGGCCGCGCGCACGCCCGTTCGTCGGGCGTTGAAGGCGAGGGCAACTTCACCCTTGCTTTCTTAGCGTATCTTCTCCAGGCTGGATCCTTTTTACGTGTGATTAACGTCTTCTCAGTCCTTCTTCGGCATAAGTCGATGAATTGCAGTACCCGCGCCGCTGCTCTCCATAGCCTCACCCACCTAGAGAACCTCGCAGGTTCTGGCGTGGACGAGCCGCTTGCGGTCGTCGCGGTCACTGTGTGTTTCACTTCTCTGTCTTCGACTGTAGGCTGCGACTTGAAGCTTCGGTGCTCGGGCCATTTCTCCTCGTTCATACTAAGGAACTCAGGCCCCGTGAACCATCTGTGGCCCTCCGCGAACTGTCTCGGTGCTCCTCGGGTCGCGTCGTCCGCCGGGTTCTGACTCGTCGGTACCCAACGCCACTCGTTTGGACGCGTCGTGTCTTCTATCTCCGCCAACCTGTGCGCCACGAACGGTTTGAACGTCCGGGGATCCGAACGTATCCACGATAATACTGTACTTGAGTCCGTCCAGTAAGTCTTCTTCTTCGGGGCGATGTCCAACTCTTCTATGGCCGACTGCGCCAGCCTCGTCCCTAGTAGCGCGGCCTGCAGCTCCAACCTCGGAATGGATATTGGCTTGAGCGGCGCCACGCGCGCCTTCCCAGCCAATAGATTTACCGTCCAACGGTCGCCTTGACGCTGCCTCCAGTACACCGCGCACGCATAGGCAGTCTCACTGGCATCTGTGAAGACGTGTAATTCTCCCTCTTCTCTAGACGGCGCGAAACACCTCGGTATCCTCAGGTCCTTTAACAACTCTACGTTCTGTAGATAAGACCGCCAAGTCTCTTCGCACCCAGGCGTTATAGCTTCATCCCATCCGATGCCGCTACGCCACAAGTCTTGAATCAACCTCTTGCCCTGTACGAGGACTGGAGACGCGAGACCCAGGGGGTCGAATGTAGACATCACTGCGCTCGTCACCTGCCTCTTCGTCGGCGTCATCTCCGCGTAGACTACGTCCTCGTCTACGTTCCGAAAACAAGTTCTGAAACCCAAGTGGTCGTCTCGCGTGAACCAACGGAGACCCAGCGTCTTCTCTTCCTTCGACCCCAGTTCTACCTCCGAGCTCGCCTCTCTCTCGTCGGAGATCGCCTGGAGTACCGCAGGTCGGTTTGAGGCCCATCCCCTCAACTCGAAACCGGCCTTCTTGTGAACCTGGAACACTTCGCGGGCGACCTTCTTCGCTTCCTCCTCCGTGTAGAAGCTGTGCAGGTAGTCGTCCATGTAGTGGTTAGCCCTAATGGCCTCAGCGGCCGCGGGGAACTCCCCCTCGTGTTCAGCAGCATTTGAGTTCTTCACGTGGATAGCCACGCTAGGAGAAGAACAAACACCAAATGTCACTGAAGTCATGCGGTAGTGCTTTGGAGGCTTCTCTCGATCTTCTCCGCGCCACAAGAAGCGCAGACTGTCCCGGTCTTCAGGCCTCACTTTTATCTGCAGGAACATTTCCTTTATGTCGGCCACCACGGCCACTGGCCGCTGACGGAATCGTAATAGGACGCCGAACAACGATTGAAGTAGATCTGGCCCAGGTAGTAGCATATCGTTCAGGCTTTTACCCCCGAACTTAGCTGCGGCGTCGAACACTAGCCTCATCTTCTTCTTAGTCGGATGAGTCACGGCGAAATGAGGCAGATACCATCTCCTTGCAGACGTGGATTCCTGCTGAGCCTCCTCTGCGTAGCCGCTGTCCAACAGGTGCTGCACCTGTTCTCCGTACTCCTTCTTGAGCGCCGGGTCCTTATCTAGCTTCTTCTCGATATTCCGCAGCCTGTTCTCAGCCGACTTCCTGTTATCGAGCGTTTCTTCGTTTTCGTTCTTCCACAGGAGCCCAGTCTCGAACCTGCCATCTTCCATTCTCCTTGTGGTTCTGATGAGTTGCTCCAGAGCCTTACCTTCCGCGTCGGTAGAGGGTCGACGCGGTTGGACCCCGAGCGACTCGATCGCGAAGTGGTCCTTCATCAGCTGCTCCAGTTCATCTTCTGAGGCAGCGGTGTGCGCGCACGTCATCACGTTCATTGGTCTCGACGCTCCACCGTCGGAGCCGTGCAGCACCCACCCCAGCTGAGTCAATGATGCTACAGGTTGATTCCTTTTTCCTTTTCTTATGACCCGCGTTATGATGATGTGCCAGTTGTCTTGACCGATGAGCAAACGAGGCTTCTCCTCGTCGTATACTAAACGTTCTAACATACGTTTAAGGTGCGTGCACTTCTTCAATCTCGTTTTATCTAACCTCTGAGGTGTGAGGTGTAGATCCTTTATCGTTCTCACTCCTTCGAGTGTCTGCCGCCGCGAGTGATGCACACCCTTCAGCTTGAGGTTGACGCGCATGGAATCTTCACTTCCCAAGATCTTGCCTCCGACCGTCTCCAGACGTAGAGGCTCCTTCGGCCCCTTCAGGCCGATCTCATGTGCCACTGAAGCGTCAAGTAAAGTCACTGTGGACCCTTCGTCCAATAACGCCAATATGGTAGCAGCCCCCTTCGGGCCGTACACCTCTACCGGTACCATCTTCAAATACGCCCTCGGCGCGGTCAATGCGTTCACCGGTAGCACTACGTTGTTTGACTTTTCTTTTTCTTCTTGCTTCTGGCCTTCTCTCTTGTAGTAGTGAAGCAGGTTATGATGCGTCCTCTTGCAGTCCTTGCAAGGCGGCTTCTTACAATTTTCTTTTCTATGCTTGCCTTGCAGGCAATTAAAACACCCTCCGTGCTTTATCACTATGTCCCATCTCTCTTTGACGGACGCCTGCAAGAACTTCTTACATCCCGCTAACGGGTGTTCCCCTTGACAGTGCGGACATGAGGGCTTCTTCTCAACACTAACATCGACCGCGGCGTGCGCGGCTTGTTGTCTGTACGTACCTTGTCTCCTTATCGTAGGTTCCAGAAGTGCGTACGGCCCGCACCGATCCGCCTCTCTGTTGAGGAAGTCGGCCACTGTCACCAGGTCACTTTCTTCATGATCGGCGGCGTAATCGAACCACCGATACTTCAACACCGCAGGTAGCTTCTCCACTATTGTCTTCATTATCTCTGGAGACTGTAGATACTGCGGTTTTCTTAATCCTTTCACTGTAGCTACGACGTTGTTCACTTGACTCGCGAATATACAGACGTCGCGCGCATTCTCGCCGATCTTCGACAGCCCCTTCAGCTTGTCCATCTCGGCGAGCACTAACACGTCCGGCCTCCCGAAGCGACGCCTCAAGGCGTCTATAACATCTTCGGGTGGACACTCCGAATACAAGAGGCTCTTCACCGCCTCCCTTGCCGTCCCCTTGATGGCCTTCCTGAGCCTGGCCATGTTCTGAGGGGGTGTAAACAGCCCTCCCGTGTCTTCATACACGGTCCTAAAAGCGATCCATTCGCCTATCGCGCCGTCGAATAGGGGCAGCTCCGTCATGTAACTCGGCGCCGCCGTCCCTGCCTTCGGCACCGCTTGTATGGCCCTAATGATCGCCTCAGCCAAATCTTTGTTCCCCGACACCGATGAGTGCACTTCTGGTTTGACTACCGCGGGCGAAGTAACTTGGATACTCGGCGGCTCCTCTATGCTCTTCCTTGGCACGTCGCCGGCCCTGTGCCCCTTCCTGGGCACGACACTGGCAGCATCTTCCAACCATTGATGTACTTCCGCTTCTTTATCTTGAATCTCTTCGTCGTCCGAGTCAGCCAATCGCGACAGCTCTAGGTTGGCCCTGGCCACAGCGGCCCGAGCCTGCGCCTCGCGGAGCTCTAGCTCCGCTAGTTCGGCGCGTGCCTCTAGCTGTTTTTTCTTAGAAGCAGTGCTTCTGACCGACGACGCTCTCTCGCGTACGGTGGCGGCTGTCGGCGCGTTCTTCGTGTTGTCGGGTTTCGCAGTCACTTCTGTACTCGTAGTTTCGTAGCTCGTTGTGGTCGCTTCCGTCGTTAGCTCCGTGGATGGCTCCGTACTACTTTCCCGTCCCGAAGTACGGGGAGGGGTACGGGCGACTCCCGGCGTCGCGGTTGCTTCTTCTACCGACGGTCGTTCTACAGTTTCGGACCCCTTGTGGCTCCTCGTGACCGGCATGGTTGCTTCGAAACCACTTAATATACACCCTTAATGAATCTAAACCCCTTAGATCCGGCTCGAAGGACCAGATGTCGCGGTCGGGGGCTGCGGTCTCAAAAGACCGGAGCGGCGTTACGCTGAGGTCGCTAGAATGGACCTCAGCTACCGCACCCTTCCGCTTTTGTAGGCGAAACGAACCCTGTCCGCAGGAGTGACGTCAAGTCGGGTGACTAATGATCACTCCTAACGGGCGCCGGTGATTCGTTTCTCATGGATATAGGGGGTCTCGACTCGAAGGGGTAATTAAAACGAGCATGTACGGACACTCAGTTAACCCAGTCACGAGTAGCTTTTTCAATCGGGCTCTTCTACGATCTTCCCGCACAATATTAGGGCTCTTCTACGATAATCCCTCACGACGTTACTATTCAGGGCTCTTCTACGATATTTCACTGTTCTTCTTTCTTCAATGTTGAGGTCCGAGGCGAATGGAATACCTCATCCCCATACTTAGCCGCTTAATAACCGGCCGGCTTTACCGTAAAGAGAGCCGCTGAATAGCAACGCGTTTTACGCGTATTTTTACTATGCCCCCGTGACTGAGTTACACATAACTTTATTTACTTTATATACACAGACATTACAATACAATATTCAAAAAGGTTACAAAATTATCTTTATATACACATAAAATGGTTAGTGAAAGTTATACAAATACAAAAGTTACGAAGAATAAAATAGTAAAAAATATAAGAAATTCTATACAATAAAAACAGTTTCAAAGTCTAATTTCTTATAAACTATTATCCTTTCACATAAAGTGTAATACCATTTTATGTTCGCCCCGTTATATACTATCTATTTAATTTACTATTAACAAGATTCATCTATTTTCACATTCTTTCGGGGTATATCGAGAGCAAAAGAGATAGCCTTCGAATGCTATCTCTCTCTTTCTTATTGTTGCACAAAAGAATGCTCCGTAGCAAGTGCGACAAAGCCTTACTATTTAATGTTTCTATGTGATTTTAAATTTCTACTGAGTTATATGAAAATAATAAATTATGATTAAAAACAATAAAATATCAATAATAATCAATATCGAGAATTGTCGCCGACAGTTATGTTCCTATCTTTTTCTTACTACGTGTAATAATTATTCAATAATTAAATAAATCAACAGCTTTACCTATCCACCTATTCCAAGTAAAACTCAATTAAAAATGGTACTTTATTTGTCAGTCAGTTTATGTATTAACAATTGTAAAAAGAAATAAGCGAATTAAAAAACTCAGTTAAAATAATAAAATTATTGTCATACGTTATTTACCTACTAATCTGTTAGGATACAGCCTAAATGAACAGATATCGTCGAAGTTTATTTCGAATGTAATTAAAGATAAATGCAGAATTATAAACATAACTTTATACGTGAGAGATTGTTATAAGATGAGAGTGTTTTTCAATTTCACATGATCACGACAGTGGGACAATTGAATCACCTCAGGAGTGCACTCTTTATATTAAACAAATGATGTTGACACTCTTTATGTTCAATAAAATCAGTTTCGAGTTGATAGAGAAATCTAACATACATAAAATTATCAAACATTACAAACAAAAAATCCTCCTTTTTTGAAATCGGTGTAAACAAACGTTACATGTAGTTTTTAAATCATACAAATTCACTATACAAACACATAAAAGCAGACATAAGCTTTGTCGTTTCAACTACTTTGTCATAAATTTATAAGTTTAGTGGGTGCGTAACCTTTACAATTCTGCTTTAGCTTTGTTGTAACTGTCCTTTGTTGGACACTTTTTTTTATAGAGTTCACTTGTTGCTGACTTGTGTCTAGTAAATAGAAGTTCTTGAGCACTGCAAGTCTTTGTTTGTTGACTATGTATAATGTAGAATGGTGCGTTACAGTCCTGAATAAAAGAACTATATAGATAATAAGAAATTGCTATTTTTATTTCATTGTTTCTACAATTTCATCCAGTACTGTATTATCTGTATTATATAAATGACATTTCTTTAATAATAATATTAGGTAACAAATAACAATCAAGTAAAATCCTGGTGATAAACAAATAATATTAACCAAAATAAATTTATTGATATTTTGCAGTCTGTCTGTAGGTATGATAAATGGTATTTACGTTACACCTGCCACGGAATGAGAATACAAATAGTTTTTGATAAAAAATTATACAAAAAAACAAAACAGATTTTCCTAAAATCAAATTGATAGGTTTTATTACTGAACCATAATATTTATTCTATTTAAAAACACTTAGTTTTCTAATGAAATGAATAAAATAGTTGTTCACTTCGTTGACTTCCTTACTAACTCAACACAAAAGTCACGGCTAGCCGCAATGATATTTCTTCTTTTCAACTTCAAATAACAAACAAATAAACTTTCCCAATTACAATAATAAGTAAGATTAAAAATATATAGCTTTTTTATTTGTTTTTATTAATAATCCTTTTAGTTTTTGGTAAAATCGCGAACACGTTAACGAAGCACATCTCTTAAATACCCCTGCTTACTCGGCTTTTATTACTTTAATCGCTGGAGCCACTCGTGAAGATGAGTTGCGTCCATTTGTTCAATCAATTATTCGTTCGGCGGTAACGCGGCTGTGTAATTTATAGAGGTGGGTGCCTGACCTATTAATTTGCCCCCACGCGTTGCTACTTTGTAGAGAACAATGATCGCACGTGAAGGGTTATCGTGTAAAAGAGAATCTACAGTAAGGACTTAAATCAACAGCCATGAATATCAAGCCGTGGTATAATCCTAAAGAGTTACTGATCTTTAGGAAAGGAAATGTTATATAATATGTTAGTAAATACATAATATATATACATTTAATATAATTTAAGAATCGATATTTTTTTTATACAGTCTTTTAGGTATCGTATCATTGAAACCGATTGGGTTTATTATTATACAATTTGAAAACTAAAACTACCTAAAGTTCGATTTGGATAATACTAGCGTTATCTAGCCAGTACAGTTGAACGAGCCCGTCGGAAGTGAGCTCTAAATTAGTGCTCGAAGCCTTCGTTACATAATTGGGTGCTCGTGTTAACGCGGGGAATTAATGACTTACAATGAGTGTTCTTTAAATAACCTGGACGGGTACTGGCTGTTGTTTAGAGCATAACTACATTGACGTTGAGGCAGGTTAGGGACGTAGTTTGCTTACCGTATAAATTTTACATTTCTTTAAAGCTATTTTCTTAGCAAATATATAACTTATTATATTTGAATAAAAGTATATTTAATAATTAAAAAATGTGTAAATATTAATAAATGATTATATCTTTATTTCATAAATAATTATATTTTTATGTTTATGATGATATTTTTATGTTAATTGTAAAATGACAAATAAATAATGTATATATCACCTGTTAGATGTAACATCACGTTTAGTCTTCAACTGATAATTTTATAATCTGATAATCAAATAAATTAAAGAAAAACCTAAATGCTACATATGTAACGCCTTAAATAAATATTAATCTTCTGCTACGGGATCGCTACGGCGTAGCGCGTCGTAGCTGAGGGTGTTAAGCAGACCCTCATAAATAAGCTCGGCAGTTAAATGAATAATTAACGGACACTAACCGTTTTATGAGCGAGCCACTACTGTATTGCAGTGTTTGAGATTTTATACGATTTTATTATCTCAGCTACGTTTCCTACTAATTATGTTAATGAATAATGATTGTTAGACTATATTGAAAATCGAATGCTACTTTTAATAATATTTATAATTAGAATTACTTTTTTAGTTAATTAGTATTATACCATTACGATTTCGATCATATTCACCTACTAAAATTAAATATTGAAAGCGACCTGGCTACGTACACGGTATCAGAGAGCGTTCTAACGATTATTCTGTTTCATCACATAAAGTTCATTTGTTCGTAACGTGAGCCTAATTCCAATCTGCTGCGCGTCCGATCGCCTATTTGTAGTGAACTCAAATTGATGTCACTCTGTTCGTGTAGGAATCGAAATGTATTTGACGCTATTTTGGTTATTGTACCTAGTAATACCTATATAATTACTGACACTAAATAAGTATATGAATACTGTTTAATCCAAAAAAAAAACAATATTTAAACAACTAAACATATTCAATGTCTATTGGAAACATTTGAAATAAATTAGTTTGATGTGTCATATATTTATATACCTATATATATTTCAAACTTAAGTATTAAATTGGAATTAAAAACAAATTAATTTTACAAAATCGACGCAATATGTGTTACAAACACTGTCACAAAAAGCATACTATTAAGTTAATAGATATTGGCCTATAATAGTCATTAAAATGTAAACAGTATTCTGTAGTAGCGTACAGTAGTGAGGTTCCAGAGCTGCAGTGTATTAAAATATTCCTAGTAATGACTAAACTCGGTTGCTTATAAAAATATTCAAAATCTCTCCCAAGAAATTTCCGCAATGTGTAGGAATAGACGTCAAACTTGGCGTGAAAGACGTTTTCTAACTTTCAAACTTAGTTTATTATAGTTTATAACTATCCGCACTCAAAACTTTGTATCGTGCTGTGTAATGCATAGTCTTTAATATCTGACTCCATAAATGAGATCTAAACATCTTACCATATAAAGAATATAATATTCATGCGGACGCTACGGCAGAATTAGCAATGATAACAAGAAACAAGTAAACTATACAGTGAACAAGATACTAAACACATATTTAAGTACGTCTAACCGTTGCCGAAATTGCAGTAAACTTAATATCTCAGTAATAAATGACCAGTAGTTAGTTTAATGGTTGTATTAATCGTTGTTTTGTCTACTCGGCCTCTAGTCATCTCGCTATTTATAGTTTCCGACTGCGGTCAATACTAACAAGACAGTCGTGTTACTATTACCATGCCACTACTAAAAGTTTAAATTATAAATAGCAGAACCATACTAATTTGGTTCTTAGTAAAATAATGTTAAATGATATTCTTCATTTCTAATATAATTAAAAGTTATGTAATTGTTATTTCATTGTGATATATTTTAGAATAAATTTATACAATTTAGGAAAGTTTAATATTTCAAATGTTAAATCTGAGATGAAATATATATTATAAATGTAAATACACAAGTCAATAGTCTCAACGCAATCCAACTTTTGTTATTTGAAAGACAAAAGTAGGCTGTTCAATTATTAATTTAATTAAACTTGTGTCGCGGCCAATCGTTTTCTGTTCTCTCCCTGTATAATCTTTATTGTTTTCTAAGATTTATAAGTGGGGAGAGAAGAGAAATATATTTCGATTTGATAATAAGCGGGGCCCCGCTGTCCTCGGGGGACATTGACGTGATGGTTTGGATCTAATATTTTATTATAACGTATCATTCTTCACGCGATTCCCTGATGGCTGAGAAAAGTATCCAATATATATCAAATCGGATATAAATAACGGCTATTGCTTTTTATCAATAACACGTTTCAATATGATTTGATTAAAATTATGCTATATTTTTTTGGATATAAAAATCTTAAATATTGCTTGCTTTATTGAATAAAAAATTTATAGTTGATGTCTATAAGTTTAGACGGGTTTTTAAGAAAGATATTTTTTATTCTTCTACTTCCTTGAATATTGAATGGAAACAATCGGAACGGTTCGATCTCTCGTTAGAGACCAACGAAGCGGGGAAGCCTTTGAAGAGGGAAAATTAAGAAGAAAAATGTAAAGCACGCAAACAATGCACACCGGACCGAACGAATGAACCCTTCGTTCACTGAACGTCTGCTTCCTTTGCTTCTTCATGTTTCGTTCAGGCTGTATAACACAGCCTTGTTAGGATATAAGTGAAACAAAAGACGAAAATAATAAGACAGGAAATAGAAATTTCTTTTGTTAAAGTTGCCTTGTTATTTAAATATCTTCTCCAATTGAAGTGAGTGTGTTTATATTTATGAAGTTTGGAATATGACGCTTTGTAGCAAATAACAATTAATTTCTCAATTTTGGGTCAGTAATTGATACAATAAATTATTGTGAATATTCATTTCAATTACTGCGTTGAAATCGAATGAAATTTCTTTACCTAAAGAGAAACATGAAATATATATTTAACTAACGTTTAATATGTTTATATCAACTTACTATAAAAATGTTGTGTTTTATAAGTATATCAACAGTACTAATTTTAGAACATTCTAAATAAATGTTATTAGATTGATTATATTGCAAATTTTATTTTCCGGTATGATATAAAGCACTTAAATTAAAATTTGTCAATTTATGATAACATAAAATATCCCAGCATAAATAAATTTAACATTATATGATTCTGGAAATAATATCCCAAATAATTAATATCAGCCGTGGTCCATAATACATCAGCTATCAAATATCAATATTATTTAACATTCAAAATGACTTACATACACACATTGAGAAAGTATAGATTAAAATGTCGTTCTGCATTTTTGTTTTCTGTGACTTTTGCTTAGAGACTCCGATAACACGACGGCTCGTGTTACCTTGGCTTAACTGCGAACTACAAATGTTCGTTGAGCTTTTTCTTAGATATGAATCAAAATATTAGAAAATATGACTTGAATGAAATATCTAAAAATATTATCACAAAATGTCTTTTGAGAAAACGTACAACAAGTGATTTGATACATACAGTTTTCTTATTAATTTCATAGTTATCAGAGAATTTAAAACTTCGCTTATTTAATAATTGTATTTAAGTGTTTAAAAAGTTGTATTATGACTTCTTTTCAAATAGAATTAATTTTTATTATTTTATCTGATCCGATACCCCTAGAAAACTCTAATAGCTTCCCTCAGATAACGTTGAACGGGCGGTTGTGTAAAACTGTTCTTATCTATTCTCTTATCGCATTCCAACTCGAAAGCTAAGCATTATTGAGATGGAGTTTAACTTTTCAGATCTTTAAATTCTTTAATTTTAATAAATGTGATAATGATTAACTCACACTTATTGGAAATCATAAAAAAAAATACAAACATGACACAGATAAAATAATTTGAATTTTTGAATAGACCTCTACGAGTGAGGTCGAGTGAGAAACATAAATAGTAAAATTCAGTGGCGGGTATTGTGGACGTGATTTACGCACTCCGTACCGGCGCCTCGAGCCGTATCTCTTGAACGGTCCACTGAATGTTTTGTTTACGATAAATGATTGCCTTTTGCGAAATAAGGCTGTTTTATCTTGGCGATTTATTATCACTATTTTTTGCTTGTGGCTTCTCCGGGGCTATTGAAATAAAGTTTGTTGTTAACTAATATTGTGTTCGAAACTGAAACGTTACTCTTGAATCCGAGTGTAATATTTGTCATATTTCAAATCCATATGATTACCTTGGCTCAATTTTGTTGGCAAAATGACAACTTCTCTGAAGGTTTTAAGCCAGAATTCATCAACAACATGAACATGCTTAAAGTTTTCAAGAAATAGCAACTCGCAATTGACGCCTGAAATAACTTTCAAACTTTGGATTTCACAAAACAGTCGTTGTTAACAAATTGTGCATGAAACCAAGTTTTCTTTAATATGTTGTTTTGCCCATTAAAACGAACAAAAGCAAATCGTATTCAATATGTAGCTTCTCATAAAGATAAAAGTTTGCTTATCAAAGTTAATTGGATTACATAATACTTGACTTTGTAACAGTATAACACAATGCATGTCCAAATCTACCATTCAGGACATTTTTTTGATATAAAATAACAGAATCTTTTAACATATACATATATTTCCAAATGTCTATAGAAGTGAAAACTTGCAATCGACGCCGGCAATAACATCCAATCTCGCGAACTCGGCCAACAGTCGTTGGTACAAATTGTCACCATCGGCATTTTCAACTCTATAACAACCGTATGTGATACGCTGTAAAGTTCAAAATTAAACAAACATTTTATCTTCGTCACCATCCGCATAGAATAGGGCAGTTAAGAGAGAACTTCGACCATAATCATTATCGCTGTCCCGCCCTTAGACTGCTGGTACAAGTTGAAGTTTCCAAGCGAGTCGCAAGACCCTTATTTATGGCCTGCTTTTGGCTCGCAACAATCGTTACCAGCGGTTATGGCCTTAAGTTTTACTGTGATTAAGGGTACGAGTTGTCTTTAATTATTGTTTGAATATAAATTAGTATTCTGCAGATGTAGATTCTTGGCAACTCATTTGGCAAGAAACAAAATTTTCTTACGACCCTGTATGTATATTTCATTATTAAACTACCTAATTTATTACTATCTTTAACTGAATAGTTTATTTAATTTCAATGGGCATAGGCATCTTTATACGAAGCTTACTGTAGGTACACTTATCTTTAACTGAACAGTGTATTTAATTTCAATGGGCATAGGCATCGATGCTTACTGTATCTTACTTACTTACTGTACATAGCGGTGTCTTACTGTACTGTTTTAAGGTAGTGGTTATAAATATGAAATTTGATATTACTTGATACGATAGCTCAGTTGGTAGAGCGACGGGACGGTTACCCAGTAGTCGCGGGTTCGAATCCCTGCCCGTATCGGTTTATTTAATTTTTTATTATATATTACTACTACCTGTTTTAACCTAACTTGAAGTAACACATGATTCACAGTATGGAATTTTACCCCCTCTTGACTTAGCATTTGGTTTCTAACGTTTATTTCTCCCTTGTTCCTTTCAGGTTAAAGATGTTTTACCTCCTGATTAAATATCATTTATCAGCTATTAAGATACAATGAAATCATACCAGTCAGTTGTAGTCACGTTTGGAGTTTTTGTATCGCAAAATATGTTATACAGATACCATATACCACACCATAGAATATATATAGTTTTTTAGCACAGACTGTAACACAATAATGACATTAGACCTCTGTAAATAGCATCAAGCAACAAACAGCAAAACATTTTTACCTATCTTTTTCTCAGAACGACCATTCCTATACGACGTCCCAATCCGTTTATTGCCTAAAAAGTAATTCTACGGGACTCATTTACATAACGTGAGAAGTAGAAAAAACAAGTTGTTTTCTTTTTGTCTACCGCTCCGAGGACTAGCGCCATGAGAGTTTTATAATATAAGCAGTGTGACTTTAGAATCCGACTTTTATATACTTGCGGTGTGAATAAATTTATTATGCGGCATTTTTTGTGTTGTTTCTTTTTTAAATAACATTCTGTTTTATTTATAAATATGGTGTTTCGTAAACTTTATGAACTTATATTTTTTTACTACTACTAATATAAATAACAGCCAAAGAGACTTAAAAGGTTTTTAACCTTACGTTTCTCCCAGTATTGGTTGTTAGTAGCCCGTGAATTAAACCAAGATTAATCTCGGATCGGAAAACTGGGTTTCCTCCTATCATTACATCTATTAAGGCCTACGTCCGATTGTTTGTTTATAGGTACACAGTAGGCCTTGAAAGTGGACACAACTGCTTCGTGTTTTAAATTTTTTACCTGTTTTATGTGTTGTATGAAGCTAAATAAACACCTGGTAAGACAGATGAGAATCTTTTCCACCCTTTAATATAAGACGCAATATTCGAACTCATTTTTATCAACAGAAAGTGATCCACGTAATTTATACCATACCGGCAGCGTGCGTCTTCTCGTATAAATGAGATTATTTCATAGACCCATAAATTGACTAAGTATAGAAATTTATTTAAATTGCAAAACTTTCTTTGTGAACATTTTAGTGTAAGGGTTACCTTATATTACAGTGTTTATCAATAAATAAGTTCATTATGCAACGTTTAATGCGTACAATTTATTATACGAGAAACCATTAAAATATGTAATATTGCAAAGGGATCCTGTTAAAAGGCGGCCACCTCCAGTTACCGCAATGTAATTATATCCTTGGCCCGTCACGGCTTGCCGCAGAGTAAAGCTTGCTTTTATGAAAACTTCGACAGAAACCATAATTAACTATTATATTTAATAAGTCTTAATAACATTTTGTATCTTTTATATTTAAAAAAATATATATAAAAACAGTGTACTTAAATCTAATTAGCACATCAACATTAATTTGTTATGTCCGTTTTTAATATTTTATTTCGACACTAGTCATTTTTACTTTAGTAAGAAATTGTAGGTATCCCTCGACAAAGATCAAGATTTCAATAAAAAAACCTGATAATTATATTATAGTGAGACAAATTAATTAACAGATTCTTAAAAACAAACTTGTGTTCTTAATAATCAATAACTAATTAATTACGAAATCAACGGTAGTTATTCGTATTGTACAAATTGAACGATGAATAAAAAATACTCCAACTTTTGCTACGAAGGCTTCAAGTGGCGCATCCTTAAGCTACCTTAATTAACGTCTCTCTAATTAAAATTCCATTCATTTGACCGGAAAAAAACCCGACGTGACTTATCGTCGGATATTCTTTTCTCTAAATATTCTCTTAAATGTAAAACGTTAAATTAATGATAATAATACAGTGGTTTTTAATTCGGCAACTCATATTATGAAGACTTCTTAGTAATGCTTTTCATTAATTTTACTATATTACATCATTATTACTTATCTAACTAACCTAACTTTTTCATATTTATCAATCCTTTTATTATCAATCGTTACGCTTACTATCCAATATTAGAAAAATTGTTTTGATCAAAGTTTTGATTGTAATAGTCCAACACAAAATTTTTATCAATTACAGAAGATGCTTTAGAGTTAAGACTATAATATTAAAAAAAGTATTTCCTACCGCTTTCACAATTGTGCATTACAACTAGATGTCACCGTGGAAAACAATCGTATACAGATACAAACCAGTTTAATTCTAAAAGAAATCACTGCAGTTCAGTCTCTAGCATCTAAGCTAAGTTAAATTTATTATAATACTAGCAGACTCGGCCACGCGTTGCTGTGGTTGCTAAGGTTTTGGATATACCTATTACATATACCTATTACATATAGTAAACTATTTAAGAAGTCACGGTATTAGAAAAAATAAAATTAAAAATTTAAAAAAAAAACCCCCGACCGCTAAGTAAAGGAAAAAATTTAAAATGCAAGTCAATTTATCAAGGCCAATAACGAAAGAACAATATTTTGATATAAAATAATATTGTGACTTAAAATTAAGATGTAAGTTATCCTATGTTTCAAGTTGGATCAAACTACACACGGTGTGCAAATTTGATTAAAATCGGTTAAGTAGTTTAGGAGTCCATCGCGGACAAACAACGTGACACGTAATTTATATATATTAAGATAGACATATAGGATGTTTACCTGATTGACTGGTCTAAGAGTGTCACACAGTCAAAACTAAGTTGGAAAACTTAAAATTTTTAGACAACCACTTTCATAGGATTTTTGGTAAATTTCATCCAGAAATATATTTTTATTTAAATATATTTTTATATTACCAATAGAGCAAAAACCGACATACGCTTCTACCGAAAGCCTGTTTGTTTTTATTTTCCATTAAATTTACATTAGCAACCTTCTGTTAAAAATAAAGAAATATGTGTTTCAAGAGACAAGCTTAACTAACCACAGGATATTTTTTTTGTAAAACCCAGATAAAAGTTATTAAATTCATAATGTAAAGTATTTAAAAATTAAATATTTAATCTCAATTTATTTTCTAAGCCTATTATCGTTTATAGAAGACTCATAAGTTAATACAGTAATATCTCCTTTGAGTACAACAATCTTTATAAATTTGATCAGTAAAATTTTGAAAATTCAATGTCCTAACAGACTTTAAAACCTTACAACCAAAGTTTTAGATAATTACCCGAGCGCCTATTTATTAGGTCGCCAACTATATAACATTAAAATTGATCTCGCAGTTCCTGAGTTGGCAACTTGGCGACGGCTAGTGAATTTTCGTGGAAACTTTATCAATTTTCATCGTTCCATTGCCGCAGGCGGCGTTCAATTACAATATCATCTAGCCAGCCTCATCTGTATAACGGATCCGTCCCATATTAATATTGATTCAATGTTTAACAGATTGAAAATATTTTATACATTGTGGTATGGAGTATGTAGCACTGTTTAATTTTTCTTTATATTTTCTTTTTTTTTTCTCCAACTGATAGTTTTTTTTATGAATTCATTCTTTCTATTACCGTCATCAATACGTATTAATGAAATACATGAAAACTTAGCAAAACAACTAAAATAATAATTGCGTGCATATCGAATGCTAGCGGTGTCAACTCGATAAGTAAATTTTCTTTGAGATTTGAAAAACTATATAAGTATATATTAAAATTCAGCAATAAATGTCTGTATTTTGTTTGCCTTTTTAATTTATATAACATAAGCTGCTTTATAAATAAAAAATAACAAGAAACTCGAAGTAACTATTTCGTAATCCGGGTACTTCCAAGTTTCCTGCACCGGGGATTGCGGAGATTCCTACAATTTCCAGGATACGAATAAAGTCAAACAAACGGTCAACACGCGACAAGTTTTAATAAGATTTTGTTGCGCGAGCGAACCATATTGTCGCCCAATCGCGGTCCCTTCACGCTTTTATTGGGCTAGTTAGCATTTATACTTATTTTCTTCAAATAGAAACATTTCTACTGTATTGATTTTAATCAAAATTATTGTTCTTACCTCAATTACCATAATCTTCTTATAAATTAATATGAATATATATGCATGTTCTTTATAATTGATATAAAATGTTATAGTGATCCTGTGATTTCAATAAGTTTTTATCAGAATTATTATGAAATAAATTAACATATATATAATGTTTATTTTTAATCAAGATGGCGCGTGTAGATGTTAAGTTTTTGCTATGTAGGTCGTGTCAGCGAATCTATAAGGTGCTCACTTAATCCTGGGACAAAAGCCTTAGAGACAAGAAAGATCGGATCAATAGGGTTGGCACTTTAGTTATTCCGATTACTGGTGAAGCAAAACAGTTGAATTTATTGACAAGATCTATATTCCTCAGCTGTCATTTTATTCTTATTTTTTATAATATTTTATATTTAAAAAAATTACATGAAGTATTCAGAATAAAAACAAATTTAACTATAAAAACGAAAAACGTTGCTTCTAGGATCTTGAAAAAGTTAACATGGTGAAATAAAAATAAATTTTATTTTCGGTGTGCTCTGAACCAAGTACTCAGAAAATACATATATATTTATAAATTTATAAATTTAATTGAAGTAAATAACTTTAATATAGTTAAATAGTTTTATTTCCTCTACTTTCACCGGCAACCCTGAGGTCACTTGTCAGCCACTCTGCCGCGACCTGCGAACAACGTCCTATGACAAGAGGTTCGAACAAGAACTTGCGGGAAATCTTTGTTTTTTCGCGACGTTCGAAATTGATTGAGTTGAGTGTCCATTACTTTTACGGAGGAAGTTTATCAGAGGAATCATTTTAAAGTTCAAAAACTTATACAACCTGGAAAGATATCTTCTATCAAACTATTAAACTTGTAACTTTTGAAAGCCTTAATATCATGAGCTTTTAATTAAATACTTTGCTTTAATATAGTCTTGAAACAAATCGCAAACGGGGTGAAATGTAAAATAAAGGAATTTGAATAACAAAACCCTGAACTCGAATACACTTGGGGCTAAATGAATTTGAAACCAACGAGGCGACCAAACTGTAAGTTTAAACGCGATTTAAGAAACAGGAGCCAACAGCATTAGGTTTCTAAACCGCTGGGTCAGATTTTATAAGTCTGGAACCGTGGAAGCATGTGGCTATTGTTTGTAATAATAGCTTGTTTTAAAAATATGGGTGTTATAAGAATAAATAAAATTGCCGAGAAATTCTTCTTCAAAGAGAATATATTCTTTGTTAAAGGATAAAAGACAGTGGTTTTTAAAGCTAAATAAATCACGATGTAATAATAAAATAGAAATTAACAAAATTAACGAAAATGTATATAAATATATCCGTTAACTTGATTCTATATCAAATTAACTTAATCTATTTTTTTTTTAATTCAACCACTTCCAGAATTAGAATAATAAGGCGCAATTCAAGGTTTAATTATAAAATATATGAACAAAAGCAACTTTGACCAATCATGCACAATATAGGGTTATGTACATGACTGTACCTTAAAGTACCCGTGTATCAGTTGCGGCACGTGTCTTAAGGGTTATAAGCATATTATGAGAGTACACATGACCGTCTATAAACATGATTTAAGATAGATACATATGTTTTGAAGGCAGCCTCCAAACCGCAGTATAGCCGGTAGCTTCTACTCGTAACTGCCACTCCACTCCAATGTAAATATTAGTTAATTAAGTGTAAACCTAGAGAAGCATTTAGCTAGTCTGGCAAATGTTTGAGTTGGGAGTTTAAAAACCCTTGTGCCAACATCCTTCCTACTTCCCGGAGATGAACTTCAGCCCGGCTTAATATGAAGTATTATCCATTTACATTATATTGGTCGTATTATTTATTACATAATATAACGATGGATTTTTAATTAGATTATTGATACAATATACAATGCTTTATATTTTTTTAATACTGCTAAAAACTAATTTGATTCATAAATAGTATGTCTAGGTAATATAGTAGGATACGCAGAATAAACACAATTAAATTGGTAAATAATTCTCGGTTTCAAGTAGAAATGTTTTGTATTTTTTTCTAAGGAATTTACTTATTCTAGCCGTAAAATACAGAAGTAGATTAAATTTCACTATTGCGGCCTTAATGATACTGTTTGCACTTGTATCTTAACTAACTAATTAACTTAATCAAATGTTAGAAATACGAGATAATACACTAATTGCAATAAAATATTTACATTCAAAGCCAAATATCGAGAAATAAACGATGATCTGAAACGGCACGAACCAATTAATATTACCGTCAGTCGTTTGAAGTTCCAAGCAGTCGCACATTGCCCCATAATTGCCTAGCCGCTTGTCAATGCGTAAAATGTGCCCTGGAGCGGAAATCAAACGTGATAACCGCTAAGCAACCTAATTATAATTATCAATATACAATATTGTAGCAAGGACTGTTAGCGGAATGATTATTAACTCAAATTAATTAGTGCCTCGAAAGCCTATCGAAATTATTTTACCAATATCTAATTTCAAAATTTAATATTATATATTTAACGATATTGTTCATTATCTTATTTATAGATACAATAATCTCGTTAAAGAAGTTACAAATTTTGCCCATTAGTATCGAATTTATTATAAATGCGCAAAATGTGTCTCGAAGCGCAAATTTAAAAGAACTTTCTTTAAACAAACTTATTATACTCTTACACATGAACTATTTATACATTATAATACGATTGATTGGAATAAAATATAAAAAATAAATAAAATATTAGGTCGTTTTTCCAGAAAAAAATACTCAAAATTACAATACATGGAGTAAACGAGAAAGATCAAAGTAATAAAAAAACAAAAAGCCGAACAAAAAAAGAAAAACAATAATAAATTTTACTAGCGACGTCTGATGGTATGAGGTATGTTAGTCGTCGTTAGCTTTCAATGGGCGCTCCGTTATAACTATAATATAGGTACTACAGTATATATGGCTATGACTGAACACTACCGAGAGATACTACCGTGGTTAAAAGGCTAGATATAAAATTTAACATGCAGTATAATGGAACGTAATTTTTGGAAATATTTTACTTTAGTTTATATTTTTGAGAATTTCTATAACAAATATCAATAGTAAATAAAATTATTTCGTTACTATGTGTACAAATTTTTTATATTATTCTAACCTACCTCCACCTACCTCTACCGGATCATTCGGTAACATAAACAAATAGTGCGTACATTTAAATAAAGCTCGTTGCAAGCGAGCGGTAGTGGATTACGCTAGCGGCAGGAAAACATTGCGGGGAGGAAATTACGTTTCCGCGGCGAACGCCCCCGGTAAAGGTTGTGTGCTTCTAATTTGTTGAATAATTGTTGAGAACACCCGGGGATAACGCATCTTGTGTTTCATTGATGGGGTTGGGTTTGATCAATTTCAATTGATGGAAATTTACTTTGATTGATCATTGTAATTTTAACATGTTTTTTTTTTGTTGTATGATACGTAAGTGCTATTTGATATTATTTAATACCAGTATTATTTCATTCGTTAATGGAAGTAATGGCTTCACAGCCGTATTAATTTTCTGCTTCATTGAAGTATTTCTGTTAATAACTTATTGCTTGCCGGCAAGTTGTAACGGGAAGTTTGATTGGTTTTGTATTTAATACCTATTTTAATTGTCCGTAGTTCTCCGAGTAGTTATGTTTTATATTTAAAAAATAATATTTATTCAATCTATACCATTACTTGAAATAAATATAAATATATTTTGAACGATAAATATATTCAATTAAAACGAACCAAACCAACATTTGCTAATCATGACGCTATAAAATAGACGAAATTTATTTCTAACGAATCCTATTAAAATAGTTTCGAAGTCCAACATTTAACATAAAGGCATTTGTCCACTGAAATGTTAAATTCAAAATATAATAACTCATCACGAACACAGGGCTAAAGTTTTGTGAATGAAAATTAATGAAATTCTCGAGCGCAAGGACGAGCCTTATAAAGTCCTCGTCGTCCCAACGAGTCTAGCTGTGACGTAGATATACCTTACACTGGATACGATCCTAAAACCCTTTTCAATATTGTCTGTATTAAGCACACAAATAAATGTTTGATGCCTTAATAAGAGATTATTTTGAACTAGCTTATAGAACATTATGCGAATATTGCTATATTGTAAGAATTATATCATTTTAAAAGACATTATCTAAAAGATAATGTTTGTTTGGCATTTTTAAGCATATCCAGATATATTAGTATGCTATAAGAAGTCGGTCCTTCTCTCTCCACTCTGTGGCCTTAACTTTAGTCCTCAACAAGTTTGCGCTCAACTGACCCACTGCAGCTGTTCTGGAAGAGTTTAATAAACAAAAATAATTACTGTTGACAAGTCAACGCCACGAGGGCTCTTCTTTTCTCTATTTTGAAGTGAAGAAAATTATGATGTCTTTTATTTTTCACAAGAGTTGCCTTTTGCTAGAATCATAATCCTTTAACCAATTACAGTCCCCGTCGACTTATTTTGATAGATAAAGTTTATGAGTTCAAAAGTTGAATTATTTATTAAATACATAATTGAAAGGTTCTTCGATAAGTTTATAATTTATTCAAGACAACTTCGTTTAGTTTTAAGTATTTTCGAGATGTTCCTCAGAGACGTAACTACGTATAAGATATTAGACTGCTACGTAAGTAACGTTCAATTATATATCAGCATTAATAAATTAAAAGCATTTCTTAAAAGAAAATAGAATTTTATATTAAATATATGATAACCAAATAAAATTGTTCACATAAAATAAGAACAGCTAAAAGAATACAAGGTAAGGATAAAATATCGTACATGAAATTACGGCTTGTTTAGTCTACTCATAATTTCGCATAATGGCTTTTCAATTTACGACGAAATGCCAGGAAAATCCATTCGCGTCCTCGAAATACTGACAATAACCTTTATTAAAAGCTTCGTCGAAAATATGGCAATCAAATGGGGAAATTCACGAAAAAATTCAACCCTCGCTCGCTAAGCATTTCAAACGTTTAGGGTGCGCGCCGGTTTCGTGCCGTCACATCGTCGGATTCGCGTGTCTGATGAAAAAAAATTGCAATTTATGTTCACATAATTCGCGGTGCGGATAATTCCCAACCCCCCCTTCGACCCCTTCGCGGCAATTTAGTACCATAAAAACCGATTCCAATTACAAGGTACATATTTTTTTGTTATATATAAAATTGGTAAAGAATAGAAATGTTTTTAAATTTAAATATAAAATATTAAAGTTTTTCTCTCAGATGTGGTATACATAGGGAATAATTTTCTTTTGCTCCTTTAAAATGGTAAAATGTTTGACTTTGCAAATATTTTCCTAAATAAAATTCATTCTCTTTATGCTTTAACGAAAAATATGTCTGGCTTAGTAATGTACATACAAAGTATATGAATGCTTGGCAAATGCACAAAACTACTCAGCATTTGGCAACAGACCCAAGCGAAAACTATTATCTGTTGAAATGCTGTAATCGAATTAAAACACAAATTAGCGTTTTAAAACACCTTTGCTGATGTGAAAAAAATTGAAATGTCTTATTTTAATGAACCTTAATCACCTCCAATGAAAGTGTAGACTGTTAAAGTATGTAAAAAATATTTTTTTTGACAAGAACAGTAGTGTAAAGAATAATATTATATCGATCTTATTTGATACAAAATAAAGTATCTATCCCAATTTGTTGGGTAATAAAAATGGTTCCTGTTATATTGTGCCGTTTTGTTATCAAAAACTTTTATATTTTTGTTACCTTTTCTGGTTATATCACAAAATGATATTATGTTAGCGCATTTACTGCCAATTGTACTCGATTGCTGTTACATTTGTATCAGGCGCTATGTAAATGAAAAATTTTAAACAGAAATTTTTAGGGATAGACTTAATAAGCATTTCAAAGTGAAACGAGATAAAATTAATATATAGATAAATGCAATACTATAACCAAAATATAAATTGAAATGAAATCTCGCAACTGCTACATGTAACATGTTATCACAGAAAGAACTAGTAACTATAATATGTAGTAAAGACAGTGTAAAAAAGTGATAGTGCTGATGAATTTAAATCTAGAATATGCCGGGAGAATGTCACACCCGGACAGGACGCTGACCCGAATCGAAATTTGAACAAACATTAGAAACGTGTGTGTGAGTGTCAGGTGGCGATGACGCGAGGGGCGGGTGTGCCCCCGCGCTTATCAGAAGATAAGCCGGCGGTTGATAACGGTAGAGTCGCAAACGGAGGCGAGGCTTCACCGTGACCAGGCCGCTAGGAACCCAGCGGCCGCCGCCCGCCATGCTACATTCATTGAACGCACTCGCCGGCAAGATATCGCCGGGCGGCGGCCTCGACACTAACGCGAACAGGCACACACATCCCAACAGGAACCACAAGACATCAGCGCCATCATCGCCGTACTCGAAGACGAAGTAAGTACTAGCTTAAGAGCTATGTAAGCAACGCACACGTTCGACGCTCCTGCGGTGATCGAATGTGTGCGCAAGCGCTTCTAATTTGTTAGATCTCTGATGTTCCAAACGAAAATTTTATTTTTGTTTTAAACGATTTTTTTTAAATTTTACTTCAATGACTTCGTTTTTTTTATTATTAACTAGAATTCAAAGAATATTTAAATATAAAGTCTATAACTTTCGGAGCCAGTGAGTCATTACAGTATCATATGGCCTACATCGCCAAAATGTCATCTCTAAAATGACTATACAAGCAGGGTCATCTTGACTTAAGCCTCGGAACTAACTGATAAGCGAAAAGATAATAGACCAAGAGATATTGATAACCTTAAAGAAGTTTTACAACACTTATTTAAACCTAAACTTGCTTCCTTTGTCAATGAATAATTACATGGTGGTACCATGGTACCATATTATATATATTATCGTTCTTTTCGAATCATAATTGCATTGCAACGAAAAGTTTAAAAAATTCCATTATCGAGTCATATTAACATGATCCTGATAAGTTATCATTACGCAAATAAAATATTCCTAAACGGATGCTGATGCTACGTTCATGGGGTCATCTATTTTAGCGTCATCCTTCGTTACTTCCCAAGTTTTCTTTGCTTAGCATTGCCTAATATTTTGAATCTGTTTTGGAAAGATTACTTCATTATCTGGTAATATGCCTACGTCATGTATATACATGATATCCGTGATATCATGGAACGGCTGAAAACCTCGAATTAGTGTAGAAACGTATCAGCGCGCACTACTGGCTGTTCGATGCGGCTGCGTTTCAATACTAATTTGAACCTCGTGTGGACAGACGAATCTTGATAGTAATCAAAGCAACAGTGTGCGTTCACCCTAAATGCCTGAAACATTATTCGAAGACTGTCCTAGCAAGATTATAAAGTAAATATTGATTTTGATATTATTAACACTGTTTTAATTCTGTTTCTTATTTTATAACGTTTAATAAGTAAAATATAACTTAATCTCTCCCCTCGTCTTGCTTGTAATTGCTAATTCACCCCCACATGTGACAAAAGTAATAACGTTCAACTGTGACGAATGTCACTTTTATTTGTTATATTACATATAACTTGAATGCGTCAGACATATTATATCACACGATAAAGTCATACATCCACTAATTTAAGCTATACCTAGCTTTATTTTTTACGTAAAAGTGTTAAAGTAGGTCCACTTATTACATTCACTTAACATATTTGGAACATAACTAAATCTCCCAATTTATTGTATTAACAGTAGACTGTTGAAATTATTTTGTATCAAACTAGTTCTATCTTTACCTTATATTTATAGTCTTATCAGTATTCTTATCAGTCTGCTATCATCTTAATGTTGAAGCGCTAACAGGCTATTATAGAAAATATCTACTAAAACTTTTGCCTACACGCTGTTCCAATTATGATGTTGACTATTTGAGCCCTCATTTGTATCAAATTCTTCTGTATTCTTAGTATCCCCATTAAAGATCCAATCTAACATTCAAATATAAGGTATTTAAGGTATTATTTTATGTAATTCATAATTAAATTCTGAATATTTAATCTCAAAACGTTTTCTATATTATTTAATCTAAAGATTCTAATTTGTAAGAAACATTTTAATGTTAAAATATTTATTAACGAATTTAACGGATTCCGTATAATATTATTTTTATCATATAAATTTTCATTTGTGAATGTGCAAATATAGAAATTGATATTGTTTGAATTACATTTAATAATGTTGAATGCAGATGCTCTTTTAAAACCAAAATAAATGAAAATGCATGGAATTATATTTGAAACAAAAAAAATGTATACTTTTTACTTAATATAATTACATTATAGCACGCTACATTCTAGCACCTTAAGTAGAATACCGCCCTAAGAATTCGCAATATAGGAATGTCACCAAGGAGGGGGACAATCATTATTACAACACCGGAAATGTATAGCTGTTTTAATATAGACTGACATTATGAAAAAAATACAATAAGAATCTTATTGTATATTTTTAACTCAAATTAACCTGAACGTTTTGCTTTATTAGATTTTTTTTATACTTCTACTTTTCATCAGTATTTTTTTTGGACGCGGTGATTTGAAAATCTGTTTTATTTTTTGTATCGAACCGTTACTTGTTCATGGTTTAGAAAACCATTCTATAATATATAAACCATACTATATAATACCATAATTAAAATATACTAAGCGACACAAGTATTTAAAAATACTTATCCTCTATAATTTCTTCTAATTTCAAATGTAATATTATATAAATTTATACATAAAATTATAGGAAAAATAATATATTTGGTATTACCAAAGGCAAGTGTATGAAAAATGTAATATATGTATTGATTTCAATTAAATTTAGTAATATATATGTATTTAATATAGTTTTAAAGCAACACGGTCTTACATTTATCATATTTCTTCTGTATTATTTAAGTTGAGAAGGAAAATTAAGGATATATTATAAAATATGTCTTTATATGCATTTTTAATAATGCGCCGGCTATTCGATAAATATTCGGATTATTCGGCATGTTTTCCGCTATTCGTATTAGGCCGAATTAATCGGTTTTGGTGCCGAATATATTAGGTTAGAGTATTTCTATTTTCTTGGCTACCCGATACGGCAAAGAACGAAAACACAAAACTAAGATTTATGTCATATTATAAGTCAAAGAAATCCTATAAATAATGTGTTAAATAAAGCAAATAAAGCTTAATAACATAAAACAATTAAGCTACAAATCAACATTTCGAAACGTATGAAGTCAATATTTTTGTTTTATTATTACTAAGCTACAATAGGTATTTAGTATAGTCAACTTATTCATCTAGTTAGTCTGTTTATAACAAACAAACGATAAAATGGTAAACTGAATAATTCGTTTCGGTAAAGGTTAAACCGAATAGTATTCTGTTATTCGGTGAAACCACTATTCGGCGCATCTCTATTCATTATTAATCAATGTCAATGAATTGGTTTATAAAATACCTGTACAGGGTTTGAAAGAAAAAATTAACGAAATGAAATGATAAAATGAAAGAAAATGATGAAATGAGATGATATTTTGAAACTAAACAGTTCTTGGTATTACAATTAATGATATTATGTTATTTTAAATGCTCGCTAGTAAAACGAGTCCTTTTTATTTGAATAATTTAAACCTCTAAGGTATGTTTTAATATAACATATATTATGCATATATAATGACATACACACATACCACGTATGTATTATATAAGAATATATAAAACATTGTTGTTTTAATTAGACGCAATAAGCTTTAAGTGGCCGTTAGATTTGAAAATATTTTTATGCATTTGATAAATTATTATAAAAAAAAAAATAACTAACTAATATAAAGATCATGTCTCTAATCTTACGAGTAGTTTTTATAAAACTGTGCTTTTAAAAAATACTGGAAATGTTTTATAAAAAATCTGTAAAACGCTAGCAATATTTTTTTTAATTTTATATAGTGTTTCAAACGCGTGACGCCTTTATGTTTACAAAGGCAAATTCGGAGCATTTACTAGTCGTTAATATAACTGAACTTAATATGATTTATTTCTTAACATTAGTAATTCATATCCTTGTGACGTCATCACTGTTACAGGTACCTAGCGTTAAAAAGCAGCTATTGCCTTATATTTATTTGACACGGATTAGGGGATTTCAAACTGATAACTCGCCCTACTAAATTACACTATAATATCTAGTTCGACACCCCCGACACATCCACATTAAATAACACGTCCACGGAAATTTTATTCTTAAAAAGATAGAGATAAAGGTTATATTAGGATGTATAGATACTATCAGTTACCTTTTGTGTTTGTAAAACTTTGGTATCGATCGAAAGATAAAAGTTGATAACATAATATGAGCACCGTTTAGTTGCCAACTAGCGAGTGTTGTTGGCTTCTCTATGATATTATATTATAGCATGTAAGTTCAACGTTAATACATAATATTTACAACTCATTACAAAACATGATTCGTGTACCACTTACGGTGCATGAAATAAAGTCTAATTACGGCAATAACTATACGAAAATATGCATATTTTTCCTTGATATAGCTTAGTTAGGTGGGTTAGGTATAGCTTAGTTTAAAAAAATATTAGCTGTATACGTTAAATAGCAGCCACAAAACAACTCATTACAATACATGATTCGTGTACAACTTACGGTGCATGAAATAAAGTCTAATTACGGCAATAATTATATTTATTTATTTATTTATTTAAAAATTTTTGTACATATCCTGCAAAGGCAAGCATAATGCCACAAGCATTCTCTTCCAGCAAGCCCTCAAAAAAACAGTAAATACATCAAGGTGCATATTATACGAAAATATACATATTTTTTCTTGATATAGCTTAGGTATTAGGTATAGGTATAGCTTAGTTTAAAAAAATATTAGCTGTATACCTACGTTAAATAGCAGCTACGAAAGTACGTACTAGAAAACTAAAATAGTTTTGATTATTTTTATTCTCAAATATGTTTTAATTATTTATCCTTATTTAATTGATATTAATTTTTTGTTATTAATTGCTATAGCATTGTTGGCCTGTATGTCACTTTACTATTGCTCATACTAGTATCTAGATAGATGAACATACGGAGAGACGGATGGACAGATAGACAGGCCGATGGAACCAAATTATAATAGTTCCGGTTTGGCTAAAAAAACTCTAAATATATTGGTATAGTCAAATAACTGTACCTACTTTTAAGTAAACCTTATTATCAAAGCTTAACTTGTTATAACCGCTATAATTTTTTTTTTCTTTTTTTGACGCCGACTATCAATAATAATAAACCGATCATAAAGTACACACTAGGGTATATGTAGATTATATACATGTACATTGATTACATAGCTGCAGCATCTAATATATTAGGTATGTTTTCACACAATTATCTAAATAATAAATAATAATATCAGGACAAATTATACAAATTCACGTAAACGCTAAGTAAGCAAATTATTTGCTTGTGTTAAGGGTTTTAGACAATGATACAAATAAAAAGAAATACAAATTAAAAGTACTGAGAATATATTTAATAAACGACCAAACCCACAAATACAGACATATATGCTCATCATACACATGCCTATCCCTGTCGGGAATCGAACCCGATCCTCGTTGCACTGCTATAAGTTAGGCGTCTGCGCTAATCGCTCGACCAACTCAACCAATCAAAGCAAACATTGTATATATATCTATATATATGCAATCAAATACATAACATATTTAATCTAAAAAATCAGGTATTACTAAAAATATTTGATGGAACTATAAAAAAATATTAATATGTAATGAGGGTAGTTGTATAAGTCTGTTCAACATGTTATTTAGTTCCAACCTGCGGTGCGTCGTAGATCGTGTGATAAGTGATAACACAATCAAGTATGTTCGCGTTTATCGGTGATAAGAACGCAAATAAGTACGAATACGTATGGAGTGGGTATTCTAGAACAATAAGGTAATTTTGTGTTATTTGATAACATTCGACTTTGCATGTGTTCCTCTAGTCTAGTTAAAGTGTATGAACTATGTGTTGCTTCATAGTTCTAATACAATTCTATCATATATTGTTAATATGATTGTATGGTTTTATTTAATGGCTTCGAAGTGTCATCAGTTTTTATAATAATTATTATTATGGTTATATTATATTATTTTTGGACAGACCTAAAATATATCTTGACTTATACACGTGACTTATAATATTCATGATAATATATAAAATTCCTCAATTAAGAAGCAATCAGACAAAAATCCGTATATAATTTATAACAGAATATATAAATTAGGAAAAATAAACCGTGTCAAGACAGTCATTATTTAATTATTAATGATATTAAGTTTTACGTGACATTAAAAATACATGAGCGTTATTAGAATAGGAAACTACATTATCCATTGATTACTAGCCATGTCGTTGGGTTTTTGAACCAATCATAATTATTTCGTATTACAGGGGTGAGTTAGTCTGAATACAAAACATACAATATACCAACAAAACAAATAACCGTAAACATTGATAGTAAATCCGTTGATTAATAAAATTAATGTATTTCCATAATTGTTCCAGTGGGGTGAATATGAACATAAACAACAACAGCACCAGTATCAACAACAACAACAATAATGACGAGAAGTCTGATATACCGGATCCAGATTATATAAAGGTTAGTATTATTGGTGATGGTGATGATGATGTCGATGATTATGATGACTCAAACTTACACAGCTTAACGTTTGTCTTAATTACCAAAATGCACGTACACACGAAAAATATCAGTGCTATATATAGGTGATGGTGATGACTACTACATGATGATGAGTACAGACGACAAATATTTTATTGCTACTCTATGTTATTTGTTAAAATCAATTATGGTTAACACATCTAAAAGAAGACTACATAATTATTCCAAAAGTTCAGCTATGTATATATTTATAACAATTACAAGACGAATAACATTTAAATATTTATCTTTATTATTATCTTGAATAGGAAGTTTATTTAGTTATGCTTGGTGATTTAACTTAAAAAGTAAAACAGTGATACAAAAATATTAATTCCTGATATTTGGATTTTGTAATCAAGCTCTAAAGACTTACTTTAGAGATCTGTTTTCGAAACCACTTATAAAATTATATCTGATCTATTTTTAATGATTTATTTCAAATATGAATGCGACTACTTTTTCGTCTTCTTTTATTACTTATTTAATGGCAAGTAATCGTAGTAGACCTGTTTGTGACAAAAATGTATAACAAACTACAGAAATACCATTTGGTGAAAAATAATAGTGCTTGCTACAGTTGCCGGAATCATTTTCCGTAAAAAATATACCTAGAGTTAATCGGAGTAGTAAAAAGCTTAATTGCAAAGGAACATGGTAGCTTTTATTCTATATTAGCCACTGCCTCGTTCTTGAACGTATAAGCACGTATAATTATAAATACTTTAAACACAAAGAAAGCAGTGATTTAAACAGTACAAATCCCGCACTCTGATACAAATCTTGCGGGATGATGTCTAAATCCCGGGCATTACTAACAGGTTGGAACATGTACTCCTCATGTCTTGTTACCGGATTTAGAGTTATCACCGTAATTATTTTACACTATTCAGTTTAGTTGTTTATTTGTAACTTTTATTTTTATTTTTATATATTTTTTTAATTTAATTTTATTTGTAATTTTATTTTTTTTTTTATATTTTTAATTATATACCTGCTATGATATAAAATAAAGAATATTATTTTTTACCGTTAGTTTTGTGGACTACCAAACGTGGAATAATTGCATAATTCCGACATAAAAGTAGTAGTAATAGTATATATTCAGTAATAGTATGTTGTACAAAAGCAAACGAAGAAAATACACATTGAAATTAATGTATTAGGATTAAGTGCTTTGGTGCTATCTACAGAGCCTTCAGGTATTTTCCCGTCTGTAATTTATAGTAACAAGATTGATAACAAATAAACCCTTCAATCTCATCCGATCTTTCATTCATTTTGGGTCGTTTCATTCAATTCAGTATATAACAAGATGTAATCACCATGTGAACGCGTGCAGGTGTATTCAGTCGACCTACTTTACTCTGATAACGATATTATGGATACCAAAAATAGTTTTTATTTTTGTTGCGAATACCTGTTCAATTTATTATATTTACACCAATTTTGTGAGTGAATGATATCAATATTAATATTGTATCTATGTTCTAATATTATGGTATTTCATTCATTTTAACCAATCGAAAAGAGGTTTTATATTACTTAAGTAATCCAACTAGCATGAAAAAAGCATGTTTCAAAATCATGAGAAGAGTGTTTCCTTAACAACTTGAAAAACACACTCTTCTAACTTTTATACAACATTTATATCTATTAGTGTTGTTTGTGTGTTGCTTCTTAGTACGTGGATAGAAAATAATAATTAATTAGATTGTTCTCTAATTACATCCGCCCGAATCGGAGATCAGATATTTCTTTATAAAAAAAACATCATACAGTCTGTTTTGAGAAATAACAACATTATTAGCAATTACTCAATAAATTGTTTGATTATTTAATAAACGGTAGATAATACAATTAATTTAATATATTTTAAATATGTCTGAAATGTTATTTTACTCGTACAGCAGGAAACTATATGTAAAAGTAAAATTCTAAAAGTCGATTCAAAATAAATGGAAAGTATTGGAGCAGTTTGTTTGAAACATTTATCTTAACTCGATAAAGTCCTGACGTGAGTCACTCAAAAGAAATTACAAGTAATCAATTTACAATAAATTCCATCCGGGAAATAAGTTTTTCGATCGACAGCCATGTTAAAAGCAATCAGAGTGCACGGGCTATACAGTCGGCGCCGTGTGTTCCATGCATCCACGATGTTGAATACCGTGTTTGTAATTAAGGGGGACCTGTGTGGGCGACTGTTCGTGCTCGCTTCGCGCTTTCGACCGAAACCTTTTTAATTACGTCAATATATCACTTCATTTTCGAATTTTCGAACTCCCTCCTTTGTTCGGAGTGCTCTTGAAGCGGTCTACAACTTGCATGGATGTCCGTTTTATCTTAAACGGTTAGATTAATTTAAAAATGTAGGTAACATTAAGAGAATTGAATTCATTTCATTTAAACAAAAATAGATTAAAAGTTAGATTAAATGTCTTGTATGTTTCAGATGTTCGTCGGCCAAGTGCCGAGGAGTATGGACGAGAATGATCTTCGATTGATGTTTGAAGAGTTCGGGAGGGTGCATCAGATTAACGTTCTAAGGGATAAGGTCACTGGAGCGAGTAAAGGTACATGATCCAATTAACCGTTCAATCAAGATATACTTTAGACTTGAAAAAGTACAGTTGATCAAATGGGATTGAAAGAAAATCCATATGACTGAATATATGACATTGAATTGATAAAATTCTACATACATTTTATAAACAAAATTCAACTCAATACAATGTCTTACATCCCTGTGTATATATAGGGAAATACATAGTAAATAACAAAAACTGATTTCATTTATACGTAAAATCTCTCTATTTCTTATACAAATGGTTTTTATAACATACGTTATAATTTTAATATACATATATTGCGTTGTTTGTAAAGAGCGGTTAATTATAAAACGGGATTGGTTGAAGCTTATTATAAACATGTCTTGTTCCTTTGAAGTGATTTGAAACCATTTAATTGGAATTCCTGCTTAGAACGTTATAAGAACGACCGCGACATTCGATCTCTGAACGTTCTAAAACGTTGAATTAATTGTTTTTTGTTTGCGTCGTTAGTATATAAGTCATACATTATTTGAACATTATTAAAACATGTACTAAACTTTCTAAACATATTCAAATATAGGTTTTTTTTTATTTTATTTTTTCTTTTGCGTTTCCTTAGACATGCTTTTCTTTCTTTATAGAACACCATGCAATTCATGTAATTGTGTCTGTATTCATGCGATTGTGCTAAAAAGAATCCTGAAAAGATCTACAAAATCACGGATCTAACCGTGAGATTATAAAAAAGATTGATATTTCTCAGTAATTAACTTCTAAGTATACACACATTTTAAACTTATAATAAATATATGATCGTATTTGTGATTACTCAAGTGCACTATTCTGTATAAACACCATTCACAGGTAACTAAGGCAGCTTAAACACAGCATAGATGTAGTTTAACCAAATATCCCGTAGGCTCCCTTCACACGTCACTCATTGTTCAGCGAAACAAAGGAGTCCATGTTGACATTTTTGTTGCTTTGTTACACGTATTTTATATGAAAAAGCTCCTTTTGTAAGTTTTCATGCAAATATGGAGCCTTTGTTTAATTCCACTTGCCGGATGCCTGATACAATATGATGAAGGAATTAGGTCTTTCTTAAATTTTTTTTTTATGTTCTCTCTGACCTTTCGTTTAAAAAAAAAGTATAGTTTGTATTAAACTGTGATTTAAGTACGTTAATTCTACAAAATTTTACTTACATTTTATTTTTCTATACGACTTTAATTTTACAAGTTTGAGACGTTCTTTATTTCCTGAAAGCAATTATGATTATTGATTATATTGTAGGTTTTATTTTAAAAAAGATTTTGTGTTACTAGAATATCATTAAGTAAATGATCCCTTGATGTGCCGAAGCTAATATCGATCACTAAACAATAAATATGTATTTGTGTGCGTAGTTAATTGTAATGTGTAATTTGAACGCGTTGCGTTATGTGTAAGTTGATTGACCTGTGTGTGTTCAATGTTATGTATGTGTGCGCTTCTGTTACAGGGTGCTGTTTTGTGACGTTTTTCACGCGGAAAGCGGCGTTGAAAGCTCAGGACGCTTTGCACAATATCAAAACGTTGAGCGGGGTAAGTGCGTTTCATGTTATATGTTACCCCTCGTGTTACGCTACATACATGTACCTTAAGTTTCATGAATACTTATTCCTTTGGAGACGCGTTTATTATTTTTATTAAACGTGGTATACGATATGTATAAGAATTTTAATATTATATATATTTTGTTTTATCTTCATGGATGGCGAAATTTTCTTAATGATTTCAAAGCTAACATTAATTATTTATTTATAATATTTTATGAATCGTAAAATCTTTAGAATTCTGAGAAAATTGCTTACTGCCCATTTTCTATTCATTTACGAACAAAACAAACGATCTCTCTAATTTGAAATTTAATTCTATTTCGTGAATCGTTTTATAAATAAATATTTTATTAATTCATGAGAATCGCTTTCTGTTATGTAAATTGTTGGAATGTTTAAATAATAATATTAAACATTTATAATACAAGTATAATAATAGTTTGATTTAAAACAACATTTTAAAAATATTGTTTTATTTATATTAAAAAAATATATCATTATTAATTTTCATACATACACATTAATATCATATCAAGACATATAAAATAGTTCTTCCACATTTTGATATCGATATCATTTTGTTTATGAGACCTGTTGCGTAGGAATCATAACAATTTTGATTAAACCAGCTATGAACAAAGCATTTCGGTCTCCAGCTCGTTTGCGAACACAATCGAATTACCGATTCTTTCATTCGAGATCTCGCCTCCGCAGTCTTTGTTATAATTCAATTCTATTATATGAGTGGTTTTCTCTCTCGATTGATTTCGATTCTTTGCTCGGAACGCCAGGTAGCTAGCGATTGAGGGTAAATATTTGCTGATTGGTGGCGTAGCGGGTTTGTTTGTTTCTTTTATTTCGATCCTCGTAAGCTTAATTGCTGCTCGAAATTGCTCCAACGATCTTTGTTTTTTTTGAGTATTCGTTTCTTAGATTTATTAGCTTTATTTATAGAATTATTTATTGCACACATATTATTATATGTTACCCAGTTGTAGAGACATAACCTTGTTGGTAACTAAATTGACTACTGCAACACCATAATGTCTACACTTATAATATAATCTCATAACAAAATTGATAACCTGTCTCATATTTCCAAATTAAATCAAAAAGACATCAATACATTAAATCAGTCTAAACCTTGAAAAGCCATCATAATCTTTGTAGCTTAGTAATAAATCAATCTTACCGAATAAAACCGGATAAAAGCGGTTATAAAATGGGGAAAAGCTGAAGAATAAAACTGCGCTATAGTGTGTTCGGTCACGGGCGGTCAGGGGCAAACTTTGATCGATGGACCCCGATTGTACCTCGCTCTTAAGTAATTGACCTCCCTAAGTCGTAAGGGGTAGAATTTCTTTCAATATTGAGCATCTATATTCTAATGGTTTTTATATATCTTCAACGTATTTCCTATTTGATTTAATTGAATAATGTTAACATCTGATTTTAATATGTTTAATTTTAGTTAAAATATATCTTGCGACTCATAAATTAGAAAAAAATATCTACTTCCTTTGAAGTGTCTGAGAAAAAATACTCTACATAATGATTTTAACCTTTATTTATTTCAGAGATATTATTAAAATAAATCTTCAAAAGCTTCCTCTTACAAAAATCAAACGCTAATTGCATTAGTACTTATATCGAATTAATAAGAAAAATAAACGCAAAATTTATAGCGGATCAGGGAAACGAGGATGGAGGATAAGGGTCAAACTTTGATCGATGTTTGGGGATTATAATACCTTTTAAGTAATTGACCGGCCCCATTAGTGGGGCAGGTTTAAGATACTATGCAGTATATTTTTTGTAATGAAATAAATATATTCAACTTGTGAGATTTATAGAATTCCCTCTTATTTAATAATATTGTGGTAAAACGTATTCGAAATATTTTCTTTTATTTAGACTTTAATATTGTTTATATAAAAATGATAATATCCCAGTAGAAAACGTTTACAATTCAGAAGCTCTACTAATCGCGCTTTTAAAATACGTTTGAGGTTAATCCAGAAACATAAAAGAGATCCATTAGATTATAATATACAGCCCGCATAGAGCTTTTACAGCGGTGACCCACTCGCGTAAACCGTGTGTGGATGAAAATATAATTACAGAGTACAGTTGGTTTAGTATATATATATATATATATATATATATATATATATACTCAGGTAACTCTTAACTACTCCATAGAAAACCTTTCCAAATATATATATGATTATCAATCTTATCAAAGTTCTACGAACGCTGACCTATACTACACTACATATATAAAAAAGTATAATCAAATTAGGTTAATTACAAAATGATTACATTACCTTAATATAGAAGTAAATTTAACAAATACTCTTATTATAAATTGACATGAACTTTTTACATAAAGATACAGTTGTTCAAATAAAATCTGAAACATTCCAAACTTTACGACAATGTCTCCCTACCATGCGATTTTCTTATTATTTATTATACACAGTTATAAAACTACATAAGTTTGAATAACACATGATATTTTGAATTCTCAAATATTTAAAGGAAAAGCTGCTGAATGAACTATAAATGTTCACTTCAGTTTGATACAAACAACGCAAATCTGGTCGATGAAGTGTATCATAACAGCTAATACACCCCGAGGCAATATATGAAGTCGTATATCTGAAGTACCTCAAAGTTCTCAAACGGGTAATAACAAGTTACATTATAAAGGCGCCGGCGGGAGTCATAAGTGGTTCTATGGACTTCATATATTGGTATCGGAAGCCTTCCTATTATTGACATGGGATTTGTTCGCTCCCTCACGACCTTAATGGCTATGTATATAATGAGGGGATGTATAGACAAATGTACTGTTATATGTATATCATTTGTTTGTATAGTATTTCTGTTTATTGTAGGTTTCGAACCGAAATTGAAATACCCTGTTAGTAAAAAGTATATAGTATAAATATTTTTTACATAAAACAGACAATTAGAGGAGTATTTTCTTAATATTTTTGCATTTTATTAGCAAGCGTTTTATGAAAATTCCAAGTTATATATAATATTGAAATGCCAAAGAGTTCATTACATCGACAGAATCTTCAGCAAATAATCGTCAGAGATACCCCTTTGCATAAGCCGAATTGTTTCACACGATCCCTGATCCTTCAAACATTCCAACTTCAATTGTACGCTTTTAATGACATGAGTGAAAAATGTAAAGCTATTTGTAAGATTTTAATGAAATACATTCACTTAAATGAAGAAATGTTTAAATTCTTATTTCAAAGCAGCTATACTAACTGTAGAGAGATTATATATTTAAAACAAAATATTATAGTTTACTTTGAATATTATCATCATACTTTTACCAATTACACTAAAATATTAAAATTATATATGGACTAGTAACTCCTACTTAATAAGCCATACTAATGAAAACGAGTTTTATTAAAAAACCTCTAGAGAATCCCTACAGAGGATATCGTGTTCGTCTGTGTGTGTATACATATTAATAGAGTAAAATACAGTTTCCACAAACACAAGCATAAACTAGAAGGTCTCACGTATCACTAATTAACTAATTGTGTCACGTGACACGCTAGTAATTACTTACATATATAATTATTAAGGGATCGGAATGTTCCCGCAAAATGTGACCCTTTGATTCATTACACCTAAGCCTGAATAATTTATGATCTTAAGTCTTATATAATGCTTTGTATTCACAAAACCCTTCAGTATTTTTTTCATAAATATAGAATGAAAAATAAACCCATACGGATAAGAGATTCGTACCCACGACCTCTGGGAAACCGTCCCGTCGTTTTATCAATTTAGCTACCGTATCCCTACTGGGTGAATTAAGAATTCTATATATGACTGTCTTTTATCGGGTGGTTCCATATCACAATTGAATATTGTAGCTAATTTTGTGGAGATGTCTCGCGGGATGATGTATTATGAATCCAATAGATGGATATATTCGGTAGATACTTTTGGAGGATATTAGAAAATAATACATTTTCCACAACTTTGCGTGCGTAAAATTAGATTGATCTTTCCTCCAAATTTCCAAGTTCATTCCTAAATACCCATTAAGTATATTAATCTGTACGTAAAAAACGAACTCACTGAATTTTCTAGTAACGTGTCAGCTAAACCATTAGAGTTAAAACCAAGAAACCTAAAATATTGATTGTAGAATTAAAATGGCTTTTTAAATTCTATTCTTATGGAGCTTAAATAGGGGCTGAAAGTTTACACAGAAGCTTGTCATTTCCAAATTACAAAAGTCCTGACATTTTATATAATTTCTCGACGGGTTCAGTCGCGACCAAAATCTAGAAAGTAATATAAATAGTTTGAGCTATAAAATTCTCAACTAAAAATTTTAGACAATTTATATTTTTATACTAAAATTTCAAAGTGTTTAAAGTATTTTAATATAATCTCGAAAGTGCAATATCCAGGATAACAACCTTCTAAATTCTAATTTCCAACATCCAATAATCTACTGCCAACTCTTTTATTACACTCAGCTAGTCAATAATCAAAGTTATATGTAACCGTCTAAAGTAATATGGAGTTGCCTCGCTTTTCGTCTTCATTAACGTAGGCAGCCTTACGAGACTAAGCCGCTGACTGAATGCTGCCTCGACTTAGATCTAAAATCAATAGGAGATTACACCCTCGAGACTAATTGCCGGCTTCTCCAGAACCTGTAAGGTTTCCCGCTAAGATCGTTTATAAAGATGAATCTCGGACGGCAGACTGCATCTCTATTTTGGCGTCTAGCCATTTTAAAGGCCGGTGATAGGCTGCTAGGGTTTTGTTCGGCTCAAAGAGATTAGACTCGCAGTGACTGATGTATGTAATTACGAGATCACTTGATTATTATAACTTACCTTAACAAAAGGGATTTATCTACATTAAGTACAACCTACTGATATATGACGCGCTCTTATAATTAAGATGAACTTTTTATACACAAAAAGTCTTTTTCGTGTTGAGCAATATTTTATTTTATATTTACAACTCAAGAACATTGTTAATAACTATAACACAAAGCAAAATAAACTGCAAATAACAATAATTATGCATAAAAATATAAAAATATAAAAAGTATATGCAAGTAATACATAAAAATATAAAAAGTATATTAAAAACAATTATTACCGTGCTTATATACCTATATATAATGTTTCTATTGACCCGTTTCGACAACGTTTACACGACCCGGTCTACTGCTCGGGTTATTTATTAAAGCTTTGATTGATTAAAACATTTGATACAATATTTGCCTTTACCCAATATATCGGTTCGTTTGATAGAACCTATAGAAATGCCTAGAAATACAAATCATTATTCAAATAAATACTTTCATTTACATAGCTTTTAAACTAGTAAAGTTTATATAGTGTATATAAATTTTAATTAGAAGTAGAGCTATTGATGTTAATGTTATATAATTTTTACGGATTTATAATATGTCATAATAACTTACTATTTTTTTTATAAAAAGAAAAGTAAATGCATGTCACATGTTTAAGATTATAACTGAAAGAATTCCGTTAAAAAAATCTCAATAATATCAAAAGAAAAACACGGTATAATAAAAATCCTTTGTACGGTCACGAGTATAACCCAAACCGATCGGGGGTTATGTCTAACACAGTAATAGCGTAGAATATCAAGAAAATTGAGAGGTCACCCCGGTTTGACCCAAATGCACCTTCCGCTACACTGTCTTAGGGTCATACATCATCTGACAATGAAACCCATAGCTGGGGTGATTCAATCCCCAGCGAATAAATGACATTTAAGCAATTTCAAAATCGATAATGGATAAACTTACTCTTATTTCATATTTTTGTTTTAATAGCATTTGTATGTTGGTGATTTATTTTAAATTTTATAGAAATATTTTATTTAAATATACAATAGAAAATATGGTTTTTGTTACATCATACAGACTTGAATTGTGGTCATATGGTAAAGGATCTAAGACCTTTTGAAGGAAGGGGATTTTGTTAAACGCGCTAACAAAGCTAAGCTTTGTACTAAGCACTCTGAGAAATAAACAAGACTATGATTTACACTACGATCTAATTTCAAAGGATATCAAAGACTATAAATATTTCCTCTAGAATTTATAATTTGTATTTAAATGAATAAGAATTAAAAATATATGTTGAAAGAAAATAATATATAACATCTAAAATGCTACGAAGTGCTACGAACTCTCAGTAACGTATTACGAGTACGGTTAGATTAAGATCTCGATGTGGTCGAGTCCTAAGGCCGCAAGATGTTCCGGCCTCTCCATTACAAGGGTCTCAATGTACTACTATGATGGATGATATAAAACGGTGAAAGATAATACGGTAGATTCTCTTCCTAGAAATAAAATAAATACTGCACAAAAAAGTAATCTTATCTTCCACTTTCACTCTTTTCTTTAAAAAATGTTATATCAATACGTTATAAACAGTTTTGATATGGAATAAGTTACTAATATTCCATAGAAGAACATTATAAAGACATAAGTATGTCCGTTTATCCGAATGGCGTCTGCCCGGCTCGCTATGATTGATGGACTTAGCGGCCCGTGTAAGAAACAATGTACTGGAAACAACGGTCCAAAACCTTTGTGACCAGCGCAAATTGGTCCAGTAAATTTACGACACGAAATAACGAAGGTAGGGTTTCTTGGGACTCTCTGATAACATAGTAACTCTTTGGGTGAACTATACTATAATCAATCTGAACCATCTAGAGTAACGGCTCTATTCGTTACGATTTACGTTTACGTAAAATGAATTAATTACTAACGAATACCATTTCGTTGCGAGTGTAGTTAGACCATTTATAATAACTAATGGTGTTGTATTCTATTACGGCAAACGACAAACGACTCTGTCATTATTTGACATTACGCTATACTGTATTTGACTTTGACAGATTTTGTGAATGTACACAATAAGTCATGATATATGTAACAGATTTCTACTTTTCTCTCAATATAAACTAGGAGTTTTAAATCTTAATCCTCAGTGCTTAAATTGGAGTACAAAGTTATCTCTTCACGTATAAAATAAATTGTTCAGAGAAGATTTTTTTTTTGAAAGAGTAAGTAGGTATGAATCGAATCTTAGTTTGTATCTGCCGTGAGTAGGACGCAACTTGGATAACTTGGAGTAAGGATTACGTAGAAAGTTTATGGTTATCGAGATAAAAGTAGCCTATAATAAATCACACGCCTAAAAAACTTTTTGAAGTAAAGGCGGTTCGATCTTCAAAAGGCGTAGTTGCTGACATCCCATCAGCTATTCGTTGCCTGTAAATGTCCAAACGATAGCTAGACTTTCATTCTAGTATATTTTCTGTTGAATTCTATTTCTGTAGTTACAAAAAACCAATCTTTATCATATCGTATTAAAAAATACAAGACTCAAAATTACATCTCTTCTTATAAATTATTAACTGGAAAGATATTTTATTTCATGCATATCTTTTGTTCTGATTGCAAAGATAGTTTCATTGAGGTATAGCTTGATCATAGCTTAATCCTTCCTTATTGTACGTGATATATTTAGTAAATCAAATATGAGATTGTTTAATTTGCGATCTCAATCTTGATGTATGTATGGATTTTATATATTGAATACCATACTGTTATGATAATACATATCCTTACGATACCGAAGTTTCATCTTCGGCAATTCTCGTGAGAACTCCGAATTCAGCACTTTGTTTTTCAAAGTCCAGCTCTGTGTTTTGAAGTTACGGAAAATTGACAGGTCTAAGTAATTTGGCTATCCCTGTACGTGTTTTAGTTGCAATAGTTTATCGTATCCAATTGCATAACACGTACTTCATATTGAAATTCTACTAGCTTCAATGGTGGAACGTATTAGAGCAACTTTTGGAACGTATGATTAGTATAATAACAGCCAACCTCAGCTAGTTGAATTGAGTTTCACTTAGTTTTGCTTTCAATGCAATCATTATGATATATACGAATATGAATAATTATCACAACCCTTGTACGTCCCATAGTATGTAAGTATAGTCATGTGTATTTATAACGGCTGCTTAGTTTTATTTTTATTCATAAGATACAAACGTATTGAATACAACAACATTTGACTTAACATCCAAATCGGAGTCAAGAAATTCAAACATTTCTCTTATATTGATATCATCTCGACTAAGCCTTTGAAATACATTTCCTTGCTCTTTACTAGATCTGAGCAAACCTGGCGCTATCTACACGATCCTTTGTGTTGGACAGGACGGGATAGAAAGCAAGAAAGGTTTATAACGTATATATAAATACTGGTACCGAATACGTTTGAAGACAAACATATTAAAAATCTGTGTTTCTTTATGTCCAATTTATATCAAGATGTTACGCACGAGCAAGAGATGAATATATTTTTCGACAATATAACAGAATCAAAATTGGTAATTATCCCATCATCCAACTCTCACATGGTCAAGTAAGTATTTGTTCTGCTTGAACAGAAATATGATTAATTACATTAATTATATTTGTACATTTGTCCCAGAAGTAGAACTTTATTATTGATGATGTTTGGTTTATTAGCGTCAACGACAACATGGTATATACAGAATAATTGGTTAGATTGGTTGAAGGCTTATCTAATATTCGATTAATTTATTCATTGACTATTATACCAAATAAATAACATATAGTAATGTATAATTAGCCGTTTGCACTACAACACCATACCACATCTAGATAATATACAGAAATTTAAATTTATATGAATATAGAATAAAGAATAAATCGATACGGCCAGGGATTCGAACCCGCGACTACTGGGAAACCGTCCCGTCGCTCTACCAACTGAGCTACCGTACCGCTGTCCGTCTTGGTGAATTAAGCATTCTATATGTGATCGTCTTTATCGGGACGGTATCATTTTTCATTCTATATTTATAAAAAATTAAATAAGCTTAACATGGCTATACATGTTTATAGATATTTCCAAACATACAGAAATTTATTCAACATGTAGTGCAATGACCGCGCTTAGTTCTCAAACACTTATTTAAAATACTTAAGCCTTAACAGTAATTACAAATCGACATTTACACGCCCTAATTCAGATCGTTTCCCCTAACGTTAATAGGTCTGTCGAACATCTTCACCGCGGCGCGCCCTGAAACGAAATTTGACGATTTTGTCGATCGTGAAATTTTCCGCTCCATATCCCAAGTGAGCATCTAGCTTTAAACAAAAAGGCTGCGCAGGCAACTTTAAAAGTTCATTCCCGTCGTCCGCTCCATTAGTTTTGGGACGATTTTTCCGATCCTCTAACTTTTGGGGGTTGAGTCAATGTGCCCGAGTCTGGTGCGCCGACGAAAATAAACAGGGATCACAAGGATTTTTTGCAATTACTTCCACCCGACCGGATGTAGGTCGACAAATTGTAACTGTATTAGGACGTTTTCACAACACAGGCTTGTTGACCGCTTTGACGGTAGTGCCAAAAATATTTTGGCTTAAATTTAGCTGCTAAGATATTTAAACGAGTTCTCCTTAAGTATTTTAGTACCACTTTCAATTAATGACAGCTTAACAATAAATTAATTTTGTTACAGCTAACGTATTTTAGAGCGTATCTGGTAAAATAATAATTACTATATAAGATATCTTGCGATGGTTGGATTTTCGATGTCAGCGAAATTAAATGAAGGAACATTTAAATCAAACAATGCTGATAATTATCGAAGCATAATTTAGACTTAAATCCCTTTGAAGATAACTCTCGGTCATTTTGTAAATTAATATTATGGGCCCTTTAATGTAATAAGCAAAGTAAGTGATTATTTTTAATTTCTTAGGTTTTCTAAAATGAAGACTCTCAATGTTTCATCGCAAATTTGATTTTCAATCGACTGAATCGCGTGGAAAACTGGCAAAAGAAAATTTGCATATGCTTGAATCGTATTTGCCTTAACTAACAGCCGGTTTGAGATGATATTTCCGTAAAATATTTGTATTTATTCTCATATCTTCAGCGCTGTGTGCTAAGTGCAAAGTTGGTTTTGAAATTTAAATAGTTTGATTCATAATAGTATCAAATCGTATATTATTTTTCGCAGTGATAAATTATAAAGACCTATAAGTGAACAGATTGTTACAAATGGTAATTTTATCTATGCCTACAGAAGTGTATTAAGCGTGATGTATATTACCATTCTTTCTTATTAATAACATAATTTATTAATAACATAATAAATAACTACTTCATGTAGATTACAAAATACTTTAATTATAAGACTACCCATCTTGGACCTTAGACTGTGACGCTTGATAGTAACTTCAATTTATTTAAAATTTATCTTTAAAAATAGTGATGTTTGGGAGATTTCATTATATTTTATTAAGCATCATGTTAGATTTATATTAAGAAAATTAATTATAAAATTAACTATCTACTTTACTATTCAAACACTCGATTTATAGAAGTTTATGAACATATATCTTACAAAAAAATATTTATTATTTACTGAATGTAGTATACTAGTATGATGCATTTTGTGATAGTATTAGTTGTGGTACAGTCCAGTCATAAATTTAGTTTCTTGCAGACTATGAGACTAGGTAACTTATTGCTTCGTGTAGTTAGTAGTATTATATCAGATACTACAATAATTGTTTTTGTCTAAAATACATTACTGAATTTGAAATACAAGAATACATCAATAGGATTTAACTGTTCAGAATAAAACATAACTCAATTGTAGCTAAAAAAAGATCTGAAACATTTTATTTATGCCAAGATGAAATCGCTATATAAATTTGTATTCAAAAGATAAAAGAGTTCATAAAGCTTCACGATAGATCGTTCATAATGCTTTTTACCGGCAATCGACAAATACTCTACTTAGGATTGTTTCCATCTCTATCTTCCCCCACATTCCTTTAACAGAAGGCCATTTTTAAGAATCCTTTTGCTATAATAAGCCTAAAAGCTCTTTGATTCCCCTCAAATGTAAGGGTTTTATTCACCTCTGATGGCCTTTACAATCATTTAATGCCAAATCGATATATAACTTGACCGCCGCGCCGTGACCGCTCTACACATTACTGGTTTTTGGTACGAACATTTAATTCTGTAGCGTATTCCAAACGGAATGCTTACATTGCTTACAACCATATAACGTTTAATAAGTATTGTAAGTGGCTATAAATTAATTTGCCATCCCGCTAATGAGCCCATCGCTCTTGGCTCCAACACATGTGATTTATTTTTAAACGCTCGCACTCTGTTCATAAACATGTCATCTGAAATCAGATACGCGTATTAGTGACGACTGTCTGTCAATAGTTGTGTAATTATATTATATATATTATGGGTTGCGATTACATATTGATTATGATAATTGACTAATAATTATTTTGTGTACAAATTTGATAGTTACATTAACATTGGTAAATTAATTTATATTTCTATAAAAAAATATAAATATCAACTCTGAAAGATCATCACATTATTTATTTATTTTTCTGTTCGTAATTGTCAGGCCAAGGTTTGTACTCGTATGTCAGGAAAAAAATGGAAATTAACTTTTGTATGAAAATATAAAAAAAAACTGAAATTCATTCTCCTGACACATATTATCATAGCAATGATGTTTTAAAAAAATAACTGAAATATAACTTTCATATCTTTCTTTATTGTTGGGAAATATCTATAAACATGTATAGCCATATTCAGCTTAATTAAATTTATATAAATATAGAATGAAAAATAAACTTATACGGGCAGGGATTCGAACCCGCGACTACTGGGAAACCATCCCTTTGCTCTACCAATTGAGCTACCATATCGCTGTCCGTTTCGGTGTACTAAGCATTCTATATGTGATCGTCTTTATCCGGACGGTGGTGACATCGTTTAGGTTTCTTTCGAAAATCCTAACCAATGTTTCTAACTTGCAGTACAGATAAACATTAAAAAGATGCCACTACCGAAATTAAAGTTCTTTCTTTATTACAAAATTTTATACATACAAAGCCGGGGCAGATCGCTAGTTATTAATAATAAAAGTAATGTGTTCATACATCTGTAAGTAAAAATTTCACATAAACGATTCGAAAATTTTAAACATATATATACCTTATATATTTATTATTTAATATTAATTCTAGAAACCAATTTATATCCAATAACTTAATTAATATCAAAAATAATTAATATATTACATATATTAACAAGAGGCCTGAAGCGCTCGAAACATTTAGTATTTACAATGAATTCAATTAATGTTGTGTAATTATGTACAATTAGGAATACCCAGTATTGTGTAAATTTTTAATTATTATTTTATTATTTATTAGAAGATGACATCACCGGGTTCAAATTTTAAAAATATCTTTGACGAACAAAATGTATGTAGGTTATGGGAATTTTGATAAAAATATATCAATATTTTTTAATACTTAGGTAAAGTGTCATTTGTTTATTCATACAATAGCTATTAACGACTATCTCAACAAAACAAGTATATTATGTGAGTACCCAATCGGTTGAGACGTTCATTAGTTACACGATAACCAACAAACATACCACCGATTATACAAAATACAAAAAATTATATTTAACGACTTGAGATTTGAATATATTTTTTCATCATTGTATTAGAATAAATAAATAAGGTCATTTTGGAATTGAGCACAATGTATGAATATAAATAAACTAAAATACATTTGAAATAATCACATATCAACGAACAATTTTGTTGTTCCAGCAGAGTTGTGTGATGTACGTACACTGTTCCAAAACAGTTGTGTGATGTACGTACACTGTCCCAACACAGTTGTGTGACGTACGTACGTACAAATACTTCTCCTAATCCTTTACAAACATCTCTTGGCATCGATTGCAATGGGATTACAGCAAAATCTACAGATTCGGGTCCATGAGTCGCAGGATCGTGACGGCGTTACTGATTCTTAAATTGCTAATTACACGAGGACTTTATTTAGTTTGTGATAATTACAGTTCAATTACTTAGAACATCTCCTTTGAATCCTTCTTTACACCATTTTAGTTTCACATTCACTAATCTATAATTCATCTATTCATTTATATGATGATCAATCAGTTCTAATAAAATATCATTAGTTAACGAGGCGATAGTTATTAATTGTTCGAACATAAAGGTGAAAGTCGCGTATTGCATTTATAGTTATATCTTTCTCGAACATCTTATTAGAGAGTTACTGCTATTCCCCCCTTTGCAAACAATCCTGCTGGTCCATAAAATTACTTTATCAACAATTACTGGTCAGTAAACTTGTTGGAAAATTTACTGACCAGTAAATGTTGATCGGTGACTTTTGAATCTGGTATGCAGCTCGGTGTGAAGACAGTCTAATGGAAAGCTCAAGGCAAATCTGATTAAGGCGACGTGACAAATTGTTCAGTTTGTACACTGTTTGTCCGTACTTCGGTCTGATTGATGATTGTCTGCGCCTAATTAGATAAGGGCTTTGCGAGATCTTGGTAATTCTCGCGTGATTCATTGCTGTTTAAATTACACGGTTATGTGACGTCTGGTGCGATGTTTGGATTGATACGACTCGCCGCCACCTTGTTGGCTTTATTTGTACAGCTGCTTGTATTGAGGCTATTTTATTTCTATTCTTCATTTATATCTTTACTATCATCGTAAATTGTTTAAAAAGCAATAAAATATCTTTATTGTTGTGAGTTGTATTACTGCTATTTTTAAAACAAATTAAGATTAATAAATTTGTACATTCCGAGAGTTCATGAATTGAGAACAGCTATTACTTGTTATTTATACTTGGAAATTATCTAGAGGAATATATATTTAATTAAAAACATTTATACGTTTCAGTATATTGTCTCCAGAGTGCAAGTCAATCGGTACACAGTTTATTTTTACGTCTCGTATTGGCAAGTGACAGTTTCTTGCCGCGAATAAAATCGTTTCGCTCTTCAAAGGATTTGCAGTTATATTCGATTCGACAGTTTATAGATTTTAGTAAATATATATTTTTTATATATAAACTTATATTGTACAGAAGTAGCGGTGACAATATTTTAGGGATCAATTTATCTACAAAACTATTCTTTTGATTAAAAGATATATTTTAAACGGACACTTACAGAAGGCAAAGCGTGTTTTTGATCCCCTTAAATTAAATCACCTTTTTATGGAAACCACTTTTGTGAAGTAAGATGACCAAAAAAAAACATCAAGAGAATATGCTACATTGAGTCTACAAAAATCCTCGTAGGAGAAGTCGCGGCCAAACAGCTAGCTTAAAATAATTGGGTAAATTAACTATTAATGGTTATTAAAATAACAATAATTTAATGTTAGCTACATAAATATTTAACACATATCATTGATAATTAAACATAAGTGTTATAAACATAGCGTAGAGGAGGTACAATGAAATTCCTGGTCGGTAGTTTATAAATCACGTCAACACTGGATATGTTTACAAATAATTTAAATAGCTGCCTCTGTTTGTTTGAATACGTCAGCGGCAAATAATATTGTTTAATGCGGACCTCATCAATTATGTCATCAAATATAAAATGTAAACGTATTCGTTATTTGTTGAAGTACTTTTGTTATATTTTATAAATTTCAATACAATTATAGAATGATTACGTTATAGCCAACGTTATTTATTATAATCAAGATATAGCTGTTCTTTGATTATCCGTCGACGTTTTAATTATATTTTTTTTTCAGGATTATTATAAGATCTTAAAAATACTTCAATAAATATAATTACCTAAGTTTGATGATTTATTTTCTTCAGACCATTGAATCTTAAATCCACCTAATCTTATATTTAATTTATTTAGTGGAAACTCAATGCTTAATTAATTTTTGATTACTCCTTGAAATAAAATTGTTGATTATAATTATCGGTAATTTTGATAAAAAAAAAATCTTAATAACTTCCTAGAAATGCTACGCGTCAAAAAATATCCTAAAACTTCATTACCAGCACCCAAAGAGCTTCCAGTACTTCTCTTTGTTTATTTGTACACGTATAACGAAACCCAAACCTCACAGTTACAGAGAGCTTATCATAAAACAAATAATATACGTTTCAAGTTGAGCTCCCCTTCCAGCACACATAAATATACAGAGGGCTCAACTTTCGGTGGTCGAAGTCCCCAGTGCAGCCGTTAGCACATCTAGTTTTAATAGATGTATACAATTTAAATGTATTGATTGTGACAATTAAATAAAATTTGTTTCCTTGTTACAGATGCATCATCCAATTCAAATGAAACCAGCTGACAGCGAAAATAGAAACGGTAGGTTATTTTATTTAATATCGTTGTGTGCTTACAAGGAAGGAAAACGCAAATTCGTCAAATAATACCCAATTTACGATATCTTACCCACACATACAGATTCGATATTGCTACATTCGAACGCAATAACAATTATTAATTTGCCTCTCATTTCTGTATCTCGATAAAATTCGGAAATCTTTTTTCATAAAACCTCCACGTCATTATCCCACCTGCCAAATTTCAAGTTATACAAGAAGGCTTTATTGTTTCGGTAATTTTATTTTCCTTTTGTAGAATAAAAAATCTGTTTTTTCTCGTCTTTTCTTGTACAATTACCATTGATATACGTAAAGCACGTCTGAAAATTTACGAATATAGATTTCTGACATTTTAACTCGCATGTATAGGATAAGATTAAATTATGTTAGTTTATTCTGTATAATGTAAATTACAGCTACTTTTTTGTTTAGTTTTATTTAGACAAATGTTTTCGGTAATTTTTAGATGTAACTAATTTCTATCACATTTTCAATCTAGTTTATATTTTTGAATATACATTTTCAAAATTTATTTTTAAGTTTTTCTTAGAGGTAAAGCTTTAAAATAAAATTTATGTAATGCAAGAGCTACGATTAACGTATGGGAGATAGACCTAAAACGCGCTACAAGACAAAGAATCTCAACATTCAAGATTATCCCTTTGTGAGGTTATATGTTCCGCAAAAGTGCTTGGCTCGCTGTAAAGCTCTTCAACTATTAAGCCGAGGTACGATACACTGAAGTTACACAAAGCAAGGTAGACAATATCTTGAGTCGCAACTAAGTGTCGACTAAGTTTCGACTAAGTTTGCTCCAGACCCGGTCCGGCCCTTACTTATCTGGAGCGTCAGCAGCGCACACTCAGTATAATGTGTTAGTGGAAGAACTATCGAACTTCGAACGAATTTATCTTTGATTATTGTTTTTATAAATTCGTTTTTATATCAGATATACTATAAAAACATTTTCGCCAATGAAACGTCAGAATAAAGATATATTAGAGTTTTTTTTTAATAGTATTATTATTGAGTTAATTAAATATTACGTAAGTAGTAATTAAGTTGATTCATTAAAAAATATTATAAGATTTAATTAATTGTCACTCGTTGTGGGTTTTTATTAATTATATTAACAATTAAAGTAATGATTTTAGAATCTAAGCATATCATGAAATAGTTAGGCGAAATCGTTCATCTACTATTTTTAAACTTAACTAATTGCTAAGTTTTCAGTAAGTGAAATGAATAGAATATTTTTTTGAACATTCGGTCAGTTTATTTGTTGGTTTGTTAACGAATCGTGCAAAATTCACTAGACAAAATTTTAAGTCATTCGGTAACCTGTTGGCTAAAGATTTAAGTTAAAATAAATTATATCTTGCAACCCAAAAAAAAATGTAATTCCTATTTTACAACCAAAAAACAGATCTGACTTGTTCTATAGTTGCAATATGAACAACTATACAAATTTTAATGAAATTTGGTGCATGTTAAATTTAACTTATACTATCAGAGTCATCATAGAGAAGCACGAAATAAAAGACCAAAATATAATAAAATCTGATATTAATGATTTTCTATACATCTAAATAAGTGATGATTGCTTTAGGGGGAGAGCAGATTAAGTCGCTGACACCGGCTGACATCTTATTAAAATAAACGATTATCAAACATTTAGTTCTGCGATTACGTCAATAGATCTGAGCGTGTCCTCAAGCCACCTGAGACGAGACACGAATATTAAACAGTTCATGGTAGAGAGACTGTGCGCGACGATGAGAACGATCTCACTTATCATGAGACTTTACTGGTATTTTATAATATTACAGATTGATTTCAAACCCAATCTGAAAAGTAGATAACAGTGACAAATAAGAAAGATTTGTATTTACTTCGATGTAACGACTTTTGAACTGACAATTAAAAACGGTTTTGTGTTTACTAGATTTTTTAAGGTGGAAAGTTTATTCATACTAATTTATCTAGATTTTTCACATGACTAACGTCATTCGTTAAACAATCAAACATTCACCATTATAATTATATGTATTTAAAAGATAAATCAGAATCTTATATAGTTAGTACATTGCTTAGTTGATTCATCAAGCCTACTTAATCATCAGAAGTATAATAGTATATTACTAAAATTTCAAAGAGTTATCTGTTCTAAGAAATACGATCTTACCGTTCATCATGTCCTGTAACAGATCACGTGAAATATGACATAACTTCGTTGTCGTTCCGAACAATATCGAGGTCTTTGAATAATCAAGTAGACTCTGTGTCGGCAAGTGAAACACGACCTGAAGCAGAAGCTCATTAGAGGGCGGGGGGGGAACCCGAGGTGACACAGTCTGACACAGAATGACTGATCGTTCGTCAGCGCGCGCGCACCTATCGGTAGGATTACGTTAGTAGTGTCGCGGCCGCGGTTGAATGCAGACGCGCGATGTGGTGATAGTGTGTGTGTGAAGGATGCGCGGCGAGGCGGGCGCTCGCAGCAAGACCGGGAGGTCCGGAAACTATCCGCCCATCAGCGCCGCCTACTGGCTACCGCCGTCGAACCCCACCCCCTACCATGTCCCAGGTTCGATGTTTGACTCAATGTTTGTTAACTTTAGCGATTGACTAGTCATGCATTAGTCAATTACTTACATAAATATACATTCTTATGCACTTGAATAAATCTTGCAAGGAGTTCTTCTCTGTATTTTTTGTTCTTAATTTTTGTGAAGCATGTATTAGATAAGCGAGCGTGAGCTACCCACACGAACACAGGATATTACAGAGTAGTTAATGTCACGTTTCTGTTCGCCTTATCATCGAGCCCACTCTACCATATTCCGCAAGGTGAAGAATGTTTGAACACGGTGCTATGTAAAATGTGCGAATAGATAAACAAACAATTTGACGGTACGATGGCTCGATAACCATTAACTCGACACCAATATTCTCTGTAATTTATTAGCGAATCCGCGTTAATATGCCATTAGCGAAAATCAGGTGCAATACGCCAAGAATCTTTGCGCCAGTTGTTTGCCAAACGTTTGGTCCAACGGCAAACATTGAGCTAATTTGTTATTTGCTACAGCAAATAACAGCGCATTATCCTCTTATTACCGTGTCGGTTTTCGTTTATCTCGTTTATTGCATCTGCGTTTTTTGTCGTAAATGTTTGAAATCGAAAGCTTGTGACATTGACCGACATGCTAACTGAAAAACAATACCGTTTTTCCGGCGCTGTTGTAATAAATTACTTAAACTCGCAAAGTATTATTTAAATTCTTACAACATTTCGTATTTGTTTTTACATCTATTATGTAAATCATTATTCAAAACCAAGATTATTTTGTGAGTCATACAATAATAATAGTACCAATAACACATGAATACTTCTGATTTCTATCGAAAAAAAACAAAAAAAGATTGAGGTAAGCAAATACAAAGCAATCTACTTTATATGATTAAAAAAAATGGGGGAAAAAATGAGGAAAATAGTAATAACATATTCCGTTCAACAATTAATTACAGTCAGTCGTTCTATTTCAACTTTGAACTATTCAAATCTAATTATTGCGCCGTACGTCTATATAACATATGTACATAATACACGCACATTCAATATAGGTCTCCACTGGACTTGATTGCCTCCGACGTAGAGCATGTACCGCATAGAGACTTGTTGGTTATAAAATAAATTAATAATTTAGAAAACATTTTACAAAATGGTAATATTCATTCTGTTCTTATTATATAGTATTTTTCCACATTTATAGTATTTTATTATAATACAAATTTAGTATTACTAACATTTATTTTATTTTATTTTTCATTATATGACTGCCAACATTTTTTAATAATATAATTATTGTAACATAATGTACAATAACGTATCTTAAAATATCACTATATTAAAACAAATAGCCTACTCCTGTTCTACGAAGATAATACAAACCCACTCTACTAGTTCATTACTCTGTGTGTCTAGGAACGAAAATAACATCTATTTGTTTCCTCGTTTTGCATTATGTATTCACTTGTCCGATTGTTGCTAACCACGTGTCAAATGTTAGGAAATATTTAAAATCGGTGCAGGATCAAAACTTATATTTAGATTTATAGTATTAAAGTATTTAAAATTTATAATTTTTAAGGAAGTTGGTTTTAAAAGAGTATGAATATAAAACTACTATTAATTAACAGTGACATACCAAAAAAATTTTTTATATGATCCACAATATTTGACTCCTACAAGTTCATTGTCCGTTATCTTTATAACAACGATCTTTTCTAAGAGTAAGGGATTGTAACGAGATTTGAGGACACAGGTGTGAGATAAGAGATTAAATATTACTAAGTATGTTTTTAATGGTTTTTTAATAACGTTGCTTCACTAATTGATCTTGTGACACCTCTATTTAATAGCTTATCTACTCGTATGTATGATTTACTAAACTAACTCACTATCTATTCTACAACCTAATCACAGTTTGTTAAGCAATAAAATAGAGTTTGTTTTGATGAGTTCAAGATGAGAATATAAATAATATGTTATAAAAATATTAGGTCAAATTGTAAAAGTAGGTTTGTAGAGATTGATTCTGAAAAAAACAACTCCAAAATTTAATTTTCGCAAGCATCATTTAATTTTTCAAATAAAGTTTAACAAACAAAACATTCCAAAATATATATTTCAGACTGTTGCTATTTCCGCAACATTCTTATTTTAAAATAAATACTTACCTAATAGTTTTCCCAATTATAAAATGATTTCGTAATAAATTTAAACTTTAATAAAGGAACTTATCTTCAGACCGCAAATGTCACCAATAACCTTATAGAATATTTAATCAATAGTCTTAATTAAGTTACAGAAATTAATGACAGTACTATTAAAATAACATTCTTCATAAAATAAATGATATTTGATTGTATGAAACGAATCGGTGACAGAATAAACGGATGGTTACAAATTGTATTCACAACAGATATAGCATTCATACATTGTTCAAATGTTTGTATTTCATGCAGACAAACAAACAAACATAGTGTTGATATATTCAAAGGTTTTTCACTAACATGTTATATATAATACAATAGAAAGTGCATTATTATAATTTTAATCTAAATTCTGTTTCTATAATTTATATTATCCAACTAAATATATTAAAGAGCCTGCAAGTGATTATTAACAGCCGTTGAAATTAGATGTTCGTTATATAATTAATACCAACCTTGGATCATTTATCAGGATTTCACTTAATTTAGACGCAACGTTATTTCGTAGTGAGAAATTAATTTTAAGGTCTCTCAATTACTTATTAAAATATTATTGTTAATATGTATTATTTAATTGCTGCAGATATACTAATCGTTAAATATCTTATAACAGTAAACCAAGAGTAAACTAAAAGATTGTTATATTGAACAGGATATTAAACTAGCGTATTAAATATATCTAAAGTTATATCTCAAATCCTTACATACTATTATATCAATCACAAACTAATTAGATATATAAAGAGAGTTTTATTTAGTGGATTATAAGAACATTTTCATTCCTGTTATCAGTAAACTATTCGTTTTGTTTGAACAAGTGTGGAGGGTCTTGCGTAACTCGTGTCTCATGTTACAATACAGCGTTTAAGCTTGGTGTGTTTAACAATGAGGAAAAAATTGTGTAATTTGAACTAAGCATGTGATCTGATTTTGCCCGTTTTATTATCAAGTTGTTGCTCAAGTTATTAATTGTGGGTGTCTTCAAGAGGAGAGTGAATAGGCTGCTAGGTTAATGCGCTTTACCACCTATGACTACATTTCACTTTCCATCAGGTGGAATGTAGTCAAGCGTTAACCTAGTTTTGTATAAAAAAAAAATAATAATAGTTTTTTGTTTATGGTATCAATCTATACATTTTTGTATTAAACCAAACGGTTTCAGTTCACGTTTTTTATAAGAGCAAGAATTTACTCCTTACACTCCGAATGGCACTATAAACTTCCAACTTGAACCAAAATGACCTACTCTTATATCCTGGGTTATCTATCCTCAACAATTTTTTTATGTCTAAATAACGTGTTCCCATACTAAAGAATAGTCAAATAAATTTGGCAAGTGGTTCCTAAGTTATAAGAACACAGACGAAACAACTAACCATTAGTATTATTTACTATAAATATACTTATTATTTACAATTTAAACAAAATAATTAATAAATATTTCTTTTAACTCTTAAGACACGAGAGTTAATTTTAATATTTTTTATTGTTTTGTTGGCCAAGGATTCATCATTTACGTCTTGATAGTACAAGGTGAGAGATTAAAAAATATAAGTAGATATTGTGGTTACTTATTAAATAATATGGCTTTTTTAATGTTGGTTTATATTTTGATGAAATAATTCACTTTTTTTTTATCGTATACTAATTAATAATAATAATAATATCAGGACAAATTACACACATTGATCTAACCCCTAAGTAAGCAAATTATTTGCTTGTGTTAAGGGTGTTAGACAACGATACAAATACATAGAAATACACATTATAAATACTGAAAATATATTTTATAAACGACCAAACCCAGAAACCCAGACGTCTATGCACATCACATAAATGCCTGTCTCTGCCGGGAATCGAACCCGAGCCCCATTGCGCCGTGACACGATAGGCGTCTGCGCTAACCACTCGACCAACGGGGCGGTTAGATAGGGTAATTAAGTATATTTATAAATATAGTAGATTTTAAATTCACCTTGACTTATTACTTACTGATTTAAAGTGTTGGTTTCTCTAATAAGTATTTAAGTTAAATTTAAGTATTATTTTTCTTTAATAAATGACGTGATACAGTGACCTTATCGTATCCAATGTTGTCTCGTACATTATAATTTATTTTTTAATTTACTTTTTAATGATATGCAAATTGGTTTTACTATCTAATTTTGAATAAAGTCTTATAATATATTTAATAACGTCATAATTCACAAATGCTTGTAAAGCAGCGTTTTTATTTTATTGTTCTCGTTAAGTGATGTACTTGTCAATCTCATTGTTTTCTAATACTAGCTGCCTTGAGTCACGTTTACATCACTACTAAGATAGTAATTGGAAACTTATTCAATTAATATGAACAGAAGTTTGATGAATTGTATTTTTTATGACCTTAGCCCCTTTTATTTTAATCTATTATTATTAATTTTCTTATTCTTAGTTAGAATTATTAGTGTCTCTTATATAATATAATACATAATAATCATTAGTTAATATCCTCATTATTGATATACAAAAGTCTCGCATTTCGATCTATTGAAAGTATACATTTAAGTACGTAACCTGAAACACGATAATAATTCCTATAGCATCCTGACCATGAGATATTCCGTCTGACAATAAACACGGAACACTAATATAATTTTATTATACAAGTCTCTCGTACAGTTATAACTGGTTAATATTGCCCGTACTCAGCGAGCCATGTAAAGGTAACAGTTAAACTGCGTCAAAGTGTCATATCAATGCATCGCTTCACATTTCCCGCCGCTGAACTCAGATCAGGGCTGACAACAGTTCACTTCTTTAATTGTAATTCAAATCGTCCTTTTTATAAATATTTATAAGAACACGTGCATAAGCTAAAGATACCGTGTGAGAATTCTATTGTTGACATTAACATATATGTTAAGTTATTCTTTAAGTTTTAAACAAACCATGTTTAAGGAAATTGATAGGATATTTAAAGTTTGAAAAATACAATTATTTTATTATTTTGTTCGAATATAATAAAATAATTAAATGTATTTGCCAACCCTACCGCTAATGAACCATAAGATCCGTCATCGACGTTCAGCGGAGTATTCTCTTAATCCACACTAAGCTATTTAAAATACTTCCACTAACTCATCACTGTATGATTGCTGAAATAATATTTTATAACTTTTATATGTATTGTTTTTATTATTGACATTTAAAATAAATTATAGAATTAAATTTAAGTTATTGGTTGCTGACATAACTTTGTTTTTAATTTTTGTATATTTTCTGAACTTATTGCTATATTATAAGGGTAATATTTTCTGAATGTCTAACTATGTAAGATTAATTGTTTTTTTCTTTTGTAATGGTAAAAACTACAATGTAAACAACATTGCAGTTTTATGTATGTTTTTTCTTATTATTTTGGCAACTATTAACAACGAATATCACGTTTTTCGAATTTAAGTCATATTTTGTGGTTTGTTTTAACAAACATATATATTATATTTGAAATACTTAAAGTAAAATTTTTAACCAAACAAATAATATTGTAATTTTTCCTTACAATAAAAATACCTTTTCTTAGTTTAAAAGTGAATATTAATTTGGTTTCGTGTTGCATGTCTGGTAGCCAGTATGTCTGAATTTGTTTGTGCTTATCTACAAAACGACGAAGCTGCTGATATAATGCACCCGCATCGTTAGGACCATACAATATCTAATGTCTTTGCTGTAAGGGGTTGAAAGAAACCCATTCGTAAGTTTTTTAAATTTGATAAAAAGTATTATATAGAAAAATAACTAATATGAGTTCATATTAAGAATAAACCCGCACCTGACGAATATTAATATTTCGTCAATACAGAATTTCTTTGACTTTTTCTTTATTGTATGGTTACATTTTGTAGCATTAACAATTTTAAATATCATTTGCATAAAATATTCCTAATATTAATAAAATTATTTTGTATTGCTTCTATAACGAATTAAACAATATTGTCCTGCACGTACGGAATACCACTTGTATTCAGTTTGATATACTTATTCTGGTAGCCGCTAACGATTTAACTTTTAATCGAGTTGAAAACAAAGACATACAACTTAGACAACGAGGAAACGTGCATGTTTAAAACTAGAATAGGTAATTAGCCACCCTACTTAAAGTCAAATATAGCTATTTGAATTTTATACATATAAAATACTCTAAGATATATTGATTGTAATAAAGGGTGCGTACACACTATCAATATAAGAATAAAGTTTTGAAATCTTTCCGGTAAGTTAAACGATTTGATTGTAATAAAGTATCTTTATTCCTATGATAGAAGTCGCTAACGACCTTTAAACGGTAGTATTTCCGACCTCAACTTTTAATCGAGTTTAAAACTAAAGCCACTTCGCTTCTCTATAACGCCCGCGGTGCTATAGTGTGCGTGACCCTAAAGTCAAGACATTAGCTGTAATGACTAGCAATTTACAATTATCTATTATATTAAATTAATCAAATTTATTTTACCATCAATGGTTGAGTGGTTAGCGCAGATGCCTAACGTATCGAGGACAAAATGGGGCTCAGGTTCGATTCGAGACAGGTACATGTGTGTGATGAGCATAGATGTCTGTATTTCTGGGTTTGGTCGTTTACCAAATATATTCGCAGTATTTATAATAGGTACTTCTATGTATTTGTATCGTTTTCTAACACCCTTAACACAACTAAATAATTTGCTTACTTAAGCATTATATCAATTTGTGTAATTTGTCGTGTAATTATTATTATTCTATTACTAACATCCATTCACGTGAAGAATGAACGAAACAGACGTTTCTGAAAGTGATTATATTTAAAGTCAATAGAACCTCTGCTGAATATTCCAACATCCTCATCCCGGATCGTGGAAAGACTTCAACTAAGTGACTCGACGTTTAATCGTGTTTAAAACAAAAGACCATCGCAGGACGAGAATCTCGCACGCTCCCCAATATCAGGCGTGCATTAGTAATATTAGTTCGCAGTTAGGATTTCAACCAATTGTACCGACTTCCGAAGTAGGGCAGAGTTGAATTTTGAATGAACATAATGTTTCCTTGACAAAGGCAAATAGTTCTCTCGGCGGATTTCATCGCCTCCGCGGACACGAGAGCGTTAATAACGAACTGAATGTGGACTTTTCGTTTCATACGAGTGTTGATTTGTTTGAAGCAGGCTTGAAGTACTTTTACTTAATTAAGTTACAAGTTACTAACTTATGTTATTACTTATTGACTGTATTATTTTTGAGGTTTAACTATGACTTATTGCTGATCTTACATAAGAATAGAAACTCGTTAAAGATACTGAACGCAAAATTATTAATAAAACAAAAAAAAAAGTTATAAGAAATAAATTTAATAATATTACAAAACGTAACAATCCCCGATCTAATCCCCCGGTTTCAATAACTTATGCCGACTAAACATAATCGAAATAACGTAATATTTTATCGTAACAAATTCACTAGAGCAAGATCGTTGCCAGATAGTAATCCTCGGAGTTTATCGAATTGGACGCGGTGTAGGGTCGGTGCAGGCTCGTATCACTTCCGACCTGATAAAATATTGCCAATGTGGCCATTTTGGAATGGATTTTGTTTTTTTTTCTGGCTATGCGTCAGTCTAGCTTTTTTTAGCTTCGGGCTGTTTTAGTTGCTCCGTCTAGTTATTGGTTTTTGACAGTTTCGCGTTAGAATCAAGTGTAATAAAAAGTATTTTAGTTTACGTTAATATATTTTACTTTTATATGCATTGACATTGATTATTATCCCTCGACCAATATATATTAAAAAGATGACATGCTCATTCACCGCATCACCGACTAATGTATATAAGGTCTAAATTCGCATATCCAGTTGAAATATTAACGAGTCGCGAAATGCAATTGGTGTAGGTCGAGCCGCCGGTGGAGCGTGAAAAGTTGATGCCATTTCCATCTCTAGCGTTCTTGTAATTCGTCTCTTAGTACATGGCGGCTATAAAGGCGTGATAATACTGTATACAGGTAATAAGTATTATTATTATGTTGTTAATAAATATTACAAAAAAAAAAACAAAAAAAAAACAGTCAAAAGTTAAACAAATTATTCACATTATTATTCACGTGTCAATTGTTCAAAAAAATCAAACAGTGATCACCATAAAAAAAAATAAAAAAATACCCAGCTGAGTCCGTTGTGATGTAGTTCTCAGACCAGAGAATGCTTGGACCCCTCGTAGATATTTATAATCTGAAAAGTATCTTTACAGAAAGGCTTACTACGATAAGAATGGTATCAATTAGGACCATCTAAAATTCCCATTTGACGTACACAGATCTCTGGTATGGATTCAAAGTCAATATGATATAAATTCATAAATTAAATATCCTGTTAAGGGTCGAATCTTTAAATTATTTTTTCATGTAAAATTTTCTTTCAAGATCAAAAGAGTTCAAAAGTTCAAACCCAGTTTCTGTAATTATTATTTTATGAATACATACATACATCGCAATTATAATCATGTTCTCGAATAACTTTTCATTGTTGATTTCGATGATACGTGAAATATTTTGATACGAAATTTCATATTGAAATTTTTATAAAAAGTTTTCGAGGTTCATTGCGTTTGAAAATTTGTTCATGTTTTTTTTTTGTTTTAATTAAAAAATGGAATGTTGTTCTTCTTTGTGCGTTGTGTTTATTAGTTTTAGATTCATGTAATAATTTCAATTTATTGGATGTTAAGTTTTTTTTTAATAGCTTGTAATTGATATAACTTTATATTTATATTAACTTATGACGATGCATCAGATGTAACGTAAAAATGAAAGTTGTTTTATAGATATGTTTTATTTGCTATCAGTACAATTCCAGTAGTTCAACAAAAACCTAAGATCTTAAGGTAATTGGGTACTTATGATTACGATTTTTTCAATTTAATTCCATTCAGAGTAATTATTTACTAAATATTAAACTCTGCGTTGTTTAAGAAGTAACTACTGAAAATCTTGTTCATGTAAAATATACTTTATTCTTTTACTAATAAGGTTGAAGATATTATGAACTCGTACAACACAATCGATTACTTGCATTGTACACGCGATTGTTTTACTTTTAATTTTACTGTGTTTATTTTGTGAGAGATTCAAAACATTTAATATGCAAAAAATTACAGAAAGAAAACAAAAAAATCTATTAAAATTTTATAAAATATTCCTACTAAATTTTCTCCTTTTCTCCTACTAAACTTTCTTAAATTCAAAATTCAATCAGCTAAATAAATTAAAATAGTTTTGGAAGTACATATAATAAATCTAAACACTACTCAATAAAGGCTACATTAGCATACAATGACAACCCGACAATAGCAGTGACCATGTAGGTAAGATAACAAACTGCCAGAGCATTATGCACCTTATTGCTTAAGGTCGTCACGCGTGTTATATAAGGTGATGCTAAATGTATTGTGCTTTGTGCCAATTAACTTAGCAAGTTAGCTCTAAGTAGGTTCATTTGAAACTAACATTACTTCAAGAAGTAGCCATCATGTAAATATATTAATATACATATAACTGTATTATTTGGGTTTTATTTTTTCCTGTTTTTATTCACTGTGTTGCATATTTTGTTATTATTCCAAAGTATTCGAATAGTTTTTATTTCGCGTGCAGTAGGTAATATATAAAAGTTAGTTTTGAAATTTTTAATATATTATAAACTCTACATAGTATTTCTATGTAGGTATTTGTAAACTAATATTATAAGATTGAATTATACTTTAACTAGAAATACTAAAAGATAATATCAGAAATTATATTACATTTATATCTTTAAATATCGCTGTAATAAAAGTATTGAAGACTTTAATATTATATTTTATTATTACTTTCGATTATAAGACGAAAACGTCTCAAATATTAAAAAATGTTTTTTTAAACACTTAAGATTAATATTCAAATAAATATATAGTTATAAGATAGATTTAAATAAATATTATAAACATATATATTATTCTCTAAGCATATGTATTTTTATTTAGCATCTGTTACATATACCTACATACAGCTCCGTGTTTTACTTATTTGCTAGATAACGCTAACTAACTACGAAGGCCCCTATTACTTACATAAGCATATTAACCAAAATAATATTTGAATATTAAATATTCTTTTATTTGATATTGAATATCATTACATAACATTTTTATTCAATTCGAATTATATTATATTATTTTAAGTTCAATTATTTTATTTCATGATTTTAATAATATTTGTTGTAAGATTGTCAGAATAAATTAACATTATGAAGACATCGTTGTTTTTTTGTATTTTATTTCTTTCAATGTCGGTCTAGGTTATTATTTGGTAACGCGACCTCGGAAACAAATTTCACTTAAAGATAATGCTTAGGATTTTCTAAAATAATTATAAATATTTAATTGCTCTTGTTTTGTCGTCTAATTGAAATTATACCGTAAAAGTAATTTGAACTATAGTATTAAGAAGATATAGATGGTTTTACAATAATCTGAAAGATTATATAAATATATGTAATCGATATTTTATAAGAACTAATATCGTCATCTGACCGGAAATAACTAATAATACGTGATAGGAAAATAGAAATATCTTTACTTAATTATATATTTCTTATTAAAAATTACGTACGTCATTGTTTTGATAACATACTAAGGTATTTGTTAAAGATTATTATATTAGTATTATGTAGAATTACGTAGAATAATGGGACTTCATAAAGTATTTACTACACTTTATATTTTTTTGTCACAAGTACATTCAAAATGGTGTTCGTGTTTATGAAACTGTTATTAGATATTAAAAACGTTCACACGATAGTGTTTAAAAAATACACTAAAAGTAGTGTAACAATTCAGACCTAATTCTTTCATAGTGTATTGGACACGAGACATTCAAAGAAAAAGAACCGACAAAGGAATAAAACAATAAACGTCATTCGTAACGCAGATTAATTCCATTACTATCCGCCATTTTGTTTCCGTAAATTTTCCTCTCTCATTGTCGCCCAACTGGCGTTAATGCGCAAAAAGGGGGACCATAACTCACTATTTCCTACAGCGGAACCCCATTGCGACTTCATATCACCAATAATATTTTTTTCGTAATTTCCCCAGTCCTGAATTATAACTCAATGAATCATGGTCACGCCTATCGTTTTTTGGTGCGAATATGCGAATGGATTATTTATGGACGGGTTCAAACTCGCGAAATATTCGATGGGTTCGTACGGTATCAGTTTTATACGTGGGCTCCTGGGATTGATGTGTTGTTTGTGACGTCAGGTGTCGATGTGTCTGTTTTGTGAACGTTACAGAGGATTGGAAACAATATTAATATTCAATTCACTTGCCGCTAATCCTTGTTTGTATATTTGTATTATTTGTCATAATTAAAAGGTAGTATTTTATTTGTTTTTATTGAGCACATGTCACGCTTTTGTGATCATTTTATATTTATTTTAATACATTTGTAACAATTAATTATACTTTATTATTATTGTTAATTGTTATATGGTACTTGATTGAACTTATCTACTTCCTAGAAATACTAAAAATATAAAAGTGTGTAATTTTTTTCGTATATCACAATGTTCAAGATTAAACTATATGGAATATTGCACACAATAGATCCTGGAAAAACACCAAAACTACATTTTATCCCGGGTAAGATATAAGAATCCCATGGGATAAACGCAAGGCCATATGTCAACAAAGATCGCGGGGGTACTGCCACTGAATGTTTAGTCTTTTGTTTTTAGTTACTTCTACAATGTCCTTTTCCCCTTTCAAGCAGCGAAAAAACAAAAGAATTTTAATAAAATTTAAAACAAATAATAGCTTCATTGGGAAATAAGTTAAAAGACCGTGAAATTACACGTGACGACCGTATATCCGTCACATTACACTCTCAGTGACAGCCGAGATACATCACCAGCGAACACTCATGGTATCAAATTAACAACATCATAAAAACAGTTCTTATCACCTTTATTGTTATATCAATAAAGATCATTTTATATCTGCGCAACTTACTTGTAACTTTGACAAATTTCGTTTTTAATTTTCAAATACAATTTTCATTAAAGCCCTCGCCCGCATTTAGAAACTTTTATGTTAATTTCAACGGTAATGGTCGCCTAAATAAGTTTGTAATTATATTTGCTATCTTTTGTAATTACTTAATATTAAATAATTAATACTTTATGATTCCTTTTTTAAAACAAATATCTTTAATTGTTTTTAAAATGGCTGGCCAGACATCGATCGGCCGCTCAATTAATTGCCAAGGAGCAAGGTGGGTGTTTCAGCACGCTGATTGATGAGTGTCGTTTCACTCGTGTCACTCCACTGTCACTGGCTGTGACCCTTTATACAGATAATATTATTTATGCTTTAGCATTCTCAAAAATCCAGATTATGCTATTGCATTATTTGAACTATGGTACCTCATTTGTCAATGGTAGAGTGATGTAACTCGTAAACATTTTGCCGCGTTATTATTAAATTATCCATATTAATACACGTCCAGAAATGTTATAGCCTCGTAATATAAATACCAAACATTATGGGTCCACATTCTTACATAATATAGTAACCCTACATGAGTGGCTCGCATGAAAAATCGCTTTGTGAACTCTTTTATTGATTCTTCACTCATAAAGTCAGGCTTGGTTGGATTCCTTAGTAGGGACAGTCGGTATTCGGACTATTCGGACGAGTTTAGTGCTCTTATCATTTAAAGTTCGATTTTGTCGTTTGATTTTGTCACATAGTACGTGTCTTTTTGTATGTAAGGAGACAAGAGATTAGACCGTCACAGACATAAAAGAAGTTACAAATGCTCTAGAATAAGTAGAAACGGAAGAGAAAGAGAGAGTCGTTGGGTTTCTCATTCTTCCACTCCTATGCTAATCGTAACTATAAGAGGGTGTATCACAGAGTTTGCCTGCAGTCAGATAGTACCAGCTTGTATTCCACTAAAATTGTTTTATTTCACGTTGTATATGAAAAAGAGATCATTTTAATTATTTACATTGTAGTTCGGTCTATTTTTGGTGTGTTGGTGAATAATGTCATACTGGGAGCCAAGTTGTTAATTAAAAGTAGGAAATAAAATATACAATACATTAAAGTGTGTATATTGTGGTTTAGCGACATGTCATATGAAAACCGTAATGAACTTTATTATATATTTATGATTGAAAAAATACTTTCGCTGCTTATTTAATTCTGAATAAGTAAGATGTAATTATTTTTTTTGTACAAATATATTTATATGATAATAAAATCTTTGTACGGAAATAATCCAAGGATTTTGATGGTTATTGTTCATGAGATTGACTTATATATATATGAATATTTATTATTGATCTTATATTATTAAACAATACATTGTATATTCATACCAAAAAGTCAAAAAGAAAGGAAACATCATCTATATATTTTAATTCATACAAAAACATGACCGTGTTATTGTTCGCGCCCATTAGTTAAACAAATATTTATTATTTCCTCCATTGTCTCAAAAAACTAGAATGACGCATCGGTCATTAGAGTATTAGAAATAAAACGTGACCGCTTCGTCAAGACCTTTCAGCATGCTACCATTGTTCCCGCGACGCATTATTCAGTATATGTGGCAAGGGTCAGTGCTGATTGGTCTGTTTTAAAAATAGGGTTGTCACTTAACAGACGGCCTTTCGGTTCCGAATACCGATGCATAACCGATTTGGAACGATGGCGCGTCACTCAGCGCCTCTGACGGACAACACTTTATAATTGGTGTACGGAAAGTGTGGGTATCTTGTTATTTATAAAACTGGTAACTAATTGCTTTTGGAACTGTAATAATGATTTCAGTAAGACTTTGTTTAAAACTTTTGTATTTATCGTCATGAATATTGAAATTTGGTGAACTAGATATTAAGTTTGTCGAATCGTGACATTTAGTCGGGCGTGAACTTGAGAAGTTAATTGACTGAAAATTAGGATCTGAAATAATATTGAATATTTGAATTTGTTATTAATCCACTAACACTGGATTTGAGGATTACGATTTTACTGACAGAGTGATAATACAAACTGACAACATAACGAATTTTTAGTTAACTTAAATAAAAAAACAATTCTAATACTAATTAGGTCGATTACACCGATCTATAATATATAGTCATCTTGTCAGTTATATGTTACTGTAAGAAAAACGATTTGAATGTGATCTATAAATAATATAGAAACAATACCAGACTCAGATGGTTGGGATTACAAGAAGCTGCCAAGACGGATGCTCTTGCGCACATAAGTTACGTGATGGATTCTTTGAACTAACCTGACGTAGCTTGATTGATAGTCAATATCATTTAGTGCTTTTAACATGCTTATTAATATTAGGACAAAATACACAAATTGATCTAATTCCTAAGTAAGCAAATTGTTTGCTTGTGTGAAAGTAGACAACGACATAAATATATAGAAAGACACATTATAAATATTGAGAATATATTTATTTATTTATTTATTTATTTATTTATTTATTTATTTATTTATGTACCAAGATAAATATAAATGACAATGTATTTATGAAATAATTAATACATAGGATTACTTATCTCTTAGCAGAGATTTCTTCCAGAAACCCTTAATAAAAGTAGACATTGTGTTATTGAGGGTATAGGTACGTAAAAGCTTAAAAATTAAAATAATTTAAATTAACATAAGCTAACACACTTAAATATAATAAATGTATATTATATAACTATACACACATATATACATACTAAGTTATAATAAACATATATAATTACATATATAGATATATGTATACATACATACATACATACTCACAAATATATACATACATGCAAAGATATACCGATAACCACAATACATTCTTCAAGGTGAGAGTAAATAATTCTTCAACCTAAACTTAAAGGAAGCGATAGAAGGCCAGTCTTTATAAATGTGATTAGGGATTGAGTTCCAGAGTTGCGCAGCACGAACAGTAAAGGATTTGCGATAAAATATAGTATTGTACCGCGGTACATCAAGAAATTTTAAGGAAAGACAGGAACGTTCTGGTAAATTTCTGGGTGGACTTAATTGAAAACGATCTCGCAAGTAAGAAGGAGAAGATTTTTGAAGCACTCTGTAGAGGAGCGTTAACACGTGCATATTCCGGCGGATTCGGATCGGGAGCCATTTCAATTTTTGGCGGTACTCTGAAATGTGTTCAAATTTGCGCAATCCATAGATGAAACGGATGCACAAATTCTGAAGTCTCTCTAACTTGCCAAGGAGCTCATCAGTTGCATCTAGATAAAAAACGTCCGCGTAATCAAGGAGAGGAATCAATAGAGATTGCACTAGCATAATTTTAGTTTTAACGGGAAGGAAATTTTGAAGGCGTTTGAGGGAGTGTAAGGAATGATAGAGGCGCCTGCTTACATCGTTTACCTGAGGTATCCAGGTGAAATGGCAATCTATAGTCAATCCCAGATTTTTAACCGTGTCCAAATACTGCAACGGAGTATTATTATAAACTATATAGGGCAAGTTCGTCATATTTAAATTATTGCGTAGTTGTTTGCTACTAATTATTATAGCCTGCGATTTATTAGGGTTAACTAAAAGACCATACTCATGTGCCCACAAGCGTATATTATCCAGATCTTTATTAACAGATTTGATACATTGGTCTAGCTCTGAGACGGTGGAATGTCTGTAAAGCTGTAAATCATCTGCATAGAGATGGTAGTGAGAAGATATTATTTTGGAGACTTCGTTTATGAATATAGAGAAGAGCAAGGGAGATAATACGCCGCCTTGTGGGACCCCAGCAGAAAGATCAATCCAATCAGAGGAACTCTCATCAGACTTCACAACCTGCCGACGCCCGCAAAGATATGATCTGAACCAGTTTACAACGGAAGGAGATATCGAGAAGCTGGAGAGGATGCCAAGTAAAATATCAAAGTCTACTGAATTAAAAGCATTACTAAAGTCAAGAAGAACCACTATAGTAAGCTGTTTCCTATCCATTGCGTAACGGATATCATCAGTGACCTTGAGTAATGCTGTTCCAGTGCTGTGGTGAGGACGAAAACCGGATTGAAAATTACTTAAGAGATTATTTTTAAGAATGAATTCTGAGAGTTGCCTGTAGACAGCATCTTCTAAAAGTTTTGAAATGGTAGGAAGTATGGATATAGGTCGATAATGAGAAGGTAAAGTAGGATTTTTAATTTTTGGTAAGGGAATAACGTGGGCAGCCTTCAAAGCCGAGGGAAACGAATAGGTTCTTAAGGAAAAATTTAGAATGAATGTGATTATTGGTAACAGAACATCGATTAAGGGAATAAGCATATCTCTACTAATGTTATCATTCCCTACGGCTGTAGAGGAGATTGATAACAATGACTTCTTGACATCTCCCTCCGTTAATTCCTGGAAGACAAAGGGAGAATCACAGATGGGTGGGGTACAATCTTTCAGTTGTTGCAGAGTTTTGGACTTTTGTTCCCTGGAGAGAGCTATAGGCGGAGTAGTGAAATGTGTATTAAGTAAATTTAAATCAATAGTATGATTGGAAGTATCGCGATTTTTACCCACACCCAGTGATTTTAAGAAGTTCCACATTTGTGTACCTTGGAGATTGTGTAAAGAAGAAAAAATATGACGGCGTTTAATAAACGACCAAACCCAGAGATAAAGACATGTATGCTCATCACATACATGCCTGTACCTGTCGGGATTCGAACCCGAGCCCCGTTGCGCCGCTATACGTTAGGCTTCTGCGCTTACCACTCGACCAACGGAGCGGTTATGGTATATTATCTACAATAACTATTACTTATAATAAAATATTAATTAGATTAAAGAGTTTTTATATTCAAAGGCTGTATATTTCTTTATTTAACCAGGTAAGGTCGTTTTAAACCGATGTAATTGGTAACATTGTAACATTTTTTTCCCATTATCCTTCCAACCCTTCATAATTGATGGTGCTATTATTTTTGTTATTTTTAACCATTTATTTTGTTAAATATTATCATTATTAATCGGATATTAAACGGCTACAAAAACAGTGATATTAAAATGATATTAAAATGAACAGACAGATGACTTCGTGATTAATTACTGGGATGCTATTTTTATGAAAATGTACACAAATATATATGGGTAAATTCGATTCAGGTCACAAATAAGGCTTAAAGTGCAAGCAATACCTAATAGCAAAATAATTATAAGTAGCTTATTGTGAGCAAAAAATAGAATTACTTTATTAATTATTATTAAAACAAAATATAAAAAAAACGGGACCGGCTTTTTAATTTGGTTGAACATCAAGAGGAAGAAAATAATTAGTCCTGAGTAATTAAGCAATGTTATGAAATAATTATGCATATTTTTAGATTCAATGGTTTTCAGTAATTATGATCACACGATTAATTTCCTGAAACAAGACCCAAATGAAGCATTTGTAATTTGATGAATACCACTTCAAGTTATACTTATTTCTGTGTTAAAAAAGTGTATGTAATATAAATAATATAAAATAAAATTAAAGACCTAACAGACACAAAACGCCCCATTTTTATATATCATGTGACGAGGAGGCAATCATTTATATGTATAAATATTAATTTAAAAAACATTTGATTATCTATAAAATAAAATAATAAGTATTATGAACACTAAGGTGCTTCACGTCTTTGTAAAAGAAATCTGTGAATTCGAAGGATCTTTGAAAAGTGAGATCAACGGTTCCTATTAGAACTAGCCAGTATCAGATAGACAAGAAAAACTAATGCTTTGAAAATATTCACTTTGAAACTTCGCAACGAACTCTTTGTGTGTCTGAGCTTTGAACGAAGATATATAAAAATGTTTGAGTTTGTAAGATATTTAATCAGTAATTAGATATATCTAAAAACATGTAAAGCCATGTTAACTGTATTTAAATTTTAAATAAATATATAATAGGAATAAACAGCTATGGGCATGGATTTGAAACTGCGACCTTTGGGAAATCGTCCCGTCGCTCTACCAATTGAACTACCGTGTCAATACTCGCTTCGATGATTTTATCATTCTATATATGATTGTCCTTATAAGCAATTATATGTTTAAAGTCCGATGTAGCTTACTATTAGTAAACCTTATATAAGTTATAGGTTTTTATGTTTCGTTAATAATATTTCTCTGACGGTATGAGATTAGAAAAAGTGCATCTTTGTGGTATTATATTCATTCAGTTATCTTGTTAAATAATACCTGCAAAGAGTGAACATGATTATATAATTTTTTTAATAGTATTATAGATCCCTCTTGGAAACATTTCCTTATTCTAGAAGAACTCTTGTAGATAAGTATCTTGTAGTAGCGTAACACTCGAAAGTAATAGTAGCAGTAGTAGTAGTAGGTCTTGGTACTTTCACTCTGGTATTCATTGGTCTATCGAAATCTATAATTTTGATATTGGCCTTCTTAAAGATTACATTAATTTCTTAAGTACACAAATTGCTACAAATTTTAAAGACGCGTCAGTCTGAAGTGATAGAGATGTTAATTCTATTATAAATCTCCTGTCAATAAATCTATTCCAAGGATCTGAACCGCAAATTGAATACTGACGGACCTTGAAGGGATTTCAATTTATACGATAAATTTTAATTCAATATTATACAACATATTTTACTTTATTATGAGTATTTGAATAATCTCATTAAATATTAATCAAATATAACTTTATTTAAATTTTACTGTACCAGATTACTTCAATTTCAAGCATATTAAGTTATAAAGTTTATTAATAAATCAGTAATAATTTGACATCGATATTTTAAACAGAACATCCCTTTGACGGTAGGATTATCGACAAAATATCAATTACAGTTATTAAACGTAATGGAAAATGAACCGAGTATAAAAGAGATTAGGTTCGTTTAGCATTGACATGTTTGGATGGTTGTTTCGGGCTCTCAGTGGGCTTAAAGACTTTGCTTTCAAGTTTTCCGATTTAAGTTTGGTTGGATTTAGATTAAGACTCTGTTTTATTACGTTCTCTTCTGTTCTGTTCAATGTTCGGAAAATGTATTTTCATTCGAATCGGTTGGCATAAAGTTATAGGCTCATATTTAATAATATTAATACTTTAATAAATCCTTTTTATTTACTTAATAACCTACCTATGCGACAGTACCGTCTGTCTGTACGGCTTCTACATTCATACCTACGGACGGACGTCGAGCGCGCGGCTCGCATAATAAACTACAAAGTAAGAATGGATACAGACTTGTATGACTCCAGTCTTTTGTGGACTGAGAATTGTTTTGCTCCGGTATTTTAGTTTTATTTATTACATTTTATAAATACTTGATTAACCTTTATTCGTATTTAGTTCATTGTATTCATTTTTAATTAAAATACACTGAAATCAAATTCAATAGCAACAGAGCACGTAATACGACTGTAACATTTGCATATTATTTTATTATTCAGTTAAATAATTTAAATTGTTTTGTTTCACGTATAATAATTTCAAATGTCAACAAATAAGTTAAATGTTTTAATAGTTGTATTCAACTGAGCGTGTTGTAACACCAGTGTGTTTCTACATTAAAGATCAATAACCTACGGCAGGATGACACGAATTCGTGTCATGAACGCCACCTTCGCTCGGGTCCTTATTGTTTTCTCCAGATACGGAGTAATGGAACGCTTTGTTTTATTTTTAACGATAGTTATTTTAATGTTTTAGACGTTTTTTAAATTTAAAACGACATCCATGGAGCAGATTTACATATAACGAATGTATTTATTTATGAAACGTATTACATAACTAAATGGTAAATAAAGTTGCCGTCTCCAAGAACGTTTAACCTTGGTTCTGAGCTCACTGTAACCGGCCGGGTCACAAAATCAAATTTCACACGATATCAAAAACTACTTTAGCGAATGTTCAGTCTTCAAGCCCTGAATAAGTAATCGAGGGGCTCTCCAATTCGGTTACTAAGGCGATACAGCGAAGTGCTCCGAAGTGGCTAAATCCGTAAACCTATTTTGCATTTCACTACCAAGATTGGGACAAATTGCCTTTTATTATTCCCACAGCGGTGGAGATGCAATACACAAATGGGTAACAGATAAAGTTTAGGTTCGACAAGACAAGATTAATAAACCAAAAAATAAATAGATTGCTTGAATACAGTTTATATTGTCCAAGATATGTAAATGGGCTTTGATAATACTTTATTAATAATATCTTAAGGTAGAATAAAGATTTCCAGTACTAGGGCTCTCTAATTATAGTATGATTTGTTCCTTTCTACCGGTTTGATAGACGTTTTCGTGCGAACATTTGACACTCGCTAAACGGCTGCTACAGACAGGCTAATGAGGGCCTCGGCTGGTCTTTTTACAATGTCTACTGCAACCAAGTAGTGGGTACATATTTAATTTGTGAGACATAAATAGTTGGTACATATTCACATTTGTAGGACATAAATAGTTGGTACGTATTCACATTTGTGGGACATAAATAGTTGGTACATATTCACATTTGTGGGACATAAAAAGATCGCTTATAACTATTATTTTACCAATATAAGCTACTATATTTTAGGCTAATCTATTGTAATTGATGTTAAATATTTTAATCAAATCCTTATTAAATTTAATGTCAACAAAAACAGTCAGATATTAACATCGAAACTCATTTCATCGGAAATATGCTAATGATTCGTCGACTCATGGTTCAGTTCCGCGAATGTGCCGCAGTAGTATTTGTTGCAGCAGATATGTTACCTGGTTTTTAGTATTGTTATTTATATTATATTCTGTACATAACTCAATTGCAGATGAGTATAACACACCTATGCCGATGAGAATACTTACTTTTTAAATGACAAATTATAGGGAGATTTTATGGCATTTTTGTTCCGTTAAGTTTTAATTGAATAAATGTATTATAAAAATTATTTTACTATTTTATTTTTAAACTTTAATAGTTCCACTTATAATACAATTCTTCGTAAGTAGTATTCGTAACGTGACTAGCATTTCACCGCGACTCTAATTCGCGCCCCCTCTGTAGGCGTAGGGCTGTCACATGATACATTAATCATTTACACGTTATATTTTAATATGGATAATGAAATTAACATTATGTTTGTCGTGACATGCAAACTAGGTGGAACTTAATTTATTGTAAATGTTTGTACATATAAATGATTATTAAAATGTGTATTTAGGTTATAAAAAAATATATAACGATAATAATATTATGATAAAGAATATTTAGTTAAATTTGAAATATAGCTTATTTATAAATATTGGGATAAAATATTTATATGTAGTTGGGAACCCTAATTCGCCAGTTAACCATCGCTGGGTCCCTGAGGATGTTACATCGGCGCATTAATCGTCTATTGACAACGCGTACTTTCAACATCGTCATAATATAGACTCTATTTTAACATAGAGAATATTTAGCTTTCATATATTTAAATACCTATAATTTTTTTAAGGTTCCGTATCCAAAGGGTAGAAACGGAACCCTATTACTTAGATTTCGCTGTCCGTCTATGTCTCTAGGCTCTATCTCATAAAGCAAGATAGCTAGACAGTTAAAATTTTCTCATATTATATTTTTATTGCCATTAAAACCACAAACACTAAAAACAGAATAAAATATATATTTGAGGGGGGTTCCCAAAAAAACGTTGTTTTTTCCCCTTTTTATATCAGCACGAAACCTCACTTTGACGGACTAATACTTAGCTATTTATTAATGTATAGAACAGTATGAAAACATACATAGAATTATCTTATATCTATAAAGAGATCTATTTCTTCCCATGAATGTTGAAAAAGAGCATTCAAATGAATGCTCTTGTTTCTTATAAAATGTTAAGTATATACTTTGTAATATGTAACAATTCATTTAATTACACAATATTAAACGGGTTGTGTTATCTATATACTTATTTTACATATTTATAATACCACAAAGTCAGAGCATTTATGCAAATTTATTAAACAATAACATTTTACGTCTTCTCGGGGATATTTCAGCGCAATCTGCATAGTCTTTTATTGTGTTAATTTGTTTGTTCCGTCATATCACTTGACTGACGAAGACTTATGATAATGAATAACAGCGAGTTATTTGGAATTTAATTAAAATAGGTTCAAAGAGGTCTCTTTATATACATCCTCTTTGGATTATGAACTTTTTATTATTATTGAGAAAATAATATAATAACCAAACAAACATGAACTTACTTTAATATTCAGCTGCATACAAGTCGGGGGTCATGTTATATTAAAGCTGTCGCATTATCATACGGAGCATTCAGCGTTGATCTACATCTTAAGCCACTTAACTAAAGTCCTCTTAGTTTAGGATTTGCACATTAACACTTACTATGCACGTAGTAAACTTAATATTTTAAGTTATTCTTACGTTATATATAAAAAAAAATATTTTTAAACATAAAAAATTACGATTATAAACAAAATGTCAATGTGAAAAACCTTTTAGTATATAAGGGCATGTTGGCTCAATTATCCAAATACCGTCACGACAGGTTGAAGGTCGCAGCTTCAATTTTGCTTCGTGTTATATACGAATGAACTATTTGGGAAATTCATTGCTTGAATATTATATATACATATAATGCCAATTTAACGCTCGACATTATTAATAAATTATGATAATGGAGGCATGCGTAGGAATTCACGAACTATTACGAATATGTAGCGATATTCATTTGCGGTTTCAAATGTCTTGGTGAGGATTTAGAATACTTAGTGTGTCTGTGTGCGTTGTGTTTAGCTAATGTATGCGCGTATTGTTCACAGGTGACATACAATATCCGACAGGGCTGTCCATAATTGGATATTTTTATATTTATTTATTAAATTAATATATTTGATAAACCAATGATAACCATCAGGTACAGTGGCTGACTATTACGATACATTTTAGACAATTTTACGGAATACAAATATTTAATATAAAAATAATCTTTAAATAAATGCACAACTACATAAATATAAATAAAAAGTAATGCTTAAAAATACAACTGTTAAACTATTTAATTATGTATTATGTTAACTGATAATCTCAAATTTAATAACAGAGCCCTGAAATTAGACGGTCATATCAATCAATCATTCTAACAACCCTGGCCTTGAGCATGGAATTATCTGTATTCGGCTAATGTGTGCGTGTATTCTATTGTATGTGTATGTGCGATAACAATGCATCTGTTGTGACGACTTTATACCTCACACTTAGCGATACTCCCTAAAGACGTCTGTGTTAAAATTGCCACTAGCTTGAATAATAAATAATGTACCTATAGTATACAGTTTATAGTTATTATTAGTATCGTTATTAAATGTGTAATTACAGTATTTTCGTCATCTTATACAAAGCAGTTTTCCAATTTATTCATAAATAGAAAGTTTAAGTTTTTTATTGCACACATAGAAGCAAAAAATGCACAATGCGGTCTTATTGATAAATCAATATTTTGGATAAAAGAAACTTTTACAAAAAAATAAATAAATATATAACAATACAATATTTTTTATATTTTCAATATTAGAAATACTTGTTTAAAGTAGATATAGAATAATATATATAGAAAATTAAAAATATAATAAATATACAAATAAGTATATAATGTACAATATCGAAATTCATATGCAGTTAAATTGATTATTTATAATACATTTGCAAGTATAACAATTAACATTTGATGTCAATATTTGTACGTGTACATTGTATATATATTTTATATAATTTTCTATTCATCCTGTTATTACCATACAATTGCTGTATGAGACGTCTGTTTGTCATCTCCAGCCTCAATTCAATCTGCAAATAGATGTTAATATTTTTTTGCTATCAACCTTTCTTATGTACAAAGTTAAGTGATTGCTTGTTATTCGTGAATGTCTTTGTACCGTCTTGTCTTCAAGAGGTTCATTTGCGAGAAATTCTCCTTGTGTAGTTTTTCTTTGACCCTCCTTTGAATGTGTTGCAAATTGTTTGATAGAAACTTGTTTTCTTGTTTCATCGTCATGATTGGAATGTTGTGTTTGTGTGTCTTGTGTTTATTGATATTGTTTTTTTATGTTTGTAGTCTGAAATGTATACATATACATAAAAAGTACAGTGTATAAATATAAATATATTATACAGACGGTATCATATAGTTAAATGCACGTATGAAAGTACATATAAGTCATAATTTTCTATACTGATGAAATGAAATTTTCATAGATCAAAGTCATACATTGTTTTAATTAATATTATTAAGACATCTATGAAGACTATATCTAAAAAGAATAATAATAATTCAAATCTCTATTTTAAATCTTTAAAATTATGTTCACCCTTCCAAGTTATAAAGTTAACTTGATAATATATAACGGTCTATATATTGAGATAAATCCAATCTGTACGTGTAATTCGTTGCCATGGTAACGTCCAGAGCGGATAGAAGAACTGTTATAAATCAAATCCTAATATCGCTTTCGCGATCGTTTTATCGCACCGATATATTACTTATGAAAATTTCAAAGATTTTCCTTCCGTTCGAAGTGAGATATGTTGAAAGTTACACGTGTGATACATTGTAGTTATATGTTATACATTTTTATCTTTTAGTTGTAAAATTGGATGATATATATCTATATGTGGTATTAAGCACCTCTCACACTGAACGTGTCACAGTCGTTTTGTTCATATTACGAAAGCTTACATCGTATCAATTGTACTCGTAACATTACGTCTAAAGATCCTTTGTGAGACACCTGTCCTGCCACAACAACAGAACGTATCCCATAATACCTCGCAAATCCTCGGGATATAAGTACACTTCGCTATCCAATACGGATTGTGATGCGTGTAAATAGTTTTTTTATAAACTCCGAATAAGCTGGATGCAGAATGAAGGATGCAACATACGACTTATGGTTTTAATCAAGTAATGGTATTTAAGATCATATAGTATCGGCTAATGTTGAAACCTTTTTACCTACCTACCCCCACATAATCTAGGGGACAGGGTTTTTCTAATGTAAACTAAACGATTCTTTCACAACAGACAAGAGAAAAATAATACATACAAATGACATGAAATTGTAAACTTTCTACTACATTATAAAGTTTGATTACCACAAATAAATTATTGATGGCCCCTCCCCCTTAAACCAGGGTCAATAACAGCTCGCTACACCCAAAGGGTACGAGATATCAATGTATATAATATAAATTTTAACCGCCCCGTTGGTCGAGTGGTTAGCGCAGACGCCTAACGTGTCACGGTGCAACGGGGCTCGGGTTCGATCCCCGGCGAAAGACAGGCATTTGTGTGATGAGCATAGATGTCTGTGTTTCTGGGTTTGGTCGTTTATTAAATATATTCTCAGTATTTATATAAGTATTTCTATGTATTTGTATCGTTGTCTAACACCCTTAACACAAGCAAATAATTTGCTTACTTAGGGGTTATATCAATGTGTGTAATTTGTCCTGATATTATTATTATTATAAATTATAGGTACTATTTCATATTTCCAATATTTCAATAATAATCGCCTAGAGTATAATTATCAGGCCATATATTAAATTTCATATTGTTTATAATTTGTAATTATAACATATATTTAACGTACATTATTTCGTTATTATAATTTAACTTCATAAATTAAAAACCTTTTACCCTCCAAGATTTTTCATTTTCAATCTGATTCAATAAAATGCAGGTTTCTAAACACAAATCTAACGTTGAAAAATGACAATTATGTTTTATATATATTATTCTATTTTGAGTGCGTTTTGAAAGCATACTAAATTTAAAGTACAACTAAGTAAACAAGAACATTTTATAATAATAATCTTCGAAGTACTATGTATATTACATTTGGCGTTACAGAAATAAACCAAAACAATTTGACTGTTTCACAGCAATAACACTACACTACAATTACTACGATTTTCCATATAATTCACGCCAACAAACCATTTTCAAAGCGTCGACCTTACAAATTATAGGTCTATATTATTATTAGATTACACACAGACTGCCCAGCAACGACTCAGGTAGCGTAATGGACACCGATTACGAACATGACGATGTTCATGTTAAAAACATATCGATTATATTTATATTATGTACCATCAATTCTTTTTATATCTTTATTACAATCATTTTATAAAGCATTAAAACTATTTGAACAATTGAATTGAATCTGATAATTGATTATGAACGAAGCGAGAAATTATTTATGTATAATAAATTGTATTTAAGCACGCTCAGATGCTTATATAAGTCTGTTAATTCTATATAAATAGGATTTCTGATACAAACGCGTCTCAAGTATCCTTCTGTCGACTACTTGATCCCCAATTAAGACCTACTCGATACCTGGAATTATCTCGGAAGCGAATCGATTTGATAGTCATAAACAGGCACCCAGGTACAACACTACTTGGTTGTATTGCAGACTTGAGACTTTTGTTTCATTTAATTTAACACTTTAATGAGTCAATTTTATAAATGTTCATTATTATTTCATTCAAAATATGCAAAGATATTTTCATTACTTTTATTTCAATTATATTTCATTTAAAGGAAGGACTATATTTTATAAAAAATTGGTTATTTCACCGTCAGTTTTTTTTATACATACCATGTTGTATTAGGTTGGTCTCTTGTGTACATACAGAGTATGACTACATACATACAGAGTACTCTACATACAGAGTACTCCCTTAAAAGTATTTTTTCTTTGTCTTAGCCAATTTAACCATCAATTTAAATATATAATATCAAATGAAATAAAAATCATTTTTTAAATAATAATAAATTTAAATAAATTATTATGAATGTCTGTGGTCAGCACAGCCTCGAGGTAATAACGACCGCCTCTCAGACAGCTAACAGACTAATACACAATTAATGCTCTCGATATCTCAGGTATTATCGCTCGGATCGATCCTAGACTCGGATATCGGGATCGGTGATCCCAAATATTGACACTCAGTGCCGTGGATGTTTGTCTCTTGTATTGGTTCATTTTATTATGATGACTTCATTGCGTCTGGATCCGATTAATGGAAATCCACCAGACGTACTGTTTACTGTATCAGTTAGAACTATCCAGATTATTACGATGTTGATTTATGGAGTAGAAAGTCTAGTAAGCTTCATAGAATCATATGAAATAAATAATGCTTCGTTTTATTTTAATTCACAAAAATACTGTTTAATTAATTAAATTTATGTAAAGGTCTGATTGAATTGTAACTGGATATTTATGGAATTGATTTTATATTTTTGTGTGTTTTTGAAATTCATGTAAGTTTTAAATCAATATTTATTTTGTTACAGGTAAGGCTTTCGACGTATGTTTTTGTATGGTAACTATAATTACTTTGTGACGTGCGTATTATTTTATATAGTTTTAATTATTAAATTGTAGTACAAGTTTCATCTGATGGTCAATGTCAATTTCTTTTTATTTCAAATAGGATTCTAATACACTTATGAAACGTCAAACAGATGCTAAAGCAGATGATAGAAAAAACTATGGAGGATGCTGATGACTGTGAAATCTACATTTACCCAAAACAATTCGATTACTACATTACCCTAGATCTAGTCTAAAAATTTTATTTATGTTACATCCATTTATAATTTTTTTCTAGAATATTTAGCTTATTCCACAAATCGACGGTTTTTTGTATAAACAAAGTCTTGATGTCCTCGCAAACTTGTAGGTCTGTACTTTCGTACCTTCTCATGTGCTAATGGAGGAACAGACGACTACAAATAGAATGTTAAATTCATCAGTCGAGAACACGATAACTTAGTTGGCTAAGTAATGGAATCTTATCCACAAGACAGTTTCGTATATAAAATACAAAGTTTTCAACCGATATATCTCACTGATCAATCAAATCAAATCAAGCTATACTACCGAATTTAATATTTTCTAAAGGTAGTAGGTTCACCGATAAATGTTTATTCTCTAAAATTTCAATGGGCTTAACATATATCTGTCTGCAGCTATTTTCATACATAATAGGAATCGTTGTAATATTTGAAGTGCATCTAATAGCAGTTATTAAATATATATTTGCCCGGTGATGTTTTCGTAAATTAATCGTAATTTCGGCCGAACAGTTTCAATTCAGGATTCCTATTCATGAGCTCGCACGAAGCCTGGACTTGCGTCGTAAATTGCAGCAGTTATTTTATTTCTTCAATATTGTGAGTTGTGTCTAGTGATGTAAGAAATGAAAGCCGCGATGTCATTGTTTAATTTTCTCACCCATTCACGTGATTCACGGGGGAGCCGTAGCGAGCGGTTTTAATTAATTTTCATAACATGCGGTCGCGCGCTTATTAGATGAGATGAATGCATCTGGGTTTCTGTTTCACTATTCTTTAATGTATTTATACATAAATTTCAAATTGGTATATATTTTGTGCTATACCCATCGCCTTAAAAAAAAGCGTCCCTTCTAATGTCAATGTCAGGACAAAACATTTAAAATGACACTTGAAAAACGTCAAAATAAATAGGTAACTTATCTATATATCGAAGTGCATTAGATTTCTTTAATTATTGTTTATATAGGTTACCCATCTCTCGATTATTTTGAACATGCTCAGATAGGTAACTTTCATTTTTAAATGCAATTTCAGAACGTTTCCTCTATAAAGTCAACTACAAGCTCAACCACCTACTCCTCCCATTTTTATTTGAAATTAAAAAAAAATACAAAAATCCAAATTCAATATTCTTTAAATTTATTTTCATTTATAATAACTTTTTATTTATTATTAATAATTCAAAACTGAACATAACCTAAGTTACATAATATAGTCGTGACTTTTTCTGTCTCTGGTATTAATGCGCGCACTGAATTGTCTTCACACAGCCAACTTGTTTGTCTGTTTGGTTACGTAACTCAATTGTATTTGCAAGTCTACTAATGCAGGCCTTCAAACAAAGCTACCGTATACTGTGCATTATTTTTATAGTCTATGTTATCCAGACTATGAAGGCAATTAAAATTGTGCAGCACAGATAAACTAAATTTGTTTTTTTTTATTTAGTTAATAGCTTTGAGTTCCTCGTTTATTCACATTACATTTATTCTTTGTGCATAAATACAATTGAGTTTTGAAATTAATGATATATGATATCCTCCATTATTATCCTTGATTAAAAATAATTTACGAAAATACAGTTACTATTTTCCTTACAATTTAAAATAATAACTCATTATTATTATAAATTCAATTAATTTGACATGGTGCGTCATACAGCGACATACAGAGCAAGTGTATCTGATTATGTAAACCATTATATTTACATAATATTTAAATTTTATAATTTTAAAACGAAGAAGCCTCCAAAGTTATTGTTATTTTTTTTAAAGAGCTGCGTAAACAATTTAATATTTCATCTTCTAAGAAGGTTATAAGTAATTTATAAAATTAAATATTTTCATTTGTACTATTTTTATCTGTCATAAGATATACCGGTAATATGCCATGGATTGCGAGAAGAACCGCAGGTAAAAGTTAGTAATAAAAATCATTGACCCACTTCTAATCTCATATCAATATGTTAATATATTTGAAAACGTGAAAAAATGGAGTTTATAATATTACTTGAAGTTACATTTGCATGTTTGAGCAGAATAAAAAGAAATGAAATATTATTGTAGTTTGTACGATTTTACTCTAGTTTTAAACAATGTAAAAGATTTTTTGTTTAGTTTTAAATAGTTTAAAAATGTGACCCTGACCAAATAAATAAATGGAATGACAGAGATACTTTTAAAAAAAATATTAGAAGAGAAATGAACTCGTTGGTAAAAATGAGACTTGTTCAAAACAGTTTAAACTTTAGAGAATAAAGTAAAAAAAACTCATATTAGATATATATATTGAATATTGACTTAAGATATAAATGTTACTTATCAGGCTGGTTTCGTCCCTTCAGAGCACCAAATTATTTTCCCCTCAGACGAGTAGAGTGAGTTACGTCTCCTACTATTGTATTACAGATATGTGAATACGTTCCCCTCGACATCAGAGGTTCTCAAAGAAATAATCCATAGCGTTTTTATTAGTTTTCTATAAATAGCAGAGATAAAGAATTGATATTTTATCATATAATATACCTTTTCATGATTGATTAAAAATAAACAAGACATAGAAAGAAGAAGAAGAAGGTTCCTTATGAGCTTACAATATCCACTGTATGTGGTAATGCTGTTCTGTGCTGTTCTCGTTTCTCGCGTATATTCACATAATTTACATATAGTTCATTATCTGACCGGCAGACTCTCTAGCGTTTGTTAGATGAAGTTGTATGTACATGAGCTAAAGTTTAAGTTAACAGAGACATACTTTATTTATAAAATTTACAAACAGTTTATTTATAGATTGTTTTATATTTTATATTTTATTTCTAATTTCTAAACTTGATTATTAGATTTCACGTTTTATATCGATAGAGCAATCAGAAAAGTACTTACTAGGAGACTCCAAGTTGGTATCAACGGAAAAGAAATTTGAATTGCGTATGAGTAGAATTTAAAATCGATTCCAAGCGACTAATACGAATATGTAACTTTGCAGTTGCGTTATTCCCCCAACGATGGTTCGGGTTCTTACTCCTGCTACTCGTTATTCTTTCAAATATATTCAATGTTATCAGGCGATCCGTTAAAATGAGACGCCTAGATACACTTCCCGTGAGTATTAGCATTTGTTCCCGTTCCGTTATTGCAATAGCCATAATTGAAATGTAAATCTCCAGTTTATTGTCCACCTGATCTATATTATGCTCTATATTGTTTAGAGTTGACGTGGCCTTAAAGTTATAAAAGTTAAATTTCATAATAATACTAAATAATAAATTGTTGGTACATTGGTGTTGAAGTTCTAGCCAAAAACAGGGTTTCCACAACACGAAACATAAAAATAGTCATATTGATTACTTACACATCTGTTATTAATGAAGTTTCTCGCACATTATTATAACTAATAACGACATCAAATATACTTATATGAAACTATGGAATGTAATTAAAACTTTCATATTATCTATGAAACATCTTTCATATTAACATAGCTATAAGTATAACGTATCTATCAGACACGATATTCGGAACCTGCAATTCTCGTTCTGGGAATAGAAAGCTGGTATCAGTTCCCGAATGAACGTAGACGGGATGGTGAACAAAATAATTTCCGCTGACGCCGGTCACTGAAGTGAATGACAAAACCGTTCACACATTTTTACTTCATCTTTCATTATAAAGCTCGCCCCTTGATAAGAGAAAATAATACTGAGGATATTTCCAAAACGTTATTTAATTATTAATCCAAAACTCAAATAAAAATAAAATTTCTTATCATATCTAACATATCTTTATCGTTTTCAAATTTTAATATAAAATTCAAATTTAACCCGCATTTGTAAGTTTAAGTTATTTTAATATAGTCGTAGCCAAAATAATTTTCAAGCCACAATATGATTTCATAGAGACGATTAACAAAATTAGTGTCGTAGTTTCAATTGCGCCACGAACTGGCCCGACGCCAGTTTTGTATAACAATATTAAATTTCCGAATCTTTACAGTGGCTTTCTGGAGTTTAAACTAAAAGCCAAAAATTAAAGCACAATAACAATTTAATGTTTAATATTATTTTTAAATAGATTGTAATTTGAAATATATTTTATTTTGTTATTTAATATATGAAGTCACGTAATTTTATAAGTAAATTATATTTCTATATTACTACGACATGCCACTGTATTAAAATTATTATACTTGAAATTAATGTAATAATAGTGGTACTGGCAAGTTACGTCGACCGTCATATAGATAACAGTCTAAAAGAGCTGACTGGCTGACGTTCAAAGCATAGCGAAGCATCCGAACCGCAACAGCGAAGCACAAGTGACCGAAGCGTTCCAAATTCGAAAAATCCTGACAAACAAATTTCACATTCGTGTTTCCGGGTTCGCGAATCTTTTGAAATTACCGCTCAAACTGCAGTTCCGCGGCATTGTTTCACCGGGGGGAAGGGGGAGTGTGTGCACACATACGAGTATATCTCGCGTCCTTATTTGAAGAGACTTTATTATGTGAACCGAGTGGAAACCCTGAGCGGTTCAGGTCGTGGTATCGCGTGATTCATTTTTAAACACGAGCGCTATTCAATGACGTCGAGCGACGAATTGAATTAATATAAATTTTGTGGTTTTTGCTTTATCCATAACAAGAGTAAATTGGGTCAATCATTTTTGTATACAATATCTGCCCTATAATATTCCTTGAAAGTTTAAAAAAGATATTCAGTTATATTTCTTGCTAATGTTAAATTGTTTCACATTTCAAAAAGATTAAACTGATGAGACGTCTCGGTGATTAAAATAAATTAATCTTCTTAATATGATCAAGCGTGATGAAGTAAATCACACGGCAGAGTGATGTTTGAGAAGTTTTAATTAAATCATCTTAAAAACAAAGCTGATGCCACTTAGTAAAGCTCAGTAACAGGATCGGATTAGATCCACCCCATGCTGTCTAAATTACAATATGTCAGTTTAAGTATACAAACTCTACATATAATGTACCTTTAGGTAGCTATATCTTTATATGACTATATAATTCTTGATTACTAAAGATAAACTTTCAGAAATTTGTTGATGTTTCAACAACAAGTTTCACTTCTAAAACCCTCCTAACATATTAGATATTTAGCTTAACTTGTATCTTATCGAACACTTTACTTATCATTACATATAACTATAATGCTAAAACATTACCCCATGTGTATATAGGGAGGAAGCTGTGTAAGCAAATTAAAGGAGTATAGTTCAATAATAATTATGCTGTAATTACTTCCTTCCTAAGCGCCAATTACTAAGGAACATGTGTGCGAGTACTCTGAAGATAATCACAGTGTGTTTATTAAGTTGCTAAATGTGAACTGTTTAATATCACACAGATTCCTCTTAACTGTTCGTATTAACTTGATGAAGGAATACTGAATGGTTTTGGAGGGTTTGTGTTAAGCAATATTATGTTTAGGTTTGTAATTTTGTTAAGGTTTTGACTAAAGAAGGTTTATTTTATTTTCTGTTTACATTTTTTTTTTAATTTATTAAAATTTTTAATAAACATTGTAAGTGCATTATCTTTTGTTCCTGTTAAAAGTACAAATTTGTGTACGAATTATCGTAGTAAATGTCGCAATGTAAAAGAGAAAAGATAAAGGAAAGTAAGTACAAATTATAAAATATAACAGACGGTACTAACTAAAACTAAATTATACATTTTCTAGTCGTCAAGTTCAATTTGAGTTCATTTTTAGTTTTACCTGAGTGTGAAGACGCCTTAATGTTGATATTTGCGGCGCGAATAAATAAACTCTGTAACAACTCGGTGCAGTGTTTTAACTAGTTTTGACAATTTTGTAACTACTTAATAAGAAGGTAATTAGTTCCTGTTTCAAAGTCGCTTCCCGCTTAAGGATTATTATAAACTTTAATAGAACTTTAAGGCTGGATGCAGGAGTTTAACATTAATCTTTTCCACAGATTCTATATTTATATTCATATAATAATTCTGAGAACGTCATAATAATTGTATATTTTTAAGTCAAAGGATTCCTGTATAATCAAAAAGTAAATAACAGTAAAAACAATTACAGTGTTTCTGGGCTTGGGAATAGTTTTAGCTACTGTGATATTAATTTCAATTATTTTCTCGAAATAATAAGAACATTATTAAATCCTGTTATTAATGTAATACATTCTGTCCGCCATATTAACTTTTAAGTCATTCATTCGTTTAAACTTTAAAGGGTCACGAGCAAACTAAACGTGTGGACATAACTGAATGTTCAACAAAAATATTTGTAACTGCGCTTTTAAAATGTTCGTACCGACAGCGTCGGTAGCTACAGCCGTCAATATTGACTCTAACTTAACAATATCTGTCAGTAGTCGTATCGTGAGCATGCTAATTGTATGTATGTATGTCACATGAGAGTTCGCACCTCGGCTCCGCCGTGACGCTCCATTTTGTGCCTTCAATGTCACTGTAATATTTTAAAACGCGTTATGAATATCATATAGTGTGAGTACGTATATATGTATGTATGTATATACGTATGTACGTGTTACGGTATTGTGCTGACAAATATGGGTAAGTTTTAATATTAATAGAACTATGATTCAGCTTTCACATTGAGCTACCATTCGATGATATTAATTATTGTTTTCAATAAAATTATAATATGTAACATAATATAAACATAAAAATTGAAAGCCATCAGCTTCGTTTGTATTGTCATACCATTAACACCTTGATACTCGTACCAAATGTATACTTACTATGAAGAGACGCAGTAGAGCTCAGCGTGTCTCTTAGTCAGTGTGTCTCTTAGTAAGCGTGTCTCTAAGACATAACCATCTCATAAGTACACCATAATTCCCATCTAACGACACATTGTCTCCGTAACAAGTAAACGCACTCCGGCTAGAAGGACACGTATAGTTATTGTATGTGGCGACCATCTTAAGTTACTAAAAACGGAAATCTAATGTTTTTATGTTTTTTATAAATGTATATATATATGTGGTCATTAGTGCCGGTCTGTTTGTTAATTTTTTCTGATTGAAGACATCAAACAATAATTTATTTTATTTTTATATATGTAGCTATAGTTAAAATAAATTTTATAGTAATCTATTTACCTATCATAATAAAAGCAGTACATGTCGACAAATACTACGTAAGATATATTCCTATTTTATAGACCCAAGCAGAGCCACCAACAAAGGATATTTGTAATAGAAACATGACGTTTGTTAATTTAATCTGATTTTAAAAATTATTGTATTTTATGTGATAAATTAACGAATAATTGTTTTCTATTTTTATACAATAGTTAAATTAAAAATAATATAAACTTTTAAAAATCATAAAAAATAAAATCAACAAAGAAAATAATATTTAATTTTTTTCCAATCATAGACAATTACCGCCAAATTTAGAAATTTAGTATTCCTACTCTTCAAGTAACGGCCTCAGGTATTTGGTAGGTATTTGGCGTATTTGTGATTGACTGACAGCTTTGCTAAACTCAATTTACTGACAGATTTGAATCGACCACTCGTGAGATTAAGATAGACACACACACACACACACCACACATTAAGTAATTAATACGTTTAATCTGATTGAAATGCACGGTGCATAAATGGTGCTAAGAGGTAGAACCGATACTCTGGGATAATACTTGCATTATACGTGTATAAACTATCTCTATTAGAAACATGACAGGTCCAGCAGAATATTGAGCAGTCTTTGCCTCTCTTTCAGTTAAATATGATAATTGTTTGTCAATTTACCTGTGAGAGTTATATAGACTTTTTACAGAGTTTTAAGGTATACCTTATACGTCGTTGAACACGCAGGCATTGTCTCTATTTGAAATTAATGTTTTTGTCATATTGTTCATTGCTTTTCGGTATATTGTTACTTATACATTTACTTATAATTTAAATAACATATCAATACAAACCAATATGTGAAATAAAAGTGTCTTATTATTCCGTAGTTATTGTTTCTGAAATATAATTTTTATTTTAACAACACGTTAGTTTATTATTCCAGCTACAGACCTACAGTGATACAGTCATATAAGATGTACAAACATGAATTTCACTCTGGTTTTAAATCAACAATTTAAACCGACGCATCGGTTTTGATTCGTTTAAATTTAAAACATAACCGGTGTATGAATAATTAAATATTTTATTAATATTTAAGTCCTCGTTACAAATGACCCCATTCTCTGGGCAGTCAGAGGTTATGTAAATTGTTTAACGAACGCCGCCGTACCAAAGCTATAGCACTTAAGGCATTAACATTTTAAAACGTATTTTTAAGTACATAATTATTTACAAGTTTAAACTGATTAGCTATCGCGTAATTCTCTAACACTGTAATTAGTTCTAAGAGCTCTAATTATTGAGTTTATTTATAGCGATGCTGTTAACATCTGTTTGTTGTTATTCTAAAGTTAATTTCATTTTCTTTTTATCGTAGGTACTTCGAATATAACAATCACTTATAAAACTGAATACTACCTGGATCGTGTAAATATAAACTTCCTTTTTATTCGTTATCGATAAAACAACGTTCTGAAAACGAAATATCTCCATTTCTATTTCTGGGAACTAACAATAGATCAATGCTCAAAAATATTGAATATATCTGAAAAGGTATTTTTAGTCTATTATTTTCTGGCATTAGATTTTGTCGATTCCTGATTCTACATCGGCTATCAAAAACCTATCAACGCCAAGTGTCAAGTTGGCAAGTTGCCATATAAACAGTGCCTGTACGGTATCGGATATCGCTTGGAATGATTCAGCGAGGAACAACTTATATAAATTAATTGAAATGTGAACGAATTTTACATTTTACTAGGTTAACCGATTTACATCTAAGCAGACACATTACCTTTTGTACTTTTCTAACTATAATAGTTTCTCTTGGTTTAATTTGCTTATAAAATAAGAGAAGGTACATTTACGCGCTTAAAATCATTTGACATACTGTCAACTATCATTCATTCATTCATTCATTGTTCAATTTCAGATTTGAAAAAGAGTTCTCTGTTGTGGTAAAAAAAATCTTTTTATCCATTAGAAGAGATCGCCAATCGTAACCGGTATTTTCAGTTTCTATGCTTAACGGATATTTTCGGGATAATTTGATAGGGGTTCTTTTTAGGAACGTTGCAAATCATGATTGACCTGTTTTTGCGGGTTTCGCTTTTTCCCTGCAATTTTAATGCTAATCTTTCGGTAAATGTTGGTTTCCCATGTAAAATAATTTTAACAGAAGTTTAAATGTACCTTCTGAAATCCCTCAAATTCTATCGTTAGCGTTACGTTTAAATAACGAATTGTGAGTCGTTGTTTCTGGTTTGTGATAAAAGTGAGGTAAATATTTTAGGTAATATATCTTTGTAACAGATTGAACCATAAATAATAAATCTCCGTATGAATAGATTGCGTCACGTTGGTTATAGGAAAAATATACATTTATTTAAAACTTTGACGTAACCTAAATAACAAAAATTTATTGTTTAGTTACTACTGACATTTTACAATTAGCACCTATAGAAAGAAGTTTGAATACATTTATAGTTTATGTCAATATACTAGTAGGTATGTATATTATATACGTCTTTTACTTAAAATGCAGTATTTCAGAGTATAATGCAAATATTACACGAACTGCTATTGAAGTACGTGAGATCGTTTCGTATGAATCTTTCAGGGATTTGATGTTGGAAGCACTTTGATCTGTTCGTATTATAAATTCGTTTTATTCTGACGTTACAATATTTACTGATTTATAGGGAATATATTGTGTACCGTGAGTTGTAGCGTTGCTTGAATATTAAGATATAAATATATATCTATTATTTTTTATTCATTAAAGGAAATAATACTTACTACTTCGTCTAAAACAAAATTAATATTAAAAATAAAAAAACACAGCTAGTGCAAGATGTCATTTCCGAATAAGTGAACAAACTGTGGCAACTTTCCTCTCCGTTTAAGATAATATCTGGTAACCGAGACTTGAGACGCGACGTGTTTTACACGCGCGACATGTGTCGCGTGGGATTTATTATTTAATATAACGAATTGAAGTGTACACGCGCGGGTGAGTACGGTCGCGCGTGTATTATATTTTGTTAATATGAAAGTTGTTTTGCCTTTCTTAATTTTCTTTTTAGTTCTTTTTTTTTCCTACTTGTACAATATAAGTTAATTAGTGCAGACAATATAATAATAAATTCACATAATGGAACTCCCATTGAAATACAAATATGTAGAAGCGGCAGTTAATTAATTATTATCCCACTTTGAGCTGCATATATAAGGTGCAAATATGTAAAGTCCACATTAGCTTTCATCTTGTTTCATAATAAGACCAAGTTTCTACAATTAATCAAATAACAAATCTACATGCATACATTATAATTTACAACATACCAACAGTGTAGGCAAATAAAACATACCTATATTTATTTTCTACTTTTACTCATCCTACAAAACTAAACCGATAGTACCTACTACCTCGCGCAAGCAGCGGTGGCATAATTACTCTGCCACTCAAGAAAACTTTTAGTGCTTTATTAAATCAGACTATCTTGTCAATCGCCGTTGCTTTGTTTGGAGCTAGAATCTTGGGTTCGATACAGAATCTGTTAATATTCAAAAGTTATCTAACTGGAACTTGAATCCTGTACGATGATTCTAATATCGTATCATCATGGGTTAGTTAGCATGGAGCGCTTACAGTAAACGATGATTGATAATTCTATGTTATTTTTGTCAACAGAACGCAAGTTGTTCGTCGGTATGCTAAACAAGAAGCTATCAGAGAACGATGTTCGAGCTCTATTCGCTGGTCACGGAGCGATTGAGGAGTGCACGGTGCTGCGTGACGCGCAAGGACAGAGCAAGGGATGTGCTTTCGTCACATTCGTGTCCAAGCAAGCTGCAATAGCTGCTATTAAGGTACATTTACTCTATACACAATTTGTGTGACGAATATCATAAATCTAAATCAGTTTGATGATAGAACATCCTGATCAAATCATCTGACATAAAAAAAAAATATTACCAGCCTCGTATCTTTGAATATCAATATCGATATATATTAATTATTTTTATTGATGGTCTTCTCAATTTCATTATTATTAGACTAAGTTACATAAATATAACTAATATTTCAGACCCTGCATCACAGTCAAACCATGGAGGGATGTTCGGCACCGTTAGTAGTCAAATTCGCGGATACACAGAAGGAGAAAGAACAGAAGAAGTTGCAAGCGATGCAAGCCAGCCTGTGGGGTCTGACGACGCCGGTTACACCGACGTACCTTACCTCGGAGGCTGCGCTGTCACCCGCGACGCAGTTACAGTTGTTGCAGCAGCTGCAGGCAGTTGGTTTGCAACAACAGCTGTTGCAAGGTCAAGGGTCAACTTTGTTACAAGGTCCGTTTTACAAGTTACATAATTGTTTATAAGTATATAAAAGTTGAATAATATGATTAAGTATAAGCTATGTCTATAATTAATAATAAATATATGTAAAATGTGTATACATTTATTTGATAACAGTTTCAATGTAATTAAAAATACTTATCTTTTAAATTGTATTAAAATTATATATTTTTTTTATTTAGTTCATCCATTACAGTATACCAATTAGAGTATTTTACGTACACAGAGTTATTTGAAACAATTACGATTAGAACTAATTATGCATTCAGTCGGAGTCGTTTAAGTACTTTTGTTTTTTAACTATTAAACATTACTATAACCTACCTATTACAATTCATATTTAAATGTCGTATTTTTATAAATGTGTAATTTATTTCATAACTATCTTTAAAATTCGTAGTAGTCGTATTGTCTCTTTTTGTCATCTTTTCCAAGTATATTATGACAAATACTTTAAGAAAAAACACGTTTTAGGAACAGTCACTTTTATCTTTATCCACATATCTCTTACGCCATAGCCAACTGTTTTATTTTTTATTTATCCCAACCTAACCTATCCCGTTTTAGTTTGACCCCTAACAGATTTTATTTCCTAGGTGTTAACTATCAGGATATCGCTTTCAATGGGGCAGGGCTGAGCGGGGGCGTGGGCGTGAGCGCTGGCGGTGAGCAACTGGGCGGGCTGCTGGCGCCAGTTAGCGTACAGAACCTGGCAGCGCTGGCAGCCATGACGCAACCGGTAGTGACGCAGGCGGCGCAGCCAGCGGCACCCCAACCCGCCGCGCCGCAGTTGTGTACGTTAGATTTTAATTTATTGGTTACCATGTTTAGTTGCATTTGGAATATCAAATATAAATCTTTTATAAATTGTATTGTTATTGTCATATTGAATTTGTTTTATATGTGAAACGAAACCCATTGATTACATCGTCATTCTAGCGTAGGACTGTGCTAGTAAGTTTAACAAGATAAGGTTTTTGATCAATCTTAAGTAAGCAGTAGAAGTCGAGACATAAGTCTTCTTATTTAAGAGTTAGTTGATGGCTCCGGCCTACTCTTGGTAAACCAACTCAACATACCCAAGTATGCTAACATCACATTCCTCTATAATATTTTAATTGTATTTCTATATGTACGTTCTATATGTATGTATAATACTTTCTATAGGTACCTCAATTAAAATATATATTTTTATATCAACCACAACATTTCTATTAAAATTTTCCATTAGCTAATAAATTGGCCTCAAACCGATCCAAAACAAACACGAATTTAGCTTGATACAAAATTCAAAATGTCACTCCTAATTGACGTTTTTGTCTTGTTCCCTCTCGGTCCCTTTCGAAAATTCTCTTTCGGAAAGTACAATTAAGGTACTATAAATTCCGGACTAATTGCCTTACCTGTCCAAATCTTAATTGGAATGTTGCCACGTAAGATGTCCGTGAAAAAAATCGTAATGATCTTTTTTTTCCGCAAACTTTCCTATTTCAGATTGGGCTTTAATACGTTGAGAGTTAAAAAAACGTTTATTAACGATGAAACTTTTTCACACTTCAGGTCTTCTCGGGAAGACTAACATCACAGGTAACAACAATTAAATCGAAAGTGTATGCTATGGAATGATCATATCCGTTGGTATCGCTAATAAGCAATTCATTTCTGACTTGTCTCAATTCACTTGTAATATTAGATGTCTAAGTCATTCATGGATTGAGACAGCGTCTAAAATGAATATTGCATTATGGCTTGGTTTAATTTATGTGCATTATTTAACAGAGTAACGATTTAAAAAGCTTTCCGTGACTTTAGCCTTTTTCTATTTTAAAATTGGCAACAGACGCCATTGTTTTTTAACTTTTTAAATAACAGTGTTGACATCATCTTTTTATTTTGTACGGAACTTTAGGTACAGATAATAACATTTCAGGCAATATTGTTCCGACGGAGGTTTCCATTTGTTTTCACAGTTTTATTTACGAATTCAACTATGGTTGCATATCAGTTCCATGAGCAAACACAAAAATTTATTTCTTTTTTTTTAAAACGTGCCCGCCATGGCTATTTGGTTGGATGTTTCGTTTTGCTATTATTCGTGTTACATGTAAGCTCAATACGCAATAAAAAGCGAGGAACAAAAATTCCTAAGCAAATTATATGCTATTTGCTGCCAGAACGCTTTTAAAAAAAAGTATTAATAATTGTATTGTAAGGTATATTCCAAAAAGAAAAATAACTATTCATAAACTGAACTTGAACACTTTTGGAGTTTTATTCCGGATAAATTTATTAAAATAACAAACACACAATAGATAGAGTATGTATACTGTAACAGTAGGTATACTTACTGTTAATTTTTTTTTTTTTTAATAACGGCATTTTAATATTTTTTTCTTGACAGCGCGGCGCAATGAAAAAGTTACAGTTTTTACATCATAGAGAAATACTTAAAAAAAAATATATAAAAATCCTCTTAAAAGTATGCCTATTCACTATAAGTCGTCGAGCCAAGTTCTTAATGTTTGTGGTAATATTGTTTGACCTTTCCGTGTAAATAATCATTTGACATTAATTTACTAAAGATTACTGTCGCAATAATTTAAGATATAGATAACGTAAATTTTTTATCTCTAATTGGATTTAGAATAAACATATGTTAATAATTGCGACACCAGAACATTTTGTAGTTTGTCTGTATATTTGTATGCATGACGAGTGCTTGAAATATGAACTTAAAATTGTTTTTGTCACGTTGAATTAATAAATGTGGTATTTTATAGTAAATATACCTAATAGCTATTGTCTCGTAAGAGGTCTGTGTCAGTGTGTAGTTAATTTGAATTTGTCTGTCATATGCATGTCATTGTAGATTATATTTTGCGTTTTTTTTTTAACTCGTGACATTATCTGACACGCTACACTCTTCGTCATTATGCTTTATACTTATTCACTGAATTAGATTTAAAATGTTGATTAATTAAAGTTCATAGCAAACGAGGTTAAGTTTCAGTATCTTTAACTTGTTGAAAATTATTTCTAAAGTCACTTTCTAAAGATTATATGATCTCCTTTATGTAAGTTGTGACATATTTTTTATTAATTAAGAAAACTTTAGATTAAAATTTTTTTTTTTTTTTCAAGTGTAGGTACATTGGATTCAGTCATAAAAGACTCTAATACCTATAATTATTTATAATATTTTAAAGAAAATGTATTTAGTATTGTAGTTTAGGTTATTTTTTTGATAGTGCATGTCAGAATTATTGTCTAATTAATAGGGAAAATGTAAATAACTGCATCTTGAATGATTTCGTATATCATTAGATTACAAAAGTAGGCACACTACAACATAACTAGAAAACGAAACTAATAATATTCCATTAAGGCTTAACTGCAATATATTTCCTTGTACAGTGTCGACGTTGAGTAGAAGTGTTTATATGTAATGTATACAGGGTCCACGGCAGAGTCGCTGGGTTCTTCGTACGCGGCTCAGTTCGGGAGCGCGTTCGCCGCGGCGCCGCTGGGCTCCGTGCTGGGGTCAGCCGCCGCGGCCGCCGCCGGCAAGCAGGTTGAAGGTCTGGATATATTTTTTGTCTTTCTTTGCGTAACTGGATCAAGTATTACAATTTTAATTCATATACTCCATCAATCTACTCTAGTTTAGTAATTAAAAATACTTTTAACATCAATCATGTCTTTTCTTTTTTGTATTTTGTTGCATTGAATTATATTTTAATTCCAGGTCCAGAAGGTGGTAACTTGTTCATCTACCACCTGCCGCAGGAATTCACGGATACTGACCTCGCGTCAACCTTCCTCCCCTTCGGCCACGTGATATCGGCCAAAGTGTTTATAGACAAACAGACAAATCTGTCGAAGTGCTTCGGTTTCGTGTCTTACGACAACGCGGCCTCCGCACAGGCAGCCATACAAGCCATGAACGGCTTTCAGATAGGTACAAAGAGACTTAAGGTCCAATTGAAACGATCTAAAGAACTGTCGAGACCGTACTAGATAATTCCAGGTTACTAGTGAATAAAGAATGAAAAAAAACTATGGTTGTTTTTGAACGTTTGTTGTGATGTATTCGGTGCACTGATGGTGATGATGATGATGGTGGTAATGATGATTATGATGATGATAGGTTCGTTCTAATCGAGTCCACGTGCACAGTTGTTATCTAATAAGCGTAAGGTTAAGGTTTGTGTCAAAGGATTTATCGTTTCCAAAGTATTCCCCAAATTTGTTTTATATGATAATTCTTTTTTTTATAAGTTATAGTCATTTATTAAGCATAAGTTGAATGCGTTAATCATATTATTGCGATTAAAACAGCCAAAGAGCTTTCGATTGTATTCCGCGCATTTTTATCACCAACATACATAAAGAGGTTATAAAAACCCGCGAACCAATTGAGTATTGAATTAATAAATTTATTTTTGTTGTGTTCATCGAACAATACTTATAATTATATTATGTGTTACCACTTAATAATAATTTGTACATTATCAGTTACAGTTTTTAATAGTCTGTTCAAATAATGTCTTAGTGTAATATGATCTCAAAGTGATCAATGTATTTAAAGTCAAATTTTTCAATAGTGTACTTAATTTTTATAATCTTACCACAAATATGGTTTTACGAATAAAGCCTCACCTCGCCGTAAAACTTTACAAAATATAAATCAATTTGGATTTATATCAAATACCTACTGAGACTAGATATTATGACATATTCGTATAGGTTTATTATTGGACTGTTTTTTTTTTACTAAACAATGTATTTTGTAATACAACCTCCTGGTCTACTTACATATTTATTAAACATCGAACTTTGACCCGTTTAGTCAAAATATTTTGTTAGATTTAAGTATTTAAATATAGAATAAGTTTTTGTGTAAGTTCGACATTTAACGTGTATTCTTTTAAGAACATCTTAAAATATATCTTGGCTCCTTTTTTTATCAATACAAAATAACGCAACATTTTCTTCACTTCATAATTTTTAAGTCGCTATTTACTTCTAGAATGGTCTAATTTTTTTAAATAAGTATTACATTTTATTCCTTTTTAATCACACACTAAACTATTTACTTTTCGTAATGATTTTCGATGATCGCTCAACTTTTAAATAATATTTATTATATAATGTAAAATATGAGTTATAAGTTTACCCAAGAATAAGTTACAGTGCCAATGCGTAAAAATAATATATATGTATATAGATATATATATATATTATTTAATTTTTATTATGTCAAAGAACGAATAAAAGTTAACTATATTATTAAATTTAGTTGAGTTAAATTAATGCGGGCTTATTATTTACTTTAATTAATTATTGTCAAGTTTTTTGGTGTCTAAAAGAAAATATCTAGACTGAATAAGTTTCCTTATGATGTACTGCTAAATGATTCGATTGTATTTGAGAGTTTGTGTCAAGATTTTAGGGGAAACTTTCCTTATTTTGTTATATACCTAAGTGTATAAATTATTATAACTCTGTAACTGGGAGATGTTATTTAAAAACTAAATTCGAAATAGAACATTCACGATTTTGGCGCAAAAAAATTGTCATAGAACATTTTTTTTTTATAATTAATATTATTGTTGGCAGTTTGAGATTTGTTTCCAAAAAGTATTTAAGGTGATAAACTTGTGATTGTTCTATTTTGCATTTTTTCATAAAGCAATCCTAGACACGACCACTCTAAGATAAGTGTGATCAAAATAAAAAGGTATTTAATAAGTGGATTTTTACCTACTTATAACTTCTAGGTGAATCGAATATGAGACCTCATTATTGTTGTAATGTAAAATACCGTATGTGACATAAATAGCTGTTTTTTAAAGAAAATTGTACCGATAATGTCACTCTTGACGCTCAAGCTTAAAATAATGTATTGGCTTTATCAGTTTAATAATTTTGATTTAAAAATTGTGAATTCAATTGTGGTGATGCTTAAATACCAGAGAAAATAAAAAAAATGGAAAATTTTTTTTTGGTAGATTTTGAACTTATTGTTAGATTGATTTTGTTAAATTAGTTTAAAATTGAAGAGCTTATTACAAAAAATGTATATGAGGAAATCTACTTAAAATTGTTTTGAGTTTCAAGGGGTGTTGTGAACAATGAAGATTGCTATGATTCTAAATTACAACGAAACGTTATAACATCTATAACATATAACAAGTTACTAAAAAATACTAAACTTGTGATAAAGACTAAAAAAAGTCACATCGACCGCTCGTTACTCGCATAGAATATAATAATTTTTAATTAAAATATTTTTTTTTTATAATTTTAATGCTTGCAACATTTTGAAATAAAAAGATGGCCGAGTCACGGTACCTACCCGACCACCATATCCTACAAACGCGAAAATTATTTTTACACTGTTTCGAGGCACCGTAATTCTTAGATATACAATTGGTATAAATTATTATAAAGAACTGTTTTATACAACACCCGTTTTGTTGATATAAATGTAAATAAATGTCAAGTTAAAAGCGTTGTATTATTTTTAACCCTTATAATTTAAACAACCAACCTACTGGTTGGTAAGAGTACTTTACAGCCAACTTTTTAATTTTTCCAGTAACTAAGATTGGGTTTTATTAAAATAAAAATGATCCGTCATGATAATACCGATGTTGTTTTTTTTAAAAAGTGTTGAAATATTTAAATCTGAGCAGTCTTACAAAAAAAGAGAAAATTAAAAAGATAAACTATTATTTGTTTATGTTTATTTGATTCAAATAAACATAAGTTATGAACATACAAACAAATAATAGTTTATCTTTTTAATTTCTCATTTTTTGTAAGACTCTTTTATATGTTCTGAAACATAATATTTTAATATATTTTTTTAAAAGGCAACAATTTGTAATGATTGTTCAAAAAATTTTAAAACATCGTTTAGATTGACTAATGTTCTTATGTAACAGTGCTGTCCGATATATTTATTTATTTACTCTTTTTGTAATATATTAGGTACAATATATTAGACACAACTGTTGCAATAGAGCACCATATATACCTACCTATATAATAATATTTAAAAGATATAAGTTTTTCAACATAGGAATAGACAAAACTTACACTTGATGTTTCTTTATTATTTTAAGATATTAAATAATTAATCGGTACCTAACATTAGTTTAATAAACAGAATAAGACATTGTTTTTTTTCCAATATGAGGAACGGTTACATAAGGACAATAAAAGTTATAAATGAATGTGTTTTAGGATCAAAAAGGGTAAAACGCACAATAATAATCTTAAAGTAAATAAGCTACGTTAGTAGTTTACAAAATTCGTATTTACTGAGACCAAATACGAATCTGGACGGTCCAGTTAATCTAATTATTCTTGTTGAGGTCGAGATAACAAACATCAGCCTAATCGTGCCATGGTAGGAGTACCTAAGGGTTGGTCAAGCAATTTATTGGAAGAAGCCAAGAAATATTACAGCCGTCAAACATTTCGTGAAGTGATTAAAATGTTAAAACATTCTCCTAAACCGGTGAGTCCTCAAAACGTTTGGTCAAAGAAGCATAATCTCAGATTTGTAACTGATGAACTGTATTCATGAGCAACACTATCAATTCAAAATAATGTAAAGCTAGATCAGTATAACTCTTTTTCGCCTAAGGATAACTGGGAGAGATCTCTTAAAGAGATAAGTTAGGCCTTTGTACTCTTTTTTTTTTCAATGTTAAAATTTCTGTATTGTATTTTTTTTTTGGTACATTAGTAAATAATAAATAAAAATAAATATATTAAAAAAAATTGATTACCAATAACAACAGCTTGACCTTTCTTTGGATACAAAACTTTTGCATCATTTTTACTGTAAGTACTTTCCTGATTTCTATAAATTGTATCAACTTCATCAAGTCCTGAGTGAGTCAATGTTGATAAAAATAACAAACCAAGGAGGACATCACACTCACACAACGTATGGAGGTATACCAGGAGCAACAATCTTAAATCAGGAGCAAAAATACTTCGAAACCAATTCGTTACTCATGGAGATATTTGAACAAACCCTAGCTATCACTACGGTATCTCAATCAACATTATCAGCATATAAAATCCAATAATGTTTGTACAGAGAGTTGCTGTCAACCAACAGAAATCCATATATTTATAAGGGCAGTGACCTTACCATGCACGCTCTAAAGACAATTGCAAAGGATTTATAACATGATTTATGTAAATAAAACTGATAAACTGCTTATAAACGAGACGCTCCACAGTTTTTGACTTGAATAATTTTAATAACACATATGCCTACTATTCTACTTATATAATTCCTATAAAACTAAGAAAATAACTAGTTGTCCGGTGAAAGCCCAAAATATAGGGCCGAAAGCAAGGTTACCCATTGACAAAGTTGTGCCGCAGAAGCACAAGTGACACGTACGATGAAGTCGTATATGGCAGACATGTCGAATAGACTTGGTGGCGAGTTGGTTTTTGTTGTTTCGGAATTCTACTCTAAGAGGGAATCTGAAGCAACGGTTTTTCTCTGACTGACCGCAGGTAGTTGTGGCTCAAGTAATGGTCAACCAGCCATGATATACTGCCCTGCCTGCAATACAATTTTTACGGCGGATATCAATTTCATTAAAAAAAATTAGGAGGATTAAAGACAAAAAAATGGTAACTAGATAAAGTAATAAAAAAACCACTTGCACGTTTCAATAAAAACAATACACTATTGTCTGGAACTAGCAGATGAATTTAAAAATTCTTTTTCATTTAAGAGCACATTTATTGATAAAGATTATATATTATAAAACATAAAACCCGTCTATTTTTAACCCCCGACCCAAAAAGAGGGGTGTTATAAGTCTGATCCATTTATCTGTGTCTGCGAGTCTGTGTGTCTGTCACTGTGTGGCATCGTAGTAGCCAAGCACGTAGACGCATTTGATGGCGATTTTTTTAAATCGAAACCCTAGTCTGTCGAGATTGTTCTTAGCTATGTTTGGTCGAAATAAATTTTTTTGGTTTCGAGTTTTTATTGGGGCTGGTGTAACAAAACGGAATGCAAGTAATTTACCAAAACTAATAACAAAATAATGATATCAAATCGTAAAGTCCTCATAAATTTGTACCGAAAACTTAGTAAAATAGACACCACGTCCAACGATCCCCCGACGCAATATACAGTGCTCGCCAGTTTTAAACTTTGAAATTATTATTTTTTTCGCTAAGCATACGCACAATAAATGACATGTATCATTTTTAGTTTACTAAAGCGTGGCGTCAGAGCGGACGCCATTACACCTACGAGCTATTTTAGCGCGCTATTAAAAAAAAATGGAAAATTGCGTTACTTTGTTAAGCTGTACTTCATTACCAAAAAAAAAATTTCGTAAATAGTCAACGTGTTCTTAGTTTTCGGAAAAGAATTTCAAAATCTTTCGTCGTGTATGTTTTCGTGTAACGTCGTGTAACTGATTATTTAACTACTTCTTTTATAAAATATAACTGTTCATTAGTCATAGAAGTGAGAAAAAAGTATTACAAATTATTTTTTAGGCTTAAAATGTCAACCTTAGGTTTGTGTCAGCTGTACGTTTGTATGTCAGAGTCGATCAGAAGAATTTTAATTTCTTCACCAATTAAACTTTTTTGTTGAAACAAAAAAACGTTGGCCAAGCGACTTAAACTAAAGCTACCCCGTAATAAAATATTGAAAATTAATAAAAAATTTATAATTGAAATAACACACAACTATATCTATAATCATATTATATTATCACACAGACAAAACAAAAAAAAAGCGAATAATAAATAAAACATCCAAAATAAAAATAAACACATTTATCAATCGAATCCAAATTTGTTGACATCCTTTAGTTTGATAACATTATCATCTTCATCTTTGATAACGAGTTGCTCCGACGTGTCCGAGAGCGGTGGAACTGACTTGATCAATCCATTTTCATCAGCTAGCGGCAGAATTTCGCAGATCAGAGGCGATTCGACGCCCAGGATGTAATGACAGGTCCTGGGCTCCAGGAGGTACAGCGACACTTGAGCTGGACTTGACGAGTTTTCTAGACATTTCAGTTTTACCTCAGTCTGTCTTCGCTTACCTGTTTTTTCACAGACATCACCCCCCGAGTAGAAGTGAGAGACCGATGTACGCTCATCTAAAAAAAGTTAATATGGTTGTTATATTATTTATTGTAATTATGCACTATGTACTAAGTATTATATATTATTGCATTTCACCCTTTCCTTTCCACTTTATATATAATAGGAGGACTAAAATACGTCATACAGAGTATAGCCTTTTTCTTTTGCGCTATCTATTACATATTATATCGCACTAACCCCCACTAATCTCTAGGTTATACAGATTATATATATAGCATGTAGATGATAAGACAAGTCATGTAAGTCCAATCGCAACCACTGACTTCCTTTTCCCCAGTAAAGTTCCGAAGCTGTAGACCCGCTCACTTCCCGTACTTTCGTGCACTTAAGACGTCACTCGCAATATAAGCCTATAGATTAGTGTATTCCACATTTTTCACCTACCATATACCTACTAAATATTTTAAACACACCTTACCACATCTACATGTATAAGTTTAGCCGTACCTCTAATCAAGTTTAATACATTACCTTAATTTAATTCTATCAACCCTCACATAAGATCTTATCAAAACTAACAAAACGAGCCAAACCTCGGAATACTCCGTTCAATTTGTCAAAGAGATCCAGAAGCATCCCTCCATCAGCGTACCTTCAGCTCACACCATCATGTCAGTGCAAGTTATTAATTATCTTTACGTACGTAGCAAAATAAAATACTAACTTGTACAATACAGAATATTGTATAAATTGTAAAGTCTTTATCAACTGATACTTATGTCTACAAGCGATATTGTGACCGACATCAGATACGTGACGAACTGGCATTTGAATTTGAGAGATATTCATTACTGATTAATTTGCTAAAACATATACCAAATAAAAAAGAAACTATCTAAAATAAACCTTATTGAACTTATCATCATTATCGTCAATCATCTAAGCCTGAGTATTTTTTATTTAAAATATATTGTAATAAATACGAGAAAATGTACCGAAGCTCCTCCTGATACCGTAGAACAATTCATTTACTTTAAATATAAATAACTGATTTAAATGTAAAAGTTATAAATTATTTAAAAATAAATTACCATCCTTAAAATCCAAAATACTAGACATGTGTTCATAAATCATAAATCAATTGCACACATAAATATCTTATTACGTATCCCCCCCTCCCCCTCCTACTCACCGACTGGTTTGGGCGCCTTGCCCCTGTTCTCGTTGATCCACGCGAGGTGTTGATCGTGATCGAACTTCCCCAGCAGTAGTTCCGTGCGCTCCCCGCCGCGGTGCTCGTGGTACTGCACCACGTGGCGACCGTAACAGAACTCGTATTTCCACCACCCCGTACCCTGAAAATGACTCTGTGATACTTGTCGTCGTGGTAACATGGCATAACTACCTTTTTGAACCAATATTTAAGTTCGAATAATGCCCTTTCCACCTCCCTCTCGCTCTAACATTGAAGAAACGAGAGGAACAGAAGACAAAAATAAGGAAAATCTAAAACCAGTATCAGGAATTGCAAAACAAAGAACTTTATAGGAAGAAGACCGACTCTCTAGACCTTATACTAAATTCACATAAACAAAAGCTGATGAATATTAGGCTTTAATAAAATTACAAAAAAAACTGAAGGAGAGTTTGTCGGAGTACCTATTATTTTATTATATATACATTCTTACAACATTTATTTAATTTCCATGAGAGTTCTTAAATTATAGTGTTTTAAACCAAAGGTTTCTTAAAAGTTTAAATAATACTAAACATGTTAAATACGTTACATTTAACACAATACTAAATATATCGCTGTAATTTTCTTACCCCATTAAGACATGTTTCGCCGTTCAGAAATGCTCGTACCGGTGAGTCGTCTTTTATTGGTTTGGGTGCTTCTATCAGTGGCGTTCTCTCTGTCGTAGGATCTTCAAGTGGATGGAGCTCGAACTTCAGATGCGTTTCACCATCCTAAATTTGATTGGGGGAAATTATATATAATTAAATACAAATTATAACATTAGTAACAATAATACTCTCTTGGCGAAAGGAGAGTATTACTGTACATTTTGTCAAATTTTTTTCAAGTTTTTCAAACTTTTTTCAAGATATTTAAATTTTTAGGTAATTTTCTGTAAGTAATTATCATTAAATAACTAAAGTCTACAATATCTTATTTCTAAAACAATAAATAAAGCATGTCTACAAAAACAAATTACTATATCATAACTAACAAAATATGGTAAGAGTGAAAACAATCCAACAAGTTTCAAAATAACTTATATTTTTTGTGTGAGTCCATTATTGTTCTATGAGTTAAATTCTATAATTTAAAATAATGCAACAAAATAATAAATTACCTTATCTATTTTTTCAACTTTCAACACAGCAAGCACATCCCTAGTTTCCTTATCCTGAATATGCCATCAAATGTTAATGAAGCAAATAAAAATAATTCTTCAATCTATAGTTAATTTACACTCTACATACAGTGAAACAAAACATAACTATTTAAAAACAGTTCTAGTAAACTAAAAAAAACACAAATATATGTTTAGTAGAGCAAAAAATATATATACATATACACTACTCAATAATTATTCGATTAACTTACATCACTTAAGAGTTTGATAGTTTGATGCTCAAATCTTGTACTCTGACTTTCATGTTTCAGCAAATTTCTTGGTTTTATCGGAGCACCATCAAGGGGTAGACAATTTATGATGTTTTGTCCCACATCTTTTGGTTTGAATTGTGGATGTTCACACAATAATGGTGATAAAATAATCATTTCATATTCACAAGTAGCAGTTTCCTTGAAAGAATATACTTCATGCTTGCCATGACTGTAGCATACATACAAGACTCTTGTTAGACGAGGTTTGCCACTTAAATCACATATTGTACCTAAAAATATAACATATTATGGAAATATTATAAATTGTATAAACTAAGGGAATAAAGAGTTAATTTTACTGTAGTCTGGCAACTTGTAGACCCAAAGTCCTAGAAAACCCTAGGAGTTAAATTTGTTGATCCTAATTTCTAAACAGGTGTAATTTCTAAAAGTTTGTATCCTTACTCATTCCGAATTGTCACCTGATAGTATACTGACAGAGTATACAGTCTTCCCAAGTCAACTTGTCCCCAATTCATATTTTTGTTTTATTTTGTTAATATTGTTGTTTTCATTTAGATAAAGAAGCCAAAAGCATAATGTTAGGATTAGTTAGGAATATCAACATATCAGTGATACTTAACAGGAAGTAGTATTAAGTATCCCCATTTGATCTTAAAAGTCAACATTTATGTTTGAAATAGAGATTGCATTTAATTTCAATATTCCACACACACACAATAACTTCATCATACAATATAACAGATGTATTAAGAATGCACTGATTCATACCTTCATCCATTGTCATTTCAATGTATGGCAGATCAAGTCCTTCCACTTTGGTTTTTTTAGGAATGGCTTTGTTCTCTTGGGCTATCTTTAGGTCTTCTTCCAATTTCGTTTGTTTTTCAGCCCTCCAATGACCCAGAAAATATTCTTGTGTCTTGATATGTTTACCTATAACCAAAGTAAGTTTAAATTTCATTCAAATAATTGTAATATTGTTTTTCATATTTTTGTTTTTTAAAAATACATAAAGTAATTTAAGCTGATGATTCCAAAAATTAAGACTTCCATTATATTTTACAGTGTTCTATAAAAATATATATAAGACATAAACAACTTTAAAAACCTTCTCGTTCTTCATGATACTGGCGAATATATCTCCCGTGACATACTTCATAGCTCCAGTAACTTTCTAGTCGGTAGGAACAAATTTTCTGACTGAATAATGGCTTTAGAAGATTTATTGGTGATGCTCCTTCATAATCCTCTATTCTTGTTGATTCTTTGGCTTGTAATTCTGGTAATTCACATTCATATTTTTCTTTTTGTGATGTAGTGACTTTGATGATTTCTTTTTTCTGGAATTGTTGAAACCTTAGTTTTTAAATAGGTATGTAATATTAAAACCTCAATAAATATTTTTTTAAATAATCGATCATTCATTACAATACATGGACTCTCACCTCAGGAGTAAATAAAGGATCATCCGATAAAATAAGTGATCCAGGCCAATTTATACGAAATAATATACTATCATCAAATCCTTTGAAATCATCTTCAATACTTAGTACACCTACTGCACTTATAAGAACTAACCAGACAGATTTCATAATTATTGAATATATAATATTATAGGTACTATTCTATGTCGGTTGGCAAAATTAAAAAATAATTTAAACATTAATATATTTTTACTATTATAAGGAATCCACAAACCAATTCATGATACATTTAATAGCCTTACATTAAAAATATATATATCCCTTCATATAATATCTTGTTCGTATCTTTACTTCACAATTTGGTCGACTTTTAAGTTGTTTTATAAATGAGTTGGAGAATTGTCATTTGTCAAAATAATTGAACTCGACAGATACCTAAGCACCTCTCCTAAAATAATAGCTTATAGTATTATGCATTTTAATTAAACTATTCAATAGTAAAAAATTATTAGCATAGATAACCCTAGTTTTGTAAAAATGACATTTTTTTTGTAACTGCGTATCGTGGAGGTTTTAAGTAATTTTATTTTTCAATTAAATATGGATTTATTCAATCTATGTTATAACTGAATTAAGGTAGTCTGTGATCCCGATAAAAAAAATCTAAAATGACAAATATTTGTCAAATGTCATTATCTATTTTGTCAAAATGGCGTTTAGCTTTCCAGCTTTTTCGTATATTATAGCTCTAATTGTAGATGCATTTCTAATATTTTTCAGTATATTCCATTTTATAGCCTTCGACGAACTGAAGACTGATTATAAGAATCCTATCGACCACTGCAACAGTCTCAATCCTGTTAGTATTTTAACTTAGAATAATCAAGCGGTGACTTGCCAATAATTATTTATTTTATCTATTTCAGTTGGTGTTACCGGAATATCTACTGCATTTGTTGATTAATATACTTTTCCTGCTTTCGGGAGAATGGTTTTCATTGCTTATAAACGTCCCATTGATTCTGTATCATGCACATAGGTAGTACAGGTTATGTTTTTATTAGTACTAGTTCTTATTAGCTAGGTAACCACAAAAATTATCGTATATACGCATTCATGATGATCATTTCAAACTCATCATCTACTCTTATATTTGTAGGAACAACTTCAATCTATGAACTTTCTGATTGGAATCTGCTTGGTTTATTATTATTAAATATTTTTTTATTTTAAGATATCGCACAAGACCAGTAATGTCTGGACCGGGGTTGTATGATCCCACAAGCATAATGAATGCTGATGTTCTGACAGTGTGTCAGAGAGAAGGCTGGATCAAGCTTGCATTCTATTTGCTCTCATTCTTTTTATATCTATATGGGTAAGAACAACATTTACTTAAAAAGTATTACTTGACCAATAATTTGTACTATATAGATACTGTACTCTATTATAATACTCAAATATTTTTTTTTTTTAAAGATTAGATTGTAATCAAAAGAGAACTGATAGAATTATTTATTCATTTCTATCTTTTTGTGTTTTTTAAAAGTGAAAGTTTGAAAAACTGTTTTAATAGACTTAGTATATTGCCTAAATTAGTACTCAGTAATAATGACAAGGATAACTATAATATGAAGGAAATATTAAGTACAGTAGCAAGTAATCATACATAGGATAAAAAAAATAAATTTTATCTGCCTTATCTCTCATCTTTACATTCCTAATGATAGTATCATTACTTATCAGATTCACATGACTGTCGACTTATTTTTTAATAATAAATGGCGGAAGTCATTTTTCAAACATTGTCTATATTTTCAAACAATATTTAATAAGAGTTTTTCTTTTCAGAATGATAGTGGTGCTGATTGCTGTTTAGCAGTACACATTCCCATTCATCTTAAATCATTATTTATTGTTAAATTCCATACAGTACATGATAATTGAGGCTAGTCACTGCTAGTGATGATTTTACATGATTACAAATCTTTTTTATTAAGTACAAGTTTTTGTCCAAAGTATGTATATGATTTGTAGTTAAGTTGTAATTGTGAATATCGGTTTTATTGAGAAATATACGCAATAATCGTGATATGAGAGCAAAAAAAAAAATAAATATTATCTACATTGGCTATTTTTATGTACTAGACAGCACTAGTAGTGATTGAACTCTTTATTGTAATCCAGTAAGTGTTGTGTTGAACAAATGTTTGTCGTCATGTAGACATTATAGTATGTTGTGATGTATTTTGATAATAAATTCTTAATTTTTAAATGTTATTTTATTTTCTATATGATTGGAAGCTTTATTTATAAAGTACAATTTATGAGATAATAAGTTTCATATGTATACTGCAAGTTGTAAAAGAAAGATAGTTTGCAATTACTGCCTATAAATATTTTTTACATTTCTCATATTCGGTAAGCACCCTCGAACTATAGGCGCCCTCGCTGCGCTCGTGCGCCTAAATATCCCGGGCTGCAATCGATGCCTTACAGCCCTTGGCTACTAATCTACTATTAGTGGTTAGTCATCTATCAATCAATTCATTCTGAACAAGTTCCTTTCGTATTTAACCATTCTTGTCCTTTTAATATCAAACGTCCGTTGTAAATGTGTATGTATTACGTATAGAAAGTATCAAATTGTCCTATATTTCCAAAAACTTGACAACAAAAAGACAATGCATTAACCGTTATCTTTTTGTAACAAAATAATAATTAAAAAGTATCAATATCAATGTTTCATTACTATAAAAAATAAAAAAAAACTAAAGGCAGAATACGAAATACCTATACAATAATCCCGTTACGCGGTATTGAGCGACATTTTCAATGTAAAGTAACGGTTTATTAGCAGTTTAACAGTAATTGATAAATATTTAGGTCAATAAGAATACCTTCGCACCATTTTCCGTGTATGGTTCCACATATAATCATTAACATAAACATTTTAAGACATCATATAACCCTCAATATAAATTATTGTACCTTGAATTTATGTTTTGAGGGAATAGGCATAGACAACTTTTATTTTTAAAAACCACTTCTAAGTTCTATAAATAGTGTACATAGGTATCTATTTTACGCATATATTGGGGTTTCATGGCAAAATTATTTTTTTTTTGACTAATTTTAGTTTGGAGCTTGACTGCATGCTTGTTACAAAATACGCTAGTTGCATGTTAAACATATCTCGAAACAATAATTACTACGCATTCAATACATGATACGGAACTGAATTTTTTGTCTTATTTAAACAATAGGTACTTAGAATAAAATTAAACATGTATAGATTTCTATACATTGTTAGCGTTGACAAACTGCTTATAATTTGATACAGAGAGAATTTGACAATATCTCTGGCAATAGCCAGTATTTACGGAATAAACTGAATGTGATTAGTAATTTACGCATTCCTTAATCATTCATCCAAAGCAACTATAGTCGCGGTCCTCCTACAACAGCTAAGGTTTCTAAATCAATCCAATTACTTCACAACAGGTGGCGCGCTAGTTCATGTCTACACTATAAGTTATAACAGAGGTAGCCAACCGGTCAATCGCGGCTGTTAGTCTAGTCGATTGCGGCCAGCCTACAAAATATATATTTTTTAAATTGGATGTTATAATTCACCTGCCCTTAGAATTTCAAAAAGTAAGACCAAAAAATAAAAAAAGTTGAAAGATGTCATAGACGTTCGTCGGTAAATAATCAATTTTAATGCTGATCAAGTTAGCCACCCCTGCTTTATAATCTAGGTATTTAGATAATATGTACATAGTTTGTTATATGTGAAGAGTAGGTATTATGCTGTGTGTCTTTTGAAGGATACCTAATTAAGTACTCGATCATTTTCTATTCCACTTAGAAGGCTGGTTATTAATTACTAGGAAAATAAAATTCTATTATACTTAGGTAGGTATGTGAATGAGGATATAACAAAATGAATGTACCTAAACCTAATACTTTTAATATATTGGTGATACAATTTATGTGTTTATTGTTATGGTTCTGGATACTTACTTAACTTACTTACCTTACTTACTTAATTTATAAATACCTACTTAATTGTTAATCTTGAAGATCCTAATCATGAAATCGAATAAGGTACATACAACATACCTAGAGATATGAGACATAAGATTAACATAATAAATAAATATTTAATGATAATATGGTCAGTTGTTTGTTATTATTTTGTAGATGTAAGCACTTATCGTATACCTGAACATCATATCCCCCGACAGTCGTATTACTACTCGTTAGCAGTATAGATATAAAAGAAATAATAGGTAGGTATACAGCCGTCAGAATACAGGTTACAATAATATATTAATTAATACTGTATCAAATAGCATTAAACACAATAAAATTATGTTTAATCGTGTCATTATACTTTATTGATTGGTACGCAGTTCTAATTATAATGAGTTTATTAGGACACTTGACGCAACAGATACGTAAATACTCTAGGAATTTATTTATTTTCTCTATAATTTATATTCTTATGTAAATTGATATTGAGTGTAAAGTCGAGGTATTGTTGGCTACTAATAACGACTGAACGTCACGTAATTCATTCTGAAAATAGCCAATGTGTTGAAACAATCTTTACCGGCTATCGCATCAGTGTTCCGTACGCCGGGTAGGGAAGAGCGCGCGCGATGCGCACTGCACTTGTTTTTTTTGCGATCATCGCCCTCGCCAGCTATGTGCAGGGAGGGCGGATCCTCGGTCTGTTCCCACATACAGGCCGGAGCCACCAAATGGTCTACGAACCGCTTCTTATCAAACTTGCCGAAAGAGGACACCATATAACTGTTGTGTCGTTCTTTCCCCTAAAAAATCCTCCTGCTAATTATACTGATTTTAGTCTTGAAGGCATTGCCGGAGTTGGTTTGGAAACCTTCAATTTAGACTGGTATGAAAAGCCAAGTCTCCTCATGAGGATACCAATATTAAGACGCATTATCAATCAATTGGCGTTGTTCCAACCCTTAGCTGGAATGGCGTTAGATGTATGCAGCAAGGCGGTAGACTGGTTACCTTTAAAGGAAGCAATGCAGAAGGATTATGATTTAGTGCTAGTTGAAAGTTTTAATAGTGATTGTATGATGGGTCTGCTACATGTGCATGATATAAAAGCCCCGGCTATTGCACTCCAATCGAGTTCTTTAATGCCCTGGTCAGCGGACCGCATCGGTTTGACCGATAACCCCTCTTACGTGCCAATAGTAAGTTCGCCATTTACTTCGCGAATGAATTTACTGGAGCGAATAGAAAATACTTTCCTACTGATATATCATAAAATATGGTTCCGTTATGCAGTCCAATTAAAGGAGCAAGGACTTATAGAAAAACAATTCCGTAGAAAGATACCAGATTTGGATAGTTTGTCACGTAACATATCTTTAATGTTTGTGAACACATTTCATGGATTAAATGGAGTCAAGCCTCTGGTGCCAGGGCTTGTGGAGGTTGGGGGCATGCATTTGGATCCCAAACGAAAAAGTATTCCTACGGTGAGTATTTTATAATTATGAATAGTAGGTTAGATAAAGAATGTCTTGAGATATCTCAAAAGGCTTCTCACTTGTAACTGGATCACAAGATTAGTAATTAGAAAAAGGTTATACTTTTTCAAGTTTTTACTATTGGTGTTTTGTGTACACAAAGACTTTAGTTTCTTTAGTACTTACCTCAATATAAATTCTAAAAACTATAATAAAAAAAAGTCCATCAAAATGAAATAACATAAGATACATTATATAATTATTAGACTAAGGAGATAAAATATATATTGAATGAAATATGAAAGTAAATTGTGTCATGGGACATAACAAGAAAATGTTAAATAGGTACATTTTTATAAAAAATTACATTATCATTGATAAACGCATAAGTGAGCATTCATGTTGCAATGTCAAACTATTATCACGAATAAAGGACCCCTTTAGAAACTAGCTAAGAAATTTCTTAACAACTTAGGTATAGTAGTACATTGTTTATATATATATATAGTTATATTAATGAAAGTAAATTTGGTGACTAAATACAGTTATTATAATTTTCTTAGCTGTCAAATTGTGTAGAATTAAGCGAAATCGATACATACCTATATGTACTTCCGTTTTTTATATTGTTTCATTGATAAATGTTTAAAAAAAAATGTTTTTGTTGAAATGTTTATGGTTATATCATTATGAAACAATAATGTACAAAAGTAAAAAAAAGTAATAAACTACTAATTTAAAACAGAAAAAATATATTTCATAGCCCCATAAAAATGTATTTCATAGCCCCATATATATATATAGGGGGCACCCATATATTCTATTTTACCATTATTTATAAGCGATAGTAGAAAACCTTTCATGCGTGAGCTCAAATCGCACTTGACAAGTTTTTTTTTGTGCTTTATAATGTTTTATAATTATTGAGTAACTTTTACTGAAGTTGAAGTAGGTATTGAACAAATATTTTTTTACATACAAATCTGTATTTATAGAATTGTAACTTTCGTGATCCAAAACGGCTGCTATATTTAAATATATTTTGCTCGGCTATATGATATATCCAATCATGCCAATTGTTAACGTTCAGGTTGAGATTACATATATTTATTTATTTACATATATTATAATTTGTCTTTGTTATGACATTACACACACATTATCAATAACAAAATAGAAACATTTTAGAGCTCGTATCTAAACCTCTTTTTTGTTTACAATAATTTATTAATAAGTTTTTACGTTTTTTTTTTTATAATGTATCAAACGTTGTATAAAATTACATTTTGACTTTTTCATTTAATAAGTCGTAAAATAATCTGTAGTATATGACGTATTCTTAATTTCTACTTGTTCAGTGTATGAACTACTAGATTTTTCCGGCGGCTTCGCCTGCGCTTTTATTGAATATAAACAGGTTGTTATGTCGGACAACCGTCTTAAAGGTATAATTTAAGTTGATTATATTTAATCTAATAATTGTATTGATCAGTACAAATTTTATTCACCGAGATTATTGGATTGAATCGAATAATCAGTTGAATGTTTTGTCGGTCAGAACAGTCATGAAGCCAAGCTAATTATCGGAATAGAAAGTAATTTACTAGAATCATCTCGAGAAAAAGTATTACTTATAGGTATAGTAATTTAAGTTACAGAGATTTTCAATGTATAGTAATTTAAGTTACAGAGATTTTTTAATGCACGGGTGCAAAATGTTAATACATTGTAAACAAACCATTCTTCTAATTCAACGTCATTAATGGAACATCTTTGAACATTTAATGTCATAAAAAAGAATTATGGGAATAAAAGTATTCTGTGTTATTTAAGTTTGTAAACTATCCGTGTACTAAATGTTATCTAAATCAGTTTACCTGTTTTTGCATGCTTGAGGAACAAACGTACAAACATTCATACATTTTTTTATATTAGTACGATAAATAAAAATATTGCACTGGCAAAATTTTGTATAATGTTAGTATAATATTTGAATCAACTAATATAGTGTGAATATAGCTTAGGTATAAATAAAGCTTGAGACAGACGAAGACACTGGCTACAGCTAGTATTAAACTACTCATAAGAAATCATTTAATTAAATATAATCTTTGCTTTACTTACTAATCATTTTATAAACTACTCATAATTTATAAATAATGTTGAAGTTATATAAGTATTGTTTATATAATAATACAAATAACGACTTCTGGTATGATACCCACACTACACTACACAGTACACACTACAAACCGCTTAAAATTAACACAAATTCGATATTTATTTGTTTTATTGTAATTAGTGTAGTTGTAGTATTTTATTGTAGTAAATTTTCCGGGTAAAAGCCGTCTTAAATGTTTACTAGGTCAATAACCACACAAAATAACAAAAATTAGACAATATTCGTTTCGTGATAAAAAAACAGATACAGTATTTATTGAACATTTAGAAATTACTTTTTTAAATCTTTATTCTACAGATTTTGCTGCGTTTTTATTTTATTACCTCCTCGAATTATACGTGCTTTTAATTTTTTTAATAGAAAATCCTAATAAGACGCAAAATCATTTCTTTTAATCACACATTTCCTATAAGTATATGTTTATTTTAATATATCATATTAGAGTTTACTCAAACATAAAGTAACCTTATTCACATTACGAGTCAGTCAGTCAGAGTCATTTAAACCATGTGCACACACATGGTTTAAAAAAAAACAACGAAACGAAACGAAAAAATCGAGGGACGGGGACCTTTTTCTAACAGATAAGAATTTAATTAATTAAAATAAACATAAATTATGTCACTAGATTAAATTTGTCTAATATACCTAACCTTCGATTAACGTTATCTGCAAGCTTACAAACATACAACCTTGACATCGAAATGACAAGCATTATATTATCACATTATAATCACAGCTCTTACGCAGTTACGATATTATATAAGGAATATCGTCATTTAAAACTTACTCAAAATAACTTCTGGCAACATAGTCATAATATATGTGGCACACAGTGTTATTGATACCAAAGCGGAAAGAACTCGCAAGATGCAAATAACTTATTTCTGGGTCGTGTTGATAACATTTACAAACTTACAAACCACCCATGGAAAGAGAATACTGGGCCTGTTCCCTCATACTGGCAAGAGTCACTTTATGGTATTCCAGCCTCTGCTAAAACGACTCGCAGACAGAGGTCACCATCTTACCGTCGCATCTGTTTTCCCCCTTGAAAACCCCCCTACAAATTACACTAATATCAAGTTACATGGATTTACAGAATTGGGTTTAGATATATTTAACTTAGAAGCCTATGAGAATCGAGGTTTCTTCAGGATACCCGTTTTGGGTGGTATCATAAAACAGATCATAGAGTACAACTCATTGAGTCAACTTGCTATAACCTTATGTGACAAGGTTATCCATTATTCACCTTTAACTGAAGTTCTGAAAGAGGATTACGACTTAGTGATAATTGAGCATTTTAATAGTGAATGTGTACTTGGTCTTTTAGATCAGTATGGTATAAAAGCACCAGTAGTGGCGCTCTCATCCTGCCCCCTTATGCCATGGTCGGCAGACCTCCTCGGTGTCACAGACAACCCCGCTTATGTTCCCGTAGTAAGTAGTTCATTAACTACAAAAATGACTTTATTGGAAAGAATGGAGAACACTTTTATGCTGTTATACCATAAAATATGGTTCCGACATAGAGTCCAACTTAAGGAACAAGCTATTCTCGAAAAACATTTTGGGCATAAAATACAGGATTTGAGTTTATTAGCTAAAAATATATCTTTGTTGCTTGTGAATACTCATCCCGCTCTTAATGGAGTCAAACCTCTTGTGCCGGGAGTTGTAGAAGTCGGGGGAATGCACTTAGACCCCAATAGAAAAACAGTGCCAGCGGTAAGCTATATTTGAAGTATTTTTATCATACATACTTTATTTCACATTATTATTAGTGTATCTTATAACGTCAATAACACGATTTGCAACGATTTGCAACGATTGGATTTCTACATGATATGTTTGAGAGATTGATATGAGCAACGTATCACTTTTTATAAAGACATTTTGAAACCTACAAACAATAAAAAAGTCTTTAATTATTTCGCCATTAATTAAGTGTAGCTAAATTTTTTATAGAAATACATTTAATTTAGATGTGATTTTTATTTTCATTGTGCTCTTACTAAAGAGGAACAAGTTATTGGATATCAAAAACTTCATCGCCATAATATATTATGGCGAATAATATTTATATAAAATAGTATATTATTCTCCATAATGATATAATATTATTTATATATAAAGTACAGATTATATCTCGTTACTATTTTATTATTTCCAGAATATTATTTATTTTATTATACGTAACATATTAAATAATAGCTAAAGCAACCGTAGCACGTATGTAAATAACATGACCGTTTGGACACTTTTCTTACCTATGTAAAACTATAAATGTATAATATAATTATAAAAAACAAATATAGGTTATAGCATACCTACGTAGGTATCCTATAGGAACATAAGTATAGCTACGGTCTAAGCTAGCACCAGATATAAGCGGTTTCTAAAAAGTGAATTGATTAATGCTAATTGAAAAATCGTACTCCTTAGAAGCCGAGCTGATGAGCTGCTAAAAAATATCTCAACCTTGATCCAGTTCTGCATTAATCTACTCCTACTTATTCTATTGTATGTTTAATTAAATCATTCTTTTTTAAAATCCCTCAGAGTATAAAAAATATATTTATTATTTGTATGAATAAAATAAATGTAAAAAAATCGTCATACTGAGTATAATAAACTTGATTGACGCATTATAAAATAATAATATGCGTTTTATTTTTATGCGTTTATTACGGATAAGCTATTATATGATTTTTTTTTAAACTAATATTTGTATAATGTTTTTATGTAACTACTTCTTCGCAAACTTGGCCAGACAGAAACACTGATTCTTTCGGCATCGCTGCTATCAAGATTATGCACCTTTTGTTATGACAAACCCAAAATAAAATAGTAATTATAAAATAAAAGAGAAATAAGAAATAAAAACACTGCTAATCTAATAACAAATTCTAAGGAATAAAATGATAAAACATAATTTTGAATAAGATTTTTTTACAAAGGAATAGCCTGAGATATCAAATGTTTCTAACAAGGCATTTGAAAATATTTCTGTTAGGAGCTTAGGTCGGTAGGTAATGCATATTGTTGTCTGTAATATCTTATAAGTTCACTTGGACGATAAGTTATTATTGTACCCCATTTGATTAATAAAAATAATAACATAGGTTATTTTTAACCGATTTGTTAAATATATAGCCTTATTATACTTCCTCGTATTTCATTTCACCAGTTTATCGCTGACAGACATGAACGATGTAACATTAGACAAAATGTTATTATTATTTATTGCGCAAATAAATTAAATTATATCTTTGCTTGCTTCCACTTACATTTTGCATTCCACTTAATGAGCTATACTTGCTTTTTCTTATCGAACACTATTATTGTCAAGTAACTTCTGAACTATACGATAATACTCACATGTGTATGAGCTGTTGTTGGTATCATAAATTTCCAGTGCATAAGTACCTATATACTTATTAATATAAGTATATTCAGGGCTAATTTGCAAATTCTTAAATAATATTCAACACAACTAAAGGTATCATATCTTTAGTTGTGCTGGTATAATAGCCAATTTAATATCACTGTCTGTTTATTTTCCCAGTACATCGAAAGATTCCTGAACGAATCGGAGCATGGCGTTATTCTATTGAGTTTTGGATCCCTCATTAAAACATCAACTATACCGAAGTACAAGGAAGATATTATAATCAACACCTTAGCGAAATTCAAGCAGCGAGTTGTATGGAAATATGAAGACAGTGACGCGGAAGGAACGCTCGTAGGCAATGTATTGAAAGTAAAATGGCTACCCCAGTTCGAACTTTTACGTAAGTACCTGCGTACATTAATACTATTCCCATTAATACTATTCACATTAAAATTGAGCTTCATGCAATGTTAATACTGATTGCAAACCGCATTCAATTCAATTAATGATATACCGAGAATCTTGAAGCAATGCGATATTTTTTTTTTATTACAGTGTCAACTCTTTTCTTTTTTGTTTGAGTTAGTAATTAACAACGATGTAAAAAAAACTAGGCCGATGAAAGGTAGATTATAAAAAATGATCATTTAGTAGGTATTTTAATTAATAGGTTTTTGTCCGACAACAGTCCTACACTCATAGCGTAATGTCCGGGTAGCATTATGAGTACTGGAAAACAGGCAGTTCTTAATAAAATGAAGATATAGCTTTAGTTTTCCTCGTCGATTACACAGCAGATTCACTTCTAAAATATATTTTCCGTGACCAGGATTACAAATTATAGGAAGAGGTTATAATAAGTCACGATGTAGGTACCACAATACGTGAGAAATTTGTTGAATAAGTTATAAATTTTAAGAGTCTGTTAAGATTAAGGAACAGTAAATTAAGATTAAGGAAAATTATTATATAGGTATATTGAATGTCGATTCAATTTCCGTAGTTCTTTGAACTTTGTAGTTCATTTTATCTATCTAGTCCTCAGTAATGAAAACATACATTATAAAAAGATAATTCGTAACAATGCATTTCGATAAGGCAGATACGTCACTTCGCGACTAACGAGTCGATTAATTATGACTGTATTTTTGTAACTTATTTAAGGGTAAGATTAACAAAAAGAAACAGTAACATTTTTTCCCGGGCCTTCGCTCGAGAAAAACCTATAATTATATAGTGTTATTTAAAAATATATTAAATTAAGTGTTGCATAAAAAATATATGTTAAAATCATTCAACACTTGTTTAACTTAATTTAACCATAGAGATATTATACATAGAGTAGGGAAGCCACCCTTAAAAGTCACCATCGAACTTAAAAGAGATAGGTAGTTCGAAAAACCCTATCTATCTCTACTTTTTATGAAATCTCGTGCTTTGTCGTCGTCGTCTCGAGTGTAATTCGTAGCAATTGTCATTTTTACCAATATTCTGAAAGCTAAGTTGTCATTTTCACCGTGTGAGATCAAATTTGAGTATCAATAACATACGATTATTTTCGACTATTTCGTGTTGACTCAATATAGTCTTCAAAAAAGAGTGTCAAAAATGTTTTACACAAATGTTTTAAAAATTTAAAAAACGCGTCATTAATATTTTTTTGCGCATGTGTAATAAGACAAGGACAAACAGTCATCTTTGCAACATCAACATCTTGCATCTTTTTTTAACTGTCTTTCACTGACGCTCATACGAATACCTATGGGTCACCTATTCTATGTATATTAATTCTATGAATTTAACCCCTTAGGAGTAGAATCGAAGGAAAGAACTAACAAATTCTTTGATGACATTCGACATTGACACAGAGATTACGAAAATTTTAGTTAAAACTTAAAATTTCCAAGAATTCATAAATGAATTCATAAATGTTTATGTTGACAAACCTATGTTTGCACTTTGAAGTTTGAAGATATCATTATTTTTTTATTTTTTTTTAATTCATCTCTCTTGAGCGGGATAGGCAAAGGGAAGATATCATTAAAATAATGGTTAATTATTCTGTCATAGCCGTGTTAATTAGCAGTCAGATAACAACGTGTGTCAAAAAAAGAAAACGTAGATAATATTTGATAATTGTCATGGGTACCTTGTCAGCTGAAGCTTTACAGGTTTGTTGTTAAGGCAGGTACTCATTTTTAGAAATAAATAAAATTATCAAATAAAAGCTCATAAACCTAATTTGTTACGAATTCAGGTTTTTTAGCGTTATGTTCTCGGGGGTAATAAAAATTCTATTAAGAATACTGATAAATCATGGAAAAAGAGTAAACAATTTAACCAATGCCACTTATTCCACTCTCCAAGCAATTTTATTTTACAAAGAGTGCTCGAAATAATAATATATTTTTCAGAACACAAAAACGTAGTAGCGTTCATCGCGCACGGGGGGTTACTGGGTATGACGGAATGCATATACGCCGGGAAGCCCATGGTGGTGGTTCCATTTTTCGGCGACCAGCCCGCGAACGCAGCTGCAGCGGTTGCAGCTGGCTTCGCAAAGATGATATCCTACATGGACATTACAGAAAAAGATCTGAGTGACGCCCTTCAAACTGTACTCAGTGAAGAGTAAGTAGTTTTTTCTATCTTAATTGACGTTTAGTAACGATGTCATCTGATAGGTATTAATGTACCTATATGTTTTCTTAGGACTGGAAGGTTGTTATTATTATTAACTTATATACATAATAATAAGAATTGAATAAATACTAATAGTGTGATCACTAATCGATGACTTCATTATATAAATCTATTTTTAAGCAATTAAGCAATTAACACAGTTATTTGATGCACAATAATGTGATACACAAACAATATATAATAATTGAATACTCAGATCTCAAAAACCTTTTTTTTTTTTTTTTTTTTTTTTTTTTTATCGTTGGAAAAATGCGTTTCCGCATCGTCACCCAGGCCAGGAAGGCGATGACCGGGCGGTATGTGCGGCACCCGGCGACTGCCATTTTTAAGGCACCCCACTAAAAAACCAACGGCTGCCCACGACGCTGCCATGGGACGTCACGGGATCGCTTTCGCACTCACCGTGACGCCCCGGCGTAACTCCTCCTATAGGGGTACCCCGGGCAACCAGTGTACCCCTACCTCATAGACCTAGTGCAATGGCGAAAGAGGTCGCCCCCCCCCTCTCACCTAGGCCTACGGCTGGGAAGGACCGGGCTGAACCCTTCTCCTTCGCAGCCTCTCCCGCTGAAGCTCGATGTGACTATGTTGCCATAGCCACAGCCGGCTCCGTGCTGGGCTCCGCGCTCGAGGGTTTCGCACCAGGTGCTAATCCTCGAACTCGCGGAGCCTTGCACACTCGGCTCCCCAATAGGTGGGTCGCTGTGAGACCTCGGTCCGCACAGACCGCGCACCGCAACATTCCGGTGCAAGTGGCTCGGGTATGCCCCTCACCACCGCACCGGAAACAGGCGGCGCTTCGGTCGACCGCGGACGGGCAAGCCGCACGCACATGCCCAGGCGCAAGGCACCTGAAGCAGCGCAGCGGCTGCGCCTCCAACAACTCCACCCTGGCTGAGCTCCAGCCCACCAGGACCTTCTCGGCGCTTATCAGCAATTTCGCCGCGGGAGACGGGCAAAGGTAGCGCCCATGCCCCCCCAGCTACCCCGACGGATCTCCCCAACGTGGAGAGCCCCGCCAGAGCAGTTTGTGATGCGGCGAATCGCATCAAACACATCCTCTTTGAGTACCGTCTCATCGAGGCCCTTGATGCGGACCGCCACACGCCTTACAGGTTGAACGGCGTCGCAGACCCCGCTCAACGCTACGCTCATCCGTTCGGCTAGCTTTTGGGCCTGTTCTGGAGTACCCTTGGGTAACTCCAGAAGCCTCGCTCCCGCTGCCGTACGCCGAATTTGCAGCCCGTCATTCAGGCCAAGGTCGCCGAGTTTTATCAACTCGGCGGCGCGACCCAAACATCGGGCGTAGGAAACCCCCATAGCCGCTGCCTCGGGCTGCAGTTTTAATAAAACTGCAGGACACCGAGGTTTTGGCAGTTTGGGGGGACCCTTCGGCGACTTCTCGCCCTTCTTCGGCTTGACCCTGCTCGACTTGGGTTCGGCTCCAGCCACTGGTCTCGAAGCCGAATTCAGGGGAGGGCTCCTCTTTTTCCCCTGACCCTTGCCCTTCCGGACAACCGTCGACCACGGCTCCTCCTCCGAGGGCCGTGATTGCGCAGCGGGCAACCCCTGTCGTACCGACGACGCGTTACCCGTCTGCAAGACCGGCGTTGAACGCCCTTGCAGACGCGCGTCCGTGGTCGCGGCAGTGGCTAACCCACTTCGCCTCCTATCGGCGGCTAAGGGCGGTCGAAGATTCTTCTCTGGGAGAAGTCTCTCTTCGATCCCCCTCAGGCGAGCGTTCACCATAACCCCGACTGAGGTTATGATGGAGCTTTTCAAGTCCTCTAAGGAAACCGCCTCCAGTGAGGGTGCCGAAACCGCGGCTGTGGCCGCCGACGCCCTCACCTCAGCGATCTCCTTCCTCGCCGCCCTTATCTCCGCCCTCATGGCGGTCACCTCGCGTTGCAGGCGGGCATTGTCCGCCCGAACGCGAGTCACCTCCTCCGGTTCCGTCCGATTGGTCAAGGCCGACACGACTTCCAACAAATTGTTGGTAGCCATCCTCAGGGCCTTGACCATCGTACCTTTAAGGTTTCTGGACTTCGTGCTTACTGCGATAATCGCAGCAGCATGTTGTCCAGCGACGGCCCGAAGTTCCTCCGTGCCTAAGCTAGACAAGTCCGGCAAAGGCTGCACCTCCGACGAAGAGTCTTCGTCGGATACCGGCGCGCGCCCTTCCGAACCTGCCTTCTCTCCCCCGCGGAAGGCCCGAGCGCTCAGTACGCGCTCGAACTCGTCGTCTTCCGCTTCAGCCCTAAGGGCGGCGAGATCGGCCTTCGCCTTGGCCAACCCAGCTCCTCGACCCATAGCCGCAAGTCGTCCACGCCGAGCCGTGTTGCACTTGGGAAGTGCAACCACAGACTCGGGATCGGACTCCGATGCGGAACCTGGGGAGGAACGCAGAACCCCGTGGGTCCTCTTCCTACCGGTGATCTGTGGTTCTGACAGATCGTCAGAGTCTGTCAGAACCACAGCCCCCGTTACCTCACCACGCCTCACACTAATTTTATTTAACCTGGTCGGTGTGGTGTCGACCAGGGCAGGGACTCCTGCACGTAAACGATTTTTGCCCCCCCCAGAGTACGAGGGGCAGACGGCATCAGCGGCCGTGCGGGATTCAGCACCCGCCTGGGGACTTATTTTAAAATCGTTTTTCTCCATTGCGTGTTGGGGCGCTCTCGTCCTTACCCGGCCCATTGGCAAGCGCCGAACCGCCGGACCGACACAAAACAGCTAAAAGGGGACAAAAGACACGCAGAAAGAAACAAACAAAACAGGACAAGACAAAACACACAAAAAGGGTGATTTTTTATAGAGGTTTTCTTCCTCGCAGCCAGACCATCAGAGCAAGCTCCGTCAATCCAGCCCTCGTTCCCGCTCAGTGCGGGCTTCCGAGATCTTGTGGCCGTGCAATGCTCGCCCCGAAGGGCAAGTAGCCACATGTGCTAGTAGCTGTCCGCGCCGGCCGAAGCCGGTGCCCCTCATATCTGAGGGGACCTCCCCTATCCGCAACCCGGGGGACGCGCCAGATGGCGGCACTAGCGACCGCGCACTGGGATCTCAAAAAAAAAAAAAAAAAAAAAAAAAAAAACCTAACGTAAACAAAACTCTGTAAACTGTAAATGTGATATTTACTCGTACATTATAATTAACAAAAATAAGCACCCGTTCTAACATTGCCTGTTTTAGACTCAAGTTATTTTGCGATACACTACGATACAGATTCCTTTAATATACCTACTTTCTAGTTATCTAGCCACGCTGTATAAACTATTTAGAAAAGTTTGTATGATTATCGATTTCAGACAAAAACAGGCTTAATGATATATTCTTAGTAAGTATGTATAGTACATATTTTACATTGATACTATTTGTAATAAATATAAATGGTGTAGTTTTCTACATAATGGTCTTTATTTGGCACAGTTAATATCATCTGAATGTCATTGACGCGGTTACGACGCTAAAAAAAACGGCCAAACACACACTTTTCATGAATGATACATTATAGGTTGGTCTTGTATGTATTATTATGTATTGTATTGCCATAAAATAAAGTTAAAGAGCCATTTCATTAACATAACGGTAATACCAAAGTAGGGATGACGAAATTTATTTAACATATCAAGGGTAGTACCTTCTTAAATAGCAGATAAAGTTTAAAAGCCCTCTGAATATTTTTTTACTTTTATTTTCCTGTCGTAAGAAGTAGTTGAGATCAATATTTATATCCATGTTTCATCAGCTGGTGATAAGCATTTTATGTCTTATCTTAAATAGTACAAACCACTGACTAAAGACTCAATAATTGTAGCTTACTTATAACTAAAAAATATTTATTTTCTTAATAAAATAAAAATATTTACCTCACGTGCGTATTATTTTTTAGTGATGTCTTGCTTAAGAAATGTTGCGAGAATAAATGCAAATGACTCGTTTAAATGACAATTGTGTCTTTAGTAGTATTCATTAGCATAATTTACACTCACATATGATTTTTAATGTTATATTTATTCTTTTATTTTCTTATGTTTCATATTAGCTGCGGCAATCATGAGACGTTTTGTTTTGCAAATAAATAATAGTTTTTTATAATTATGTGCTAAAATGACAAACCAATGTACAAAATGGTCTCGTCCTCTCATGAGTTATAAATCTTTAAAAGTAAAATAAAAATATATATTTTTATACGAGGTGGATCCGTTAAAATGTATTTTCTTAACATTGTATTTTGTTTGTGATACACATATAAAGTATGTCTTTAAGTCTCTTTTGGGGTTATTTTATATTCTGTACATTGTGTATGTGTATTGTGTACATCAACATTAATATTAATAACTCACACACAATACTTGACATTGTTGCACTGTTTTGTTTTAAATGTGTCGTTTAAATGGTAATAACGAAACATAATTTACATAACCGCTTATTATTTAACGATTAATAACCCGACTGTTGATCCATAATCTGTAATTATTACAATTTATGCGAAGCGCATAATATTTAATCTGTAAAGTAGACCTATTGTAGTAGAAGAGTAATGGAATTAGAAAATATAGCTTTAATTAATTAATTGATAGTTAAAATAACTTATCAATAAATTTAATAAGTACTATAATATATACTTTCAATAATTATCACCAACTCTTGTAATCTGAAGTAGGTACCTACATACTTAAACCGTTGTTTTAAAATTCTATAGTATGGTACTAGCAATCACTATGCATTTTGAAATTACTATTAAATAATTAATTATAGCCTTTAATAATATGACGGTACTTTTAATGGTAATAGAGTAATAATGTTGTGATTCTTATTCTAGCTATTAGTACTTAATAACATTAACTTAAACGATTAACTTGAACCATATACTCAGTTTAATAAAAAAATATATTTTTAAATATAAGTATAATCAATTGTAATAATACATAACATAGTAATTTTAATTACAAAAAGTGTGTTTAAGAAACCAAATTACATATTAAAGTACCTAATTAATAAGATGTTAATTTTATTTCAGAATGCGATCGAACGCAAGACGTGTGTCAAAAATATGGCAAGACAGAGAATCTGCTCCACTCGATACAGCGGTATACTGGACAGAGCGCGTTATGCGTTGGGGCCACTCAGCACCATTGCATACAGCCGCTAAAGACCTCGCTGTCTATGAACTAGCGCTTCTTGATGTGTTCGCGGTGTATGCACTTGCCTTTATAATAATTATTTTATCTGTATGGTTCGTTCTGTCGAAGCTTAGGCGGTTATTTGTGAGGGATAATAAAAAGAAAACTGAATAAATATAAGTTTTGTTAAGAATTAATTTTAATAATAAATAAATATGAAAAAGTACATATAACTACTATTTCATAAGCATTGCTGTGAGAATAACAATTCTGAATATTTTTATAAGCATAGCTGTCACATCTAGTTATAGATTATCATATATATAATAACGAATTAAATTCGGAGATATTTTGGTAATTATTTTAACTCGCATATATACATATTAGAAACCTAATCAATCGTTGGAAAAAGACGTTTTAAAAATTCCGACATGTAGTATTTTAAACATATAAAACCGGGTATTATTCATAATAATATGTATTCCCTTCAGACCTACTTACGTCGTCTTCCTGCGAACAGATAACCAATGAAACATATAACTTACTTGGTCTCGTAAGTTAAACCTGTTCAAACTTTTAGTTTAACTTTTACTTTATGTGTTTTGGAGGGAAAATTTTAATATACACGATTATTTTTAATGAGTTGACCACCTCTTGTAGACAGTCTCTCTACATCAATCCTAACAACATTTGAATTACGACTTTTTAAAATTTTACTTTTCCCATACAAAATTTATTTGTTGCCTCTGAACTGACATTAACTCTGAGCCTAGGTATAAGCGCCCGGCCGTTGACCTTTTAAGCACTTCTTACGAAATACAGAGTAATAAGTAATAGAGGGAGCTACACTTTTTCGGTTTCGTGTTTTTTGTGTTATCAAGACTTTTAAAAAGTCGTAACAAATGTTGGTGGGATTGATGCAGAGTGACTGCCTAAAAGTGATGATCAACTAATTGCAAATAACCCTGTATATGTATATATATGTATATTGTTATTATTATTATCATTGGTTGTGGAACATGGCAAGATTTATTTCTCTTAGCCTGCTTTGTTCTAAAATGACATATTTTCTTCGATATACATAGTTAAATGTTGTTTTTAAAAGAACAATAATTATTAATACATTATTTCATATAGTTTGATGTTTTTAAAAATATGGTCAAAGTTCCTTAAAATCTTAGCATATTTGAATTTATCTTCAATCAAAAAGTATAATACATGCCTATTTTCTAATTGTAGGTATAAAATATAATGTGTAAGTATATATAAATCTCCCTTGAAAATCGACAAAAGTGTTTAATGCGAAAGATAATGTAGAAATATATATACATACCTTATACCTACATACTCGGTATATGTGTTGTTATTTATTAAGCACTTATATTTAAACTTAAGCATTGGCTTTTAAACATATAAATATTATTTATATGTTTATAAGCCAATGCAATGAGCCTTTATTGTACAAAAATGTCTATTATGTTTATACCAATAAAAATAAATAAATAAAGTTCATTTACATATTACGTATCTACCTACCTTGACTCTGTAGCGGTTTATAAATAAAAACTAATGTTACAAATTCCACTATTATATAATGTTATATTATATGTATATAAACAGTAATTGAATAATTTTTATTCGGACCTTTCTACACACAACGCAATCCAGCCCTAAACCTAGCAAAGTTTGTATTATAGGTGTTAATATATGCAAAAACTATGTTTATTTTTTTGTAAAACCATTTATGGATAATACTGAAAACTACAAGTCTTTGATACAAATATCAAACCCACGACCTCTGGCACAATAGTTCGAGTGAGTGGTCATATAATAAGGACAAAAATATCAGTGTATTCTATCCTATATGACTCATACGACAAGTGGCGGACATCCATAGAGATATTATACATAGAGTAGGGAAGCCAGCCTAAATTGTCACCATCGAACTTAAAAGAGATAGGTAGATCGAAAAACCCTATCTATCTCAACTTTTTATGAAATCTCGTGCTTCTTCGTCGTCGTCTCGAGTGTAATTCGTAGCAACTGTCATTTTTATTGAGTAGTGTCAAAAAAGTTTTACACAAATGTTTCGAAAATTTTTAAAAAGCGTCATGAATATTTTTTTGCGCATGCGTAATAAAGCAAAGTTTTTTTAACTGTCTTTCACTGACGCTCATACGAATACCTATGGCTCATCTATTCTATGTATATTAATTCTATGCGGACATCCCGCCAAAACGCCTTGCTAAGAAGTGCGAGTGGTTGTCAAATAGCTTTTCCAAATCTTTACTTGCATATATATATATTGTTATTTTTAATTTTGTTTCTTATGTTATTAAAAAATGTTAATATTCATAATAATTTTTGTTTACATTCATAATAATTTTTGTTTACATTCATAATAATTTTTGTTTACATATTCAGGTTATATAAATTATAATAATATAGTTTGGCGTCACGGTGAGTGTGAAAGCGACGGGTGTCCCACTAAGGTGATAAGGGCAACCGTTGGATTATTTAGAATTTAGATGGTAGCCTTAAAAATGGCAGCATTCTCTATGCTGCCACATAATCCACCGGTCATCACCTTCTTGGCTGACGGGAATGCATAACGAATTTTTCCAACGATAAAAAGGTTTGTATTGATGGACACATGTGACTATAAAACGACCAGTTGCTCATTTAGAATATTTATATGGAAGAAAAAATTACCATTCCCTAAATGTACAATTGGCCCGTTTTACACACGTAGTTACTACTTTTCCGAATTAATTAGTTCTTAGAAATGACAAATTATTGTATCTGAATAAAACAAACAAAACTAGTTTATTTAATAATATGCAATAATAATAATAGTTTATTTGTTAATTAAAACAAAACTCAACAAAATTCTACATTTATTAAAACTAAAAACTTAAACAAATATAAATTAATGATTAATTTCTCTATGCTTATTCAACGGAGATTCTGGCTACGCCATCTTAAAAGGAATGATTACGCCAATCGTAAAAACCCGAAGTAGGCTTAAACTACTCACTCAATATTTGAATTAGGAATGAGGTTGAGTGTACAATCTTGTATTTCGGTTCTTCATTATGAACCGTGTATTCACTTTTAATGTAAATGCTTGATTCGATTTCGGCATTAATTGCAGTATAGCAGATATTTCAGTAACAGAAATTACTATAGAAGAGATGTTTTAGAAACGTCAATTGCAACAATATTTCAGTTCCCGTTTTAAAAAAAAAATAAAAAAGTGAAAATGTGAAAGGCAAAAAACAAGTAGATGTTCTGACAAAATACTTACTTTTCTTTATTTTACACAACACGCGCCTGAATTTTTACAATGGCAAAATGGGCAACCACCAAAAATAAATAGAAATAATCATATTGCTCTTTAAAGCTTTTTAAATGTTTAGTAATCAGTTTAAAACATCGAATAGAACAAAAACTATTGCTTTATTTTATTAAAATTATTATTTATTAATTAGTTTTTCTTCAATTTTAATAATAACTCTTTCAATGCGCTTCAGTATTTTCTGATATAACATATTTGGTGAGGGTCTAAGGACTTCTGGTTCTGGTTTAGTTAAAAATAAAGACTAAAATTCATTTACCACACTTACTCTGATATGTACGTTGTTTAAATTTCAATACTACAAAAAAAAATAGTAACAGTGAGGTGTTTACGAGATTACGTTTCTGTTTATTTACAAATATGATAAGCAAGGCCCCCAGAGCCTGATATGCTAGAAAAGGTAGGGGTTTACGAGTTTTTATCGCATACATATTATCGCGATACTACATCGCTTGAACGCTTTCCCGTCTCTACCTCTCTAAGACGAACAGTCGCCGGTGCAGTTGTGATCAGGAAAGTGACAGTGCGACATGTCTCCAACATTGTTTTGTTTATTACAATTATTATTTATTTACGATGTGAACTCTGCTAATATTCTCGGGCTATTCCCACATACTGGTAAAAGCCATCATATGGTTTTCGAGCCACTACTTCGAAGACTGGCCGAGCGAGGACATAATGTTACTGTGGCATCTTTTTTTCCGATGAACAATCCTCCAGAAAACTATGAAGACATAAGTTTTCAAGGAATGGCTAAGTTAAGGATTGAATCCTTTGATTTAAATGTCTTTGAAGATACACATTTACTTCATAAGATTCCTGTTTTGGGAAACGTAATTAAATATACCATACCAGTGTTATCTCCGTTAGGTAGATCGGCCTTGGATATTTGTGAGCGGGTGATCAAATATCGGCCACTAATAAACGCTTTAAATAGAAAATACGATTTGGTGATAACCGAGAACTTTAACAGTGACTGTTTTCTAGCCCTTTTACACATTTATGGTGTTAATGCTCCCATAGTTTCTCTTCTTTCGGGAACTCCAATGCCGTGGACAGCTTCACGAATTGGTGCTGATGATAACCCATCTCATGTTCCAGTAATTCTTTCGCCATTTTCAACAAAAATGTCATTCATAGACAGATTAGAAAATACCTTAATAAACATTGTTTCGAAGCATTGGTTTCACCATGAAGTTCAAGCCAAAGAGAGATCATTTATTGAAAAAAGAATTGGAAAAGTTCCAGATTTACATGATCTTAGTAAAAATATATCTCTTATATTAATTAATTCATTTCACACTCTTAATGGTGTTAGGCCTTTGGTGCCAGGTATGGTTGAAGTGGGTGGAATTCATTTGGCCTCAGAGAGGAAACCTTTGCCCCGTGTAAGTATAAATAGTTATGATTGAATTTAATATCCATAAATAAAAATTATTATTATTTTATAAAAAAAATCTGTAATAATAATTTATATATTTAATATTATAAATAATAATTTATATAAAAGTGATATAGTGCCTTGATTAACTTTAAAATATTGTTTACAGTTCATTGAAAAATTCATCAATGAATCGGAACATGGCGTTATTTTGTTAAGCTTCGGTTCACAAATAAAATCAAATACAATGCCTAAATACAAGAAAAACATTCTAATAAACGTACTCTCTAAGCTAAAACAAAGGGTAATTTGGAAATTGGAAGAAAGCGGCGAGGAAGGGACTCTAATAGGAAACACGCTCAGGGTCAATTGGATTCCGCAATACGAATTACTGCGTGAGTTTTTTATCTCCTCAAAAAAATAACCTCTTGTAATCAGTCTAGGCCTTGTTTGTGTAAATAAAAATACAATATTATATAAAATTTTTACTTTCAAATATATCAAATAATTGTAATAATTGAAAAATGAAATAATATTATACAATAGGGAACATTCATGTAATTTTTTTTTGACGTAAATTAATCATTTACCTCTATATATCGTAGAAAAAAATATAAATAGGTTTGAAAAGATTCTAGTTTTTCTTCAAATTAAAAATTAAAACTTGTAATAAATTTGAGCCGTTCAAACGCCGTCATTTTGCGCGCGCTTTGCGTGACGTCAAATGACACATCCAGTGAATGTTTACTATGCACTTTTTAGTTACTTCATACATATTTTAAGTTTTAATTGCTTTACAAGTCATGAAAGAAGATAAAAATCATCTTACGAGTATTGTATAGTACCGGAGTGCAAAAATAGTATTAGAAAAACACCCGACAAAGTGTTTTTTGTATTCCAAGAGATGCGAAAATACAAAAACAATGGTGTTTAGTAATTAAAAGGGATAATATATGTCCTAAATCGTGTTTATATGGTTGTGAAGATCAATTTAACGTAAGTATACTTTATTTATAATAAGTTTAATCTAGTAGTTTAAATTTATAGTAAGTATTAAATATTAGAAAATATGAGTTTAAAATTAACCTAACCTATCTTACAAATTTCAGTATAACTTTCTATAAAAACCGTAATCTTTTTTTGTTTTACGCAATTTTTATGGTCTGTCAATTTATTTCAGGTTAAGGAAGATACAGCAAATTGTATTGAATATAATATGTGTAACAAAACAATAAGGAGAAAGATGTAATCTAAGTTTGAAGAAAGGAGTTGTTCCTTATAGGTATATTTTTGTGGCAAAAACAAAAGCTGATAGAATGAGAATGTGCATAGTCAAAAGGCAAAGATTGACATTGGTTAATGAAGCCTTTTAAGAGTTAGCTGTCAAAAGTAGTGTTTAAAAAAATTGGTGACCTTTACGAAGAAGTGATATATGTAGTAAGTCCTAGTACTGCCCATACAAATGTCTGTGATATTAATCAGCCAAGACTGAGTACTTCTCCTATTGAATGTGATGATCATAAGGCAAAGCCTTGCTTTTCGCATATTAAAGATAAATTACCAAGTGACTAAGCTGTGCAAGTTAATATTAAACCGAAGTATGGAAGTAAAGGTGTCAATGTAAATATACCTGCTGAAAAAGTAGTAAAGTAGCATTGTCACCATTTCCTCATTTAACACACAACATTGGTACACAACAGTTTTAAAAGTAAAACTATCTGTTTTAAAAAGAAAATTGTTTACTGAAAACACAGCTGATAATACTTGTATGGCATCTTATATCTTCTATATCTGCTCATTATCAACCAAGTTATTTATCTGAGTCAAGTGAAGTGAAAAATGATTCAGAGGCAGAAACATTTTAAAAATGTATTGTGTATTCAAAAAGAGTTTGTAGGTATTTGTTTTGTTAGAGTTGTTTGGGTATTTAGAAAATGTTTTTAAGATTACCTAAACAATTGTATCATTTAATAAAACCTTTAAGCACGAAAATATAGGTTTAAATTATTTATTTTTCTCAGTCACACTGATACCACAGTATGAACTTAAACGCCGATATATTGAATGGCGTGTCAAATGACGTCACATTTCCTTTCGACCAATGGTGGCGCGTTTTGGAATTTTGAATTTCGCTCCCTAAATTTACACTTTTCATAAATTATTTTATGGCCTTAAATGATTAGTAAATTAAAAAAAACTGATTTTATTATAATAAGATGATAAAAAGTTATCGAAAAAAAAATATTTGAGACCATTTAAATTTTTTTGCATGTTCCCTATTGTTAGTTATCTGAAGATCGATTCTTTGTAATAAAATGCTAAGATATTACATAAAAAAATATAATTAAAAAAGGTACTACTGTCAAATTTGTGCAGAACACGAAAAAGTAATTGCCTTCATCTGTCACGGAGGGATGCTGGGGATGACTGAGGCTGTATCGTCCGGGAAACCGATGCTGGCTGTACCATTCTTCGGAGATCAGTTCTCAAATGCTGCGGCTGCATCTGAAGCTGGAATAGCAAAAGTTGTGCCGTATTCTGATCTCTCAGAGGACAATTTCAGTACAGCATTGAGAGCGGTATTGAGTGAAGAGTAAGTTTTTTTTTTTTTCACGGACAAAGTTTATTAATTATTGATAACATTATTATGTTATACCCAAATAGATAATATGTCAAAGTTGAATGCTTAGAAGGCCACAACAATATTATTCCGACCCAACTTGTGATTTAGGCAACTAAAAATTTATAAATAGATTTATACTGCTATATACTGGCTATCGAATTTTAATCATTCCATTCATGACCGGTAATCAAATTCAAATGCTGTATACCAATGAATATTAAAAAAAAAACGTCAAACGATACCGGCTATGAAGGTTTTTTGCGATGATAATTAGCGAAATCGGATTTAGATTACGGTTAGAATCGGAAATAATAATAACACATACAATTAGTAGAAAATATAGTTCCGTTGTGACCGTGGCACTGGAATATATAGTTAATATTTTTTTATGCTAGAAAATTATATGAAAAGTATGGTTAATTCAAAATTAAGGAGTCCTAAAGTTCTTTACGGTTAAAGTAATTGAAAAGTACAGGTTTTAAATTATTAACTAAAGTATTTATTAAAAGTCGTTGTAAATGATTTATTCTGACTTCCAGACCAACCTCAAATATTAAATGAAACACATACCACAACACATATTATAATAAAAAATGAGGAAAAAAATATCCTCAGATAATAAGTTATCCTCACGCAAAACTTTACCCAAATTATTGCTTGATGCTCAAAAAAAAGTAACGATAATAGACTATAATTAAAATATTGTGCTTTACATTTTTTTTATACTGTACTTTACATTTAATTTTTAAATATTGTACTTTACATTTTATTATTTATTTTAATGTTCCAATTTGAGGTCGTTAGTGGTTTTTTTATTTCGCATATATATTCAAGGTACCATAAAACTACAGATATTTAGGAATGTTAAATTCTACAAATTTCAATTGACACTTTATTTTTTTTTAGATCTAGGACAACAAGATTTATTGCGTACTTGTTCCGTTATTCCCTTTAAGCAAGGTTAGGCATAGAACGTTTGTGACCTTTTTAATATTAAATGTGAGAAGCTCCTTTGAAAAGCTCTTGCACAATTGTTTTTACAATATTGAGTATTCATCGGTAAACAAAAAATAACAATATTTTTATAAAAAAAAATCTTATAGCATTAATACTTGTAACAAAATACAAATTACAATAAAAACTTTTGACAGAACTCGTTCGAAGGCCCACCGATTTTCCAAGATCTGGAACGACAGGGAGTCTTCACCTTTGGACACAGCTGTTTTTTGGACAGAAAGAGTAATACGATGGGGAAGAGAATCACCATTACATTCCGCGGCAAGGGACCTACCATTCTACCAACGTGCGCTTTTAGATGTAGCCGCGACTATTGTAGTTGCAGTTGTTTTATTCATTGTTTTTCTTTTCTATATTTTAAGGACAGTTTTGTGTCTTTTTACAAAAGGAAACAAGGAGAAACTACAATAATGAATTGACCTTTAATTTTTTGACTCTCAAGGATTTTTTACTTTGTAAGGTCAACTTACTGTATGGTATTATAACTACTTTCCAATTTTTAAATACTTAATTTTGAGTTCCTGCTTACATTTAATTTAGCCTTAAGAATATAAAAAGTATTTGGTATTTGTCCTATATGTCCTATTATTTCCTTTTAAAATAATGTCTTAGTAAATTTGACTTGCTCTGTCAAAATTACCGCAAGGCCCCAACTTTTAGACACAAAATGACAAATAAGTATGAATGTAGTATAAAATTTCATCTGTAAACCTTCTAAAACGGTTTTTATTTCAGCTACAACAGATAATATAGTGTACGGAGTAACATTATTCCTACTATATAATCTCAAAAATATTCAAGGTATTGAAATAATATTTTAGTAATAAATAATAAAATATTATTATTAAATAATAATAAAATATTATTTATACATATTTGCTAGAGATGTGCCGAATATTCGGTAAGTATTCGATACTATTCGTATTCGGCCTCTTTTTCACTATTCGTATTCGTATTCGAAATATATCAAGTCAACATATTTATTTTATTATTGCTAACCTACAATTAGTATTTATTATAGTCAACATTTATTTTGAAACTTAAATCGGAATTTATTTTTAAGTTTCAAAACAATATTATTAAACCACAAATCAACATATTTATTCATCTACCACCCCACTCACGGCCACCGGCCAACGTAACGTACATGTTAGAACCTGTTTATAACAAACAATCAATGAAATGGTAAACTGAATAATTCGGCCGAAAATTCGGTTCGGTAAAGGTTAAACCGAATAGTATTCGGTATTCGGTTATTCGGTGAAACTACCATTCTGCGCATCTCTAATATTTGCACACATCCTGCAAAGGCAAGCATAATGCAAAAAGCATTCTTTTACAGCAAGCTCTCAAATAACTAGTAAACGCATAGATATAGATGAATAAAAAACCATAATAAATAAGATGAGAAATAAAAACCAATTCGCCACAATGATCTGCGGGAGTTGAGAGGAGCGCCCTCCCCCTTTTTTATGCTGTCGGTCCATACCGCGCCCAAAGGACTTCCAATGAAGTTGCTGGCACCGGAATGGAGTATCGATTGGCGAGCGCGTGCAGGTTCAGTTAAGCTTAAGTCTATGGGAGATTCAATTTTTTGAGCATATCTTTAAAACTAAACAATATTTTTTTATTGTTTTTTGGAGTACAAGCCCAGTCACGTCCTTGACACGCGTGCCAATTTTGGTTAAAATTGGTCAAGTGATTTTCTTATGATGTTGCCTCAAAAAATTGATTCGCAAACGGTTAAGAGCTTCGCTTACGCTCAGCTCAATAAAACTATTATGTGTGAATATGAAATAGGCACCTACATGCTTTTGTTATCTATATCCCTTCATATATAAATAAAATTGGAGTGTCCGTTTTTAATATTGAAATAATCGCTTTTTAATAACTGCATATGGATGTATACACGCTACGTATACCAAAATAAAATTAAAAAAAAAATTGTCTGCCTATCTGCCTGTTTGTACACGCAAATCTCTGAAACGGTTGAACCGATTTTGACGGGACTTCGACTTGCAGATAGCTGATGTAATAAGGAGTAACTTAGGCTACTTTTATTCCATGATTTATTATTTATTAGCTGTTGCCCGTGACTCCGTCTACGTAGACTGTAAAAATAATTGTTATATGGCTGAGTACATAACTTAAATACCTAAATACGTACGTGCGAACATACGTAGTCACGGGCAACAGCTAGTATTTTATATATGTAAATGTATTTGACAATATACGTTTAGGTACCTAAGTTATGTTGACACTTCTTATTTCCACTGAATAATGAATTTACATTGAATGAACGCTAGTTAACAAAGGATTTTTAGAGAAGAAAAAAATTGCTTAAACATCATTTAAATATGATTTAACGGTTTATTACAACATAATTTCAAGGTTTTTAGATTTCAAACGTTAAAATCATTACATTAGATTTTATATTCATTTTGTTCGAATGTTTTTTATAGAACTATTCTTCGATCTTGTATTAATGAAACATTTTTTTCAAATGTGATATAAATATTGCTATTATTATATAACAAATATTATTATTATCGCGAGGTACATTTATTTATTGTACTTGACATTATTTTTGCAAGAATTACAATATTGAATTTGAATATTATATTTATTTAATTTTTCTTTTGTAATGGGTAATATTATCTATAATATAACATCCGTGAGGACTGAGGGGTAGAATATGTTGGGACAAATTAAAGGATAGTAGGTATATTTTAACACTTGTTATCATCTTCTTCAAAGTAAAGTAAATATTATCTTAATCCACTGTCTTAACAGTTGGTTTCAGTAGAAAGTTTTGATGACCTACAATAAACATGCTCTGTTTACTTTCGTCTAACTTGACAAGAAAGGTAAATTTAAAATGTTATGCTTTAGGGACAGCGGCCTAGAACTAGTTGCTTTCACAAAGATCGTGTTAACCGTTAGTAGGTACTTAGTAGGCATCATGGGCGTACCGAGGGAGGGGAAGGGGGGGGGGGGGCACAGGCCCCCCTGTACATCGTATACCTCTCAACTACCTTCTATTGTAAACTGAAATTGGTATTTTACATTAAAAAATAAAACCAATTACGTTTTAAAAATTTAAGTTATTTTAGAAATGCTTTCTCAGGAAGGTTACTCGGGGACGAAAAAAGTGGCTTTTCAGTTGTTATAGATCTATGTATTACAAACAAATACAATTCTCTAGTAAAACTTTTAGCAAACCCTTTAAAGTCTAAAATCTTCATTAGAAGCGAGATTCCGCAAAACAAATTACCAGCGTTTAATCGTTCATTGTTAAACCATGCTCAGAAAATTAAACTTACAGCTCCAAAATTAGAAAAATATTTGAAAGAAATCTAGCTGACCCTGGCATAGTACTTAATATGAAAAACTACGATTTCACATTTAATAAAACAAAACAGAATAAAAACTATCCTATTAAGTACTTTGGTTAAAAGAATAGATTACAAAACAAAAGTTAAAATAACCAGCTATAACTTCAGGTATAATATTTTATAATTCAGGGTACCTACATGACCCTGAATTTGAAACAATAGTTTTTAAAAGGCTTGTTTGTTTATTAGTTCGTATCTTCGATCGTCATGTAGGTACCTAAGCAATAATAATAATAATATCACTGGACAAATATCAATGTGTGTAATTTGTCCTGTGATATTATTAAGTAAGCAAATTATTTGCTTGTGTTTAGGGCGTTAGACCACGACACAAATTCATAAAAATACACAATATAAATACTGCGAATACACTTAATAAACCATCAAACCCAGAAATACAGATATCTATGCTCATCACAAACATGCCTGTCTCTGTCGGGATTGGGAATCGTACCCGAGGCCTGAGCCCCATTGCGCCGCTTTAAAAACACAAAAAACTGATTTGGTCTATAATGTCGATACCACATAAGAATTGAATAGATTTTAATTAAATTTTGTTTGGTTTGTCACTATGGACCTGTACCGTAACTCTTTTAACTCGTAATTCCACTTATTTTAAATAAGTTTATAGAAGACTAGCTGTTGCCCGTGACTTCGTGCAGGTAGACTGTAAATAGCATAATTGGCTATATTTAATAATAACATAAGAATTCTTCTAAAGTCCTCAGGTGATAAGAAGGATTTTCATAAATACTTATGTAAAATTCAGTGAACCAAACGATTAAAAACAGGATCTCCCGTGGCAATTACGTAATTGCGCTACAACCTTTATTATGTCATAGACAAAACCACTTGCAAAAGTTAGTATTTCTACAGCCCATATTAATATTGCCAAGTTTCATCAAAATCCGTTCAGTAGTTTTGGCGTGATCGAGTAATATACATCCATCCATCCAAACATTCGCATGTATATATTAGTAAAATTATTAAGACCAGATTTTAAATAAAGTTTTTTATTTTAATAATATATATTATTATCACAAGGTTTTAGGGACGCGTTTTATATAACTGATAGGTAGAAAATCGCATCACTACATAGACAAATCTTACGCATGTATAGTTCGAGAATATTGTGTGAATGAAACAATTTTGATACTTTTGATATACATATTTTTTTCTCATATATTTAATGTATAATTATTACTTCTTTAAATTATTTTTATATTATTGATGATTAAGTATGTACATATTATACATCTGATGAAATTACAGATTATTATTACATGTATGATATACCTACGTATTAATTATTCTGTGACCTAAAAATAGCTCCGTGCTGGTGTGCGTGTAGGGTATATGATTACCTTATATGTGGCGGACGGCTTTTCTAACGCCTTTTGTTTTCGTTGTATATTGAGTTCCCCCCCTGACGCTGTAATAGCCAACAGGGCTAACAGTATAGACATACAAAAAAAATGTATATTGATTGTATCTATGTGCCCCATGTATTATTGTACCCACCGTTGCTCTACTTTTACAATTAAACATTTGCTTTGTGATGACTATACTTGTATTATGATATTGATTATAATCATAACATTTTCGTTCTCATATAATAAAATAGGAATAACATAAAGTTTAGGAATAATTTTTATTTTAATACAAACAACTATTAAACATGTTACAATTTTTTAACAGATTCTATAACAAGCTGCTGTGCAACAAGCAGAAACAGTTAATTATATTTGTCATTCTAATGTTATTATGAACATTCTAATATTATATATAAACAATGATTTACAATGGAGCATAGTAACTGTATGAAATGTTATTGATAGTAATTTACATACAATAAGAAGGAATTAAACATATTTTCACAATGTTAAATTAGTATGCCCTAAGTAAATAGAGTAATGAAAAGGCTGCTTAGGTAGCGTTGTAATTTTTTATATATAAGTAATGCTTTTATGAGCAGTATAATTAAAAAACGTTATATTATATATGATTAAAAAACGAAATTGCATACATTTTTATGAACACCTCTATTACTTCTACCGTCAGAGACAACACTTGCCTAAAAGCAAGCATTTTGTCTTTTCTTAATGCATATTTGATCATTGATTTTTAAGAAAAAAAATATCAATATATATTTTTCTAATTACTTTCCAATAACTATCAAATACATTATTAAACACGAAAAAAATACAAATGACTGTATTGAGATCTCAAGAAAAACAATTTTTGATGGTCCTATAATCTTAAAATACGAGATTATCCAATATAATCAAACAAGAATATTATGCAAAAATCTATGAAATCAATTCTCTTTCAAGCTTTTTAATTTTAATAGGCAGAATATTGACCATTTCTTGACACAGGCTGTATTCTTCGTGCATCATTCTTGCAGCTTCTGGGTCAGCTTTACAGATATCTACCACAGCTAGGTACGAGTCATAACTTTTCCTAACATGAACTAATTGTATGTTCTTATCTACAGCTATACGTTTCATGCTGTTTCTTCCAATGAATGCATGTGCAGTGATAACCGGCCGTATAACATCTAACTCTAATTTAACCGGCATCTTCCCATTTTTGTCTTTTACCGAGTTTAAGAAGTGGTCATAATTTTCAATGCTCTTCTCACACAGCATATTAACTTTCTTTAATATGTGTGGTGTTGGCTTTTCCTTAGTTTTGTTAATTTTGTCCAGTTTTATATTCAGTATCTCAGAATACACCTCACCTAATTCGTACCAGAGCTGTCTGCAGTACTGCAGGTAGTAAGTTGGGTTAATCTCTTTGATCAGATCCTCCAACATATCAATTCTACGTTTGTGCATTTTGGATCTCCTTTCATCATCTTCCTCAAAAAATGCAAGATATGAATATGATTGTGAACTATCCTGTATCAACTCTATGTAATCTGATGCTAAAGAATCCAATTTGTAGTACTCCTTGGCTTTGTTTAACCAGGACTGACAACATAGAAATACATCACGGGCATCTTGATATGTGAGGAGGTATTTATCTCCAATTTTTTTTTCATATTTTGAAACATCTAGATCTTGGAAGATCAAGTTCTTTATGTCTCCACCACAAATGTTTTCATTGTCCTCCAATTCCAAGTTTGACATATCTGTAAAAAGTAAAATAAAGATAAATTTACTTTAAAATAATATAACTATTTTATGTTAAATTTTTTATTAAGCTGTTCATTAGTAAAAATATTAAACCTAGCCTTATTACTTGTAAATGTAATGGTTTATATATTCCTATGAATTAAAAAATCCAGGTTCCGTGATTAAATGTGATATTTTTAGTAAAACAACTAAGGCACATATAAAAAAAATACAATTATCTTGCAATTAAAGCAAAGAAGTATCTTTTTAAACAACATATAATATACCCGTAATAGCATCAGTAAGCCTCTCTGCATCATTCATAAGCCTTGCTTTGGAAGCTGTCATAAGCAGAAGACAGTACTTAGCCCAACATCTAGCTACATCTGCAGTTCTATGTTTCAATGTCTCCTTCTTAGCTAAATAAGCATCATCATTACTCTCAGACTCATTTAACTTAGCCTCATACTGTTCTAATATAGTTGAAGCAGCAGCCAAGTGGTGCCTAGACTGTAAGAAACCATTCTGTTCAGCAAAGTATTGTGACAGTGTTGCAGAGTTTAACGACCATTCAATTGACTCATAATCAGAATATTGTAACTGTCGCCTCAATGTTACATGGCAATATATAGCAGATTTTAGGTTTTCTTTCAGAGAACCATACACCTGGGCTAGATAGTACAGTGTCAAAATATGTGCCTTCTCTAAGAGCATAAAATCACCAGTGACCACTTCACAAGTGTTGCTTATAATTTGTTCTATAGGTAACGGCACCTGTAAGGTGCATTTGAAATCTTCATAAAGTGTTTTAGCTTTCAGTAGAAATGTTTTTGCTTTTCCAGGCTCATCTCTATTAGACCACAGAATACCAAGATTGTTATCTATGTTTATGAGTGTGATCACAATTTCTGGTTTTAATGAATTTTCTGTTAAGAGATCCTCGGCTTCTCGAAGAATCGTCTCGCTTGAAGTAAGGTCCTCTGTTTCCATGTCAATGATACCTATATTCAATAAAACTGCCCCTTGCATAGCATCTAGTTTTATTCTATCTAAGCTGCTATTCGATTCTAATATTCGGGTTAAAGCATCGCGCATATTACTTAAGATTTCTTTAGCTTTATATTTTGATAAGTACGGCTCATTCTCAGGATCATTCTTGCTGTCTTCGTCTAGCAATTTCCGCACCTTAGCGTAGTTTTCTTTAAAATCATTAATAATTTCTTTATCGGACATATCTGCAGTGACTATCATTTCTTTTTTTTCTGTAAATTGAAAAGAACGAAACCTATATGAATTATCTGTATAATTTTTATTAAATTTCTATGTAACCACAATCTGAATCTACGTACGTACGTTACTAAAAAATATTAAACAAACGTTATTATTAAGTATATTTTCTAAAGAAAACAAATTTATTTTACACTTTTAAAACCATTTTCACTTTATATTACACACATCAATTTTAACTTGTTTAATGTTTTCCTAACACCTATCTTCCTTTTAAAGAAGCAAAGACATGACATAAGGCAGCTTGGTCACTGGTAAGCTCTGCATTTTCAAAAAAAAAAATAATATAAAAAGACAAGTCAAACTAAAAAAACAAAATCTTAAAAGTTTTAATCATTTATTATTATTCTATGAAAATATATGTTTACAATGTATATAATATATACTCATTGTTCAACACTAAGTATTAACTGACTGTAGATGCACCCTTTAAATTACAAAATGGATAGAACCTATTAGGGAAGAACAATTTTCGAAGACCAAGTAAACAATTGACCGACGAAATCACAAAAAGTTAGTGGGGACTAAATTTGGGTTAAAGACTGACTAAAGATAGCAAAAAATAGAAAAATATTGGGATGAAGTGAATAAGGCCTATACTGGAAAAATGTTTCAGTCTACCGCTAACCCGTATTATTAAATTTTAATTCTATTTTTTTTTAAATATGTACTTAGGTAGATTAAGTATGCTAAGTTATATCTTTGTATATTTCATCTATGTAAAACCATCATAATAACAGAAAAATCATAAAAAACGTACCTTTATTATTTACACCTGTAACTTTTTAAGATATAAAATAAAAACTGCTCCTCTAAATCTGATATGTAGTAATTTTCTATTCTGTTAACAAGTACTAGGACATTTGTATGTTTAGATTGAAATTTATTAATTATCTATTTGAATATTTCTCCCGTTTGAATTAATATTAATTTTCATATTATTATTGTTATTTATTTTCATACGGTCGCCATTTAGAATAGGATATTGCAATAACTGTCCGAGGATGCATTAAACATTAAATAAAGTTTATACGACTCATTGGAAAAGTTGCCGCAATGAGCAATCCTACACTAGTTGGCAAACGGCAGTTAGTAGCACAGAGTACCTACTAGTTACTACCTACTAGGAAGTTAGTAGTTACCATTTACCAACTTCGAACACGTACTATCAAATACCAAGGAAGATTGCCGTCAGGCCGGTGGCAGGTCCTACAATTTTTTCCAAACCTCTTATGATTAAGGGGCAGATTTTTCAGTTTCGGGCTCCTCCCACCTAACAGTTTCAAAAAAAAATGTAATGAAAGTCGTCTAACATAAAAAATACTTATGATTTAACGATAATACAATAAAGAATAAGATTAATCGATCATCATCCTTATCCTCCACCTGTCCTTATCTTAATTGCTTAGTTAACACTGCTACGCTTTTCTTTTCACCCCGTTTCATAAGACGACAATGAATTATGAATTTTTAAATAAACTACCCTTATTTACACGACGAAGGAAATTACTACCACCAGGTTGCTCCTTGCGCCGGGTTACTGAGTGAACTCTTTAGGATCTTAACTCATTACTTGTGATATATGATTACAATTCAGTAACTAACTGCATTACGACTACTTACTTAATTTTGTAAAATCAAAAATGTACAATTCTCTAGTTGATAAAATAAAATGAGGTTAGAAAAACTGAAGAAATAAGAATCTTGTTTCTTAAATTTATTATTTTCTAAAATACACATGTTAGTAATTTTAAACATAATAAGTATATTACGACCTTATTATATTATGTTTTATGGAAATTATACTGTAATAAAGAAATAAAACGAAAATAAAATTATTTGCACTGTTTATTCTTATATACTATTTTTACACCATAGTTCTCTACTTACCTATTGACATACAAAACATTATTAGTGCAAATATTAACAAACATTAGTTTGTACTTATGCTTATATCACATTTCCCTATAACAGTCCAGAAATGCAACATTTTGTAAAAAAACTAAATCTTTTATAAGATTTAATTTACTTAAATCTACAACGGTCCATGCTAGGGCTAAACAAAACATTGATTACTGATTAATGAAGTTCCAAAGACAAATTCAATTTGTTATAAAACAAAATAAAATTTATAGACATTGTCTTATTACAAATTAATTGTAAAGGTTAATACCTAATACCTACATATAACATTTGTTTATTTAAGGACAATGCAGTCATAACATAACTGCAACTAATTTAAAAATAGGTTTTGCATTTTTTTACTCATAAATAACATTGATTTTTTTAAATATAAGAATGTACCATCATTTGTCTAGCATTCTAAGATTTGTAGGATGTTGTATTTTATTGAAACTGCACCTAAACATCTTTTATGCTGGCTACAAATAATTGTACATTATTTTCAAATAACAAATATAATTACATTAATTATAAATACTCATTGTATTTACAAACATTCATATACTTTTAGACTAACTATCTATGTAGTCTGACAAAATGATTTATATACCTAGGTAAAAAATCATTTTATAATATACACAGTTTTGGAAATTATTCTAATCCATATAAATTACAATTATAATAGAAATGAGGAGACTGATGTAATTCAATTATTCAAACACTAAATTATAATTTATAGTGTAATAGTAAATTAATAAAATCATTACTCATAAAACTTAAATTACATTTATAATAATTAAATAAGTAGAACAATTGTAATCATAATTAAATAACTTTAAATTAATAAATGTACTTATACCTAGCAATGAAGTATTTAAATAACTTCACATTCGGTCAAACATTTAAGATAAAAAATAAATGACATTTATGTGTAAAATACTGTATAGTAATGCAATCATAAACATTGGTATACTAAAAAGTAAAAATGAAGTTACTATTTAATATTTTGCTTACATATTTTTGTGACCAATTGAAAAATATTGTATAAGCTTAAATGCTATTTAGATATCAATGACACTCTCTAATCAATATGCCATTTCCCTAATCATAATTTATATAAAAAAGTCATAGTTATTTACATTGTTCTATTAATGTTCGTACAAAATATTTAATAATAGGTTAAGATAATGTAGTCAATAATAAAATTATTTATGAATAAGGAAATAGCATACATATGCACTGTCATAAACAGTGCATTCTATGTAATAAATGGCATTGACTGATGTACATATATTAGGAAACTATATCAGGCTCTTGATCTTCAGTGGAGAGGGCTCTAGGAGGTGTGGTGTGTGCACTTAATTGGGAGAAAACTTCTTTCTCGCCCAATGCTAAAGGATCTGGTTGTGTGGCAGGAGAAGGCACATACACCATCATAGGTGATGGAGATACTGGCCTCACAACACTTGCAGCTCCTGTTGCTTCCTGTTCCTCTAAAAATCTATCCATGTAATCGGTGTGTCCTGGATGTAAGGTGTACTTTTTTTTTTCTAACCTTGTTTTATTTGCAAATATATCATGTCTCTCAGTTTTCTTCCAAATATAATAAAATTGAACTAATTCTCCAACAGACCTTGTCCTGACTTTCTGCTGACGTATTAAATGGAAATCTTTGCCATGAACCTTAATACCATTTTCAAAATTGCGGCATTCTTCTTCTGACCATACACTAGCATGGGCAGGAGTTTGAGCAGATATCCGCCGCCTTCTAAGGGCTTCTTCAATATTATGCCCACATTGTTGCAATAAGAACAGAGCTTCCTCATCGTCCCTTAACTGCTTGCCGATGGGCACAGCATCTATACCTGAGCCTGAATTCATAGCACATATTTTTTTCATATAATCTTCAATAACTTTTTCATCAAGAACACTTGGATTCCATAGCAATTTGTCCTCATTTTCATATGGCAATGCATCATCATAGCTACACAGTCCTTCTGGTATACCAGCTTGATAATCACTACCCACCATAATAGTTTTTTTCCAGTCATCTTCATCAGGACTATAGTCATAATCATCTTCCTCTTCTGAGGGTGGTCTTGAGCCAGAGCGTAGACATCGTGTGGCTTCAGGACTAGTTGTCTCAGTATACAGCTGCTGCAAAGCAGACTCAGCTTTCTCATTCTCTTCCGGCACCACTTCAGGTGGTTGTTCAGGGCTTGGTTTATCCATACCTTTGTTGTATCCGTATAATGCGAGTAATTCTTCTAAAGGCATATCACCTTCCCGTTGCAGGCTATTAAGTTCCGCTTTCGGGTCTTGGTGCTCACCTGCCGCCAAAGCTTCTTCTTCGTCTAATGTTCTCTCGTCATCGAAATCATTTACCATCATATCAATAGTCGGCTCAAAGAGGGATTTGTCGTTTCCAACATCCATGCTAGCATCGTGTTCGCTTACACTGGTTACCAGCGCACAGTCTGTCATGACTATCACCTCAACTTAGAGAAAAATTGTTTACATGACATGACAATAAACCAACACAAATACGTTTACCTGCTAAAACTAATTAATCTAATAACTTTAATATATAACAAAAATTACATATTTCACTTTTAAAAAGAAAAATACGATAAACAAAACAAAAATATTTTGACACGGTAGTCCATGAACCATCTACTGACATATGTCAATAATGCAGCACAGGTTAACTACAAAAATTAATACTTGTAGATGTTGTCCCTGCGCGTGTCAGTTTATTTTTCATTCTATATTTATATAAATTTAAATAAAGTGCACATGGCTATGCATATTTATTACATTTAGATATTTTCAAACATAAATTTGTACATTTTCTTGACAGCTAAATTAATTATGACTACTTACTTTACCATCATAATAATAATTACAAAAATAGAAATACATATATAAATTTAGGAATATTAACAAAGAACTCAATCAAATTAATTTTATAGTTAGTTATGAATGAGGCTTATTACGCCTTTATCCTTAAAATATTTTAATAAAATATTCTACTAAAATAAACTATTTTGTAAAGTTATTTTATTTTACTGTCATAAGCATATTTCACCCGTTTTTTCCTACAGCGCATTATTTGACTCCAAAAATGGTGAATAAAGTTAATTACAATTTATGAACAGCCACATTGTAACTTGTGTATTGTATGGTGTATTTTTAAATTATATTTGTGAAAGCGTTTATTTTATAATTTTTCTATTAATTCTCCAAGAACGTTTAAGTATTAATGCAATTTACTCAAAAGAATTTCTGAAAATTTGTAAGAGTATTTTTAACCTTGACGGTATAGCGTTACCATTAGGCATTATTCATTAACTTAGAGATGAACCAGCAACTTACTTTTTAAGGCATAATGCATATAGCGTTGGCACTCATTTCCTCTACATTCTATAGATTAAAAAAATCTCGATTCTTCAATTCTTGTCATTGTCAAGAATGTCCTCTTGTAATTTTAAAAATGTTTTAGCATCTATCTAATAAATAAATAAGAATAATGTTTTGGAGTAAACCTTTTTCTACTAAATAAATTATTGCTGCTCTGTGCCAGTAGCTGTTCGCTTAATTACAATGCAGCGGATTGTATTTTTAGTGTTTGTAGCGTTCGTCAAAGTAGCTTTTAGTTTTTCCGACGTTGGAAAATGGGACTTACCTCTGAATGGGGTAGGTATTTCATAATTTAACACTTATTGCAGTAAAACCCAGTAAGCCAACATTAATATACATATCCTTAGAGAATGTATACTACTTTTACATATAAATCAATAGTTTATAATAATATCTATGATATATGACTCACAAAAACAATAGGATTTTGTCATAGGTTTTCAATAATTCTTTAACATTTTTATATTTGAACTACCTTTTTATTTCAGAACAGTTGCAATTTCACATTAGCTAAGTCATTATTTAAGGATTCTCAATTGATTATAGCATGTAAGTATGTGCAGTAAAAATAAAATAAAGTATATGTCATAAAATAAATGATTACTATAGTTTGATGATGTTAATAAAATTGTGATTAATTGTAATTTCTCAATTAAAAAATACATAAAAAATATATATATGGGAATTATGGTTCCTGCTTTTCTTGTTAATGTTTATTTATTAATATGAACATTGGTCAATTTGCACAGTATTTTAAGTTATAAATGTATATTATTTAGATAAGTTTATTTTTATTAAAACTTGTTTTTTTTTGCAGTACATTGTGATGTTTCTATACCAACAAACATCACTGTTACATACATATGGAGACAAACTCCCTGCTCACCGGATTATTTTCATTATTTTGAAAAGGTTTACCATTATAAATTATAATATATATCAAATACATTTAACTAAAAATGTGTTACCAATATTTAAACAGAGATTAATGGAAACAGATTAGATTAAAAATACAATTCTCAGTAAAGATAACAAATATCACATAGTTCTAGATGATAATTGTAAGTTTGATAACATTTAGGGTTTACAAATAAGAATCCTTTCTATTCCAGAGAATTGTTGAATGCACAAATGTTATAGAAAAACCACCTGTTGATAGCAACTACAGCACTCCTCAAATATTAAATGTGGTTGAAACTTACCTTTGCAATGGAAAAAATGTTATTTATTTGTACAGTGATAAACCAACGGCAAATAATAAAAAAGATGCACCCCTTTTACAACAAGTGAGTTTTTATGATTATTATTATTTTGTGTGCAATATTTCTTAATTAATAAAAAACAAATTTTAGAAAGCCCCGCTCCTAACTGTGCAAAGAGAAGGCATTTATGCACTGTGGATGTCAGTGCAAAGTAATGTCCAGTATCAAATATCTATGCATGTAGAAATGTTAGCACCCTCAGGCTATCTATCAGCATCTATATGGCCTCTATTACCGGTAAGACATGGATTTATATATGTATATTTTATAGGATAATATGAGTAAGAAATTTCCAAATTATATCTATTGCCTAATGTAAAAATGACTATACCTTTGCTTTTGTTATTTATGTTTATATATTTAATAACTCTAAATATTAATAAATTGATTTGGACCATAAAAATTATACAAATTTTATACAACATAGCAAATCCCTTTTTTTTTAATAAGATTTTTAATTCACAATTTAATATTTCTTAACAGCCTAAATGATTTTTATGTTTATTTCAGTTCTTTGGTGTTATGTGTGGAGTGTACACTGTACTTTGTGCGGGCTGGCTGCTAGTGTGTGCTTTTCAATGGCGAGACCTGCTCCGTATACAGTATTGGATTGGTGGGGTTGCCCTCCTTGGCATGGTTGAGAGTGCTACATACTATGGAGTATACTCATCTATCAATAGGAGTGGGTAAGTACTCTTTGTTTATTATTAGTTATAATTTATAAATATATAGAAATTTATTTACAATTTATTTGATGGTATTGGAGATTTCTATTACAAATATTTATTTGTAATGTTAATAAGAAAAAGTTCACATTGAGAAAATAAAGTGTTTTTATAAATTAATTACCCTATACTAATTTGTAATACAAGTTTTTGTTGAATTCAATGTATATCATATTTTTATATTCAGAAAGTAAAATAATACTGTTGATATGAAAATACCTTGCACACCTCACATAGAGGTATCTGTTTTTCCGTCAAAAGACACTGTCCAAGTTTGATCCCCGGTCAAAAAAATATTATGACAGTTAAGTAAAGCACTACAAAGAAACCATCATATAACCCGCAGTTGAGCAGTGAGGGTCAAGCTGCATCTCTACACTCGTGTGTGATGCAACAGTTCTAAACCTAGTTTATTTTGCAGGTTGTTCAACTCCGAGGCTTTCATGTTTGCGGAGTGGGTGTCAGTTGCCAAAAGAGCTCTCGCGCGGATGCTCGTCATCATAGTGTCACTGGGGTTCGGAATTGTTAAGTAAGTTTGTTTAATTAATCCAAGAATTAATTAACTTTAATAGGCAAAATTTGGGATTACAGAGATTTTAATAATTATTAAACTTAGCCATAGGTCATAAATTATAATTTAATTAATTTTAAACTACAAACACATTTAAAATTGCTTATAAATTAATTAAAAGTAGATCAGTATCCAGTTAGTGCAAATTATAATTAAAATAAGATAAAAGTCACTCAAATAAATATGTATTAAATAGTGATAAGTTTAGGTCGTCAGATTATTGTATTTTTTATTATTTTTCATAATAATGAAATATATATACTTACATAATAATGTAAGTATATATATTGCATAGATAATACACATCTGAGTGTTAAGAGGTGTGTTGTGTGACGTGCAGGCCCCGGCTGGGCCCGGCGCTGCAGCGCGTGCTGGGCGCGGGGCTGGTGTGGGCGCTGCTGGCGGCGGTGGAGGCGTGGCTGCGGCTGCACCACAAGGCCGAGGACTCCAACAGAGACCTGCTGCTGTCCGAGGCGCCCCTGTCCCTGTTGGACAGCGCCATCTGTTGGTGGGTGTTCGTGTCGCTCGCGCACACTATGAGAACGTTGCAACTACGACGGTGGGTATATTAATTCATTTATTACTACTTATATATTTAAGTGGAATGTTATGCTTTCGACTTTAACACTCGATGTATTTCGAAATATTGATTTTTACAGAAACACAATCAAGCTCTCCCTGTACCGTCACTTCACTAATACACTGATATTTGCTGTGATCGCATCCGTTATATTCATGCTGTATTCGTTGAAGTCTTACCGTATCATGATTTGTATAGAGGTATGTTTTTTTTTAATATATTCTTTTACTACGATCACTATTATTCTTCAGCCATTATCCCACTATGAGTAGACTTGGAAGAACATGTTTTCCTCGTCCATTTGCTTTTGCTATCTATAACTCTGTCCCTATTCCTTGCATCCTCAAATCATCATTAATATAATCCACTCTTTTATGGCATTACTTGAATATCTAAATTCATACATGACACCGATTTACGTGACTTTCATTCATATTCATGTTTCGTCATCCAGACCGGACTTATTCCTGTATTCGAAACAACTGAGGCGCGTGATACTTGTGGAGCTTACTGTTCCTTGGGAAACAAACATCCCAAGGGATCACACATTCAAGCTCAATAAGTATTACGAACTAACCAACGAGCTGATCAGGAATAAATTTATAGTTAGTTTGTACGCGGTAGAAGTGGGAGCGAGAGGTATAACAGCAAAATCTCTCTATAGCCTACTTAAAGATCTTGGCCTTTCTAGAACAAGCATCGGTTCATTTCTAGAACGTACTTCAAAGGCGGCATTAGTAGGTTCTTTCCAAATTTGGTTAGGTAGGGAGAGGAGTGTGGAGGGTGAAGGTGAGCGTTTTTGCGCATAATAAAGGGGCCCCTTAAACCTACTCCTGGGTCGCAAGTCCCAGGCACTGCTTGCACTCCTCTCCTTGCAACGCGATGGGCCCGGCACCCGCACGGTGAATCCATGGATTGCTAAGAAGCTTCGTCTTTACTATGGTAATCCCTCACTCCTGATCTTTTCTATTATAGTCTCAACTTTCAAGATTCCTCTTACATACTTATTTTAAATTTTATCATTTAGTCACACCACACTCCTGCCCGATACTCCAATTCATACATTACGGCAAGACTTAGAGCGTACGCCTTACCGAGATTAATAAAGATTATGTATAAGTTTTTTCTTGCAACTGACGTAATGCAAATATGGTATCCGTACTATAAATGTATGCCTAGAAAAAAATATATGCCTGCCTGCATAAAACAGAATTGGTTTTGTCTTTAACTCACAGTCTTATTCTATACACTATGAATTTAGACCAAACTTACATATATTTTATCATGAGTTCAACATACCACATATATCTTCCAATCTTTTTTTTCCCTCATATCCCCACTTTATAATTTGCATTCATATTTCATAACAAAGCGATTCCACGTGCCACGTTCCAGACAATTTTGGTTTAATATTTATATTTCAACAAAACTTTATACTTACATTATTTTATTTATTTTCTATGGAACTATTGTCATGTACTTAAATGTGGCAGGAATGGAAAGAAGTTTGGATGGATGACGCATACTGGCACATGTTGTTTGCGGGCGTCCTAGCAGTCATCATGGTGCTGTGGCGTCCCACCAACAACAACCAGCGATACGCCTTCACACCACTGCTGGATAACGCTGATGATGATGAAGGTAATATTAATATAAAGCTTGAAGCCTAGGTGTAGTCTTATTAATGTTTATATACACGGTTATTTGTAATTAATGGGCCACCTCTCGCAGACAACCTCTACATCAATTCCAACAACATTTGTTCTACGACTTTTTAAAAATGTTGATAAACAACACAAAAAAATAAAACATAAAATGTTTGCTCCCTCGGTTATTTATTATTCTGTATTTTGTACCGTCTAAAAGGTCAACGCCTAGGCGCTATACCTACACTCGGAATTAAAGCCAGTACAGAGGAAACAATAAAGTTTGTATGGGAAAACTTAAATTTTAAAAACTATTAATTTTAAAGTCTTAGAACAGATGTTGTTGAGATTGATGTAGAGAGGCTGCCTGCAAGAGGTGGCCTTATAATTACAATTAACCCTGTATAGACAGACTTAAGCGGAATTAGGGCGTTCTACAGACGACAAAAAATGAGTGTTTTTATCTAGGTCAGCAGGGCTATTCGCTAACTTTGACTTTTCTAATGACCATCAGCTGTGACGTCATGGCAGTTTGTCATTATAGTTATATAATACGAAATTAGTTGTTTGACAACCATTATGTCCACACTTACTGATAGTGATTTTCATTTTAGCTGCCAAAAAAGATACGCAATAGCCCTGCGGATATACCTATGGCGTATACGCCAAGGAACATGTCCTTAAATCTAGTTTCAGCAATGGAGTTCCTTTAGTCAGGTACTTTTAAAAGGTTTTGATATGGATTAATATTTTATACGTTACTTTTAGATGAGGAGGATCAGTTCGTGAACGATGCATACGGTGTTAAAATGCGAACAACGAATATAAGCGAGAGCGACTCTCAAAGAGACCCTGAACCCAACACCACGTCGTTGGATTCAGATCTTAAGTGGGTTGAAGAGAACATTCCTACGAGCTCACTTCCTTTATTAGACTCGGATGAAGAAATAATCAACACTAAATTCGAAGTATCAAAGATGCAATAAATGTTACCATGGTTTTTGTTTTATGTAATAAAATATTTGGTACACTTATTTGAATTTAATTTACACAATAGTATTTTTGATATTTTGCAATGTTTTACTACAAGGTGGTCGAATTTATTGTACTTAAATATGTAAAACCAAGAAACAACAAAAATTCCAAAATTGCTTCCATTGAATTTCTTTGAGAGACCTATAGACATTTTTATGTATGTCATATAAGATATTTTAGTTTCTAAGTTAAATAAAGTATTATCCTTTGCATAAATTAAATAATTTCATTATACCTAATTATTTGTATGTAAACTTCTATTTGATTTATAGTTAAAATTACCAAGTTTATATGATATCATTATATTGTATATAGAGAGGAAAATCTGTAACTTTGTATAATTATAGCATACTTTTAAACAAATACATACAAAACAAATAAAACAGATTTTATTCCAATATATTTTTTATTTATTATTATTAATACTAAAAATCTTTGGTGTTCAACACTAAATATGGTATTAAAATTCAAAGACATTGGATAAAGCTATAAAGTAATATTTGAATATGTTTAAAAATATAATTAATAATTCTTATAAACTAAAATACTTAAATGTAAACATTAATATATGACAAATAAAGGAATGGAAGTAGTGTTCCTAAATATGTTCCAGTATTTAATTATAATTGATATTATATACATTTCGCATATTCCTAGTTGTTCTCATAATAAAAATCATAATCTTCTGGTTCTGGGGGTATTTGTGGGGGATCCTGTGGAATGTCAATACCCTCGGCATCAAGCAATCTGACCTTTATGTCCATAGACAGAAGAGTCTCCAAATCATTTTCAAATGACTTGCTGGTCATTTTTTCTTTTAGTAAAGCATTGATACCATCTGTCCAATAATCAAATATTTGTTCATCTGGTGCCACAAAGTCCAGGGATGGGACTTCGGCAGCTTTTAATATTAAAGAAAAGGCCAAATGTGGGCTACTTATTTTACCCTTGAAATCTTTCATATGAGGACATTCCTTACCAACAACAACACATTTTATATCAGCAACAGCCAATTTTGTCCCTAACTCCTCTAAACTTGGTGTGCTCTTTTCATCACATTCTCCATAGTGTAAAATCTTATGATTAGGTGACAAACGAACAAACCAAAATTTGTCCTTTCTGTTGATCTTCATATACTTTTTAAACCTTGTTCCACCCACTAGCACTCCTAATCTCTGCTGTTGAATTAGATCAATAATTTCTGGAGTTATTTTTTCTTTTAATTCAACAATTGGTTTGGCGTGTGACTCCCACACTTCTCTATTTGTACGCTCTTGTTGCCACAAGTGAGTTATCTCACTGTATGTCAGTTCTTTAATTTTCTGACGAAATTTATCAAAGCCCTTAGGAGATGCTGTCAAAGCTCTGCTTATTTGTTCTCTAACAACACTTAGAACTTTGACAAAATCTTCTGTAGTGGCTCTCATTTCTTTCCATGTCTTATTTAGTAAAACAATGCAAATACAAAACAGTTCTTCAAAGGGATGGTCATGAGTGAAGAAGAGGGAGTGATATGTCTGCCCTTGTTCACTTGGTGATTCTCCAATTTGTAGTATATCACAAAGAAGCTTAACTAGTTCAACACTAGTTTTGCCAAATGGACATTCCTGTTCATCGGCTCTGCAACTATTCCTAAGAACTATTTTAGTATAATCTTCCCTATAGTTTCTTGCAAAATAGAGCATACAGTCCAATGCCAATATTCCTGGGGGAGTTTCATTAAAATCTTTGATTGGATCTATTTCACATTTAAATCCTAGTTTCTTAAAATCTTTTGATAAGCTCCCGGTTTGTCGTCTTGTTGTGATTTCAGCATTAACATTGTTTTCATTATCAAAAGCATATTTTCTAAGCTCCTTTATTTTCTCCTGTGACTCTTGTTCTTGGGAGTCTGCTCTTGTAGTCATTTTGGGTTCAAGTAGACCCAGCATCAATGTCTGTAATACATACAATTGATGAGCCAGTTCTGTACCAAGGGCTTCTTTGGATACATTTTTAGTAATAAGATTTTCATAAATCTTATTCCTGACTTGTTTAGAACTTAATGTAGCAGCAATTGTCTTTCTTTTGGTCATGTCTGCTTTTGAGAAAATTGCATTTATTAAGGCAATTGCATTTTGCTGGATAATTCTATCCTGGTTTTCCAAATGTGAAATCAGACTAGGTATGGTTATTTCTTTTTCAACATGAGAATTTTTTCCCGAGCTGTTGAGAACAATATTTTCAAGTATAGATAGACATGACTGTATTATTTTTGGGTCTTGTGAGGTTGATTGGTTGCTCACAAAACTAACAACTTTATTTATGAACTGGTTTTCTAAAATATCCCAGGAAATAATGCCATGGTCCATCAATTCTACAAAAGTAACTAAGGCATATTTTAAGCAGTTGCCTTTAAATTTACCTGTTTCTATATGGTTGACAATAAGAGTTAAGCCGTTTTTGTTGATAAATTCCAGTGCAAAAGTGAGATCACTACTAACTGTTGACAACTTTGTGAGAGCAGTAATTTGCTCAGTTTCTGTTCCTGTATTAATCTTGGCTAAAATGTCTTGTACTGTTTTCGCTGGAGATTGCTCAAGACGTAAAACTGAACCATTTTTTATTTCATTTCGGTTTTTCTCTGTGATATAATTCTGGTTATTACTTTCCGAGAACTGCAAAGCATAATTGGTATGATCAGGGAGACCCCACGCCTTGCACAATAGTTGGATAATGCCGGATAATGGATGACTTTGATTGAATTCTATGAGTTGCGGAACTTTGTCTGGTGCATTAAGCATTTCCACCGCAATCTTCAATATTGTTGAATCTTTCGTCACCGACGGCATTTTTATTGGCTTTGCAGACATTTATTTACCATTTGACACTCACTTCCTTGACACGAACGCGCCCACAGAATGCTTATTTTGTCCACAAAGCCGGAAAACTTAGTAGTATATAGCATCCGAGATCAACATTCGACATAATCCTGAATCCTGACATTTGATGATAAATAAATTAGGCTTTAACATTTAAAGTTATTACTCGTCATTATGACAGTAACCCAACAGATTATATATTAATTTGACTCTTTAAATCTCAAGTGACAAACAGCGTTTATTGGTAATAGTTTTATTTATAGTCACAGATTATTTCGTTTCTTTAGTCCAAACAAAAATAATTAATCAATCAATATTGGTAATATGCTAGTGGAATTTATGCTAGTGCACAAGAGTTTAATCATTTTTGTGCTAAAAGCACAGTTAATTGAAAATTAATGAACTATTATTTGATTTGATTTTAGATTTATTTTTATATTTTTGTTAAAAACCCTTTATAATCACTCAGGAGAAGAATAATCCTTTTCAAGGTCGTATATATTTTGTCTATGCGTCGTTGAATAGCTACTAATGTATTGTTTTATTATTTTTGAAGAAGTTACTAGTAAAAATGTCGATGATTGATAGATGTCTACAATTTGAACTAAAAGTATAAATAATTATTATTCTTCTTTTGTAATTCTGTTAAATATTTGGAAATGTAGGTATATGGATTTATTAGTAGATTCAACAAAAAGAAATGGGTAAAACTTATTTTCGATAAAGATTAAAATTTAGATTTTTCTTTTGAGTTTACACTCAGCTGATGCAGACTGATTTTTTAAATCAGCCGAAAGGTATATTGGTATTTATTATCATATATATATTTAGAGGTTTATTGATTGATGACGTGGATTGATGCGAATATGGTGTTGTATGGTGAGTATGGTGGTGTACTCAGACCGAAATAAAAAACTTTTCATTATACTGGAACGTATTCTTAAAAATTGTATCACATATGGCTCTATGTTAGTGTGACCATATTTTATAATTTTGTTCACAACCTAACTGCCTTTCTATTATACACGATTTTTTCTACTTAATATTCAGTCTGTGTCTGGGTAGACGGAATACCAAATATACCTCTTACGATCCTGATCTTATAATAGGCGGTCAGAGCTTTAGTACGGTTACGGAATCAGCTCCGTTTAAATTTTTAGGTAAAAAAATCGATTACCAAGGCAGTACTCCATCGTTGTATGTAATAGTCGACAGCTTTTTAGATGATCTCAAAAAGGTAGACAACCAATCAATAACTGTCGTTAAAAAGTTTGGATATACCATATTTTTTTTTCCTCGTTTATGATATTAATAAAACCCTTTTGTCAAAGTTAGATGCAAGCGTCATAAAGACATTGAAGTTATGGCTCGGGTTAGCGCACTCAGCGAACTCTTCAACCTTATTTAGGGACCGAAACAATTTTAAAATTAAAATTAAAGAAACCATCGTAGCTCTACAAACATCTAAGAGTTACCAAAAGACATCGGCAAATCTAAAAATGATACTGTAACTGCTCTCCCAAAAGACAAAGTTGCCTCAGAGCTCGAGTCACGACTTCAATTCCATAATTCTAATGATAGATGCTCAAACGAATAAAGTAGGGCAAGGATTTATGATATTAATAAAACCCTTTTGTCAAAGTTAGATGCAAGCGTCATAAAGACATTGAAGTTATGGCTCGGGTTAGCGCACTCAGCGAACTCTTCAACCTTATTTAGGGACCGAAACAATTTTAAAATTAAAATTAAAGAAACCATCGTAGCTCTACAAACATCTAAGAGTTACCAAAAGACATCGGCAAATCTAAAAATGATAGTGTAACTGCTCTCCCAAAAGACAAAGTTGCCTCAGAGCTCGAGTCACGACTTCAATTCCATAATTCTAATGATAGATGCTCAAACGAATAAAGTAGGGCAAGGATCAAGTAGGAAAGTTCAGGACATAGACATAACAAAATCTTTTATTCGACAAGACGAAAACGATAACTACCGACTTCATGCGATAAGCCTAGAAATTCAAAACGAATGGGTGACCATAGGATATTTTTGTATTACCCTATCTTTGAAATGGCACATCTTATGATTGGTCCCCAGCATTATTAAAATTCTATCTTAATTCATTAAAAAGACTCTCTCAGATCAATCCTTATTGGAAGAGTGTAGGGTACTTCTAGATAAAGGTCAATACTCGCGTCGCCACGATAAGGTATTAGAAATTATACGGAAAGCGGTTAGTCTTTCAGTAGCAAAAGCGCGGAAGGGTATAACAACCATCAAACGATCTGTACAATTCGTAAAAAAAGGCCCCTCCAAAAATTCAAAACCTTATTCTATTTTAGGCGTGGTTCATGATTGGATTCTCATGATGGACACGTATGAAAAACATTACAAAATCCCTGGGGATGTTGGTGTTTCGTCATCCAGACCGGACTTATTCCTGTATTCTAAACATCTGAGGCGCGTGATACTTGTGGAGTTTACTGTTCCTTGGGAAACAAACATCCCAAAGGATCACACATTCAAGCTCAATAATATAGTTGGTTTGTACACGGTAGAAGTGGGAGCGAGAGGTATAACAGCAAAATCTCTTTATAGCCTACTGAAAGACCTTGGCCTTTCTAGAACAAGAATCGGTTCATTTCTAGAACGTATTTTAAAAGGCGGCATTAGTAGGTTCTTTCCAAATTTGGTTAGGAAGGGAGAGGAGTGTGGAGGGTCAAGGTGAGCGTTTTTGCGCATAATAAAGGGGCCCCTTAAACATACTCCTGGGTCGCAATTCCCAGGCACTGCTTGCACTCCTCTCCTTGCAACGCGATGGCCTCGGCACCGGCACGGTGAATTCATGGAAGGCTAAGAAGCTTCGTCGTCTGTGTAATTCTATAAAATTCGATGTCTCCATCTAAGTAAATTTTATATTTATTATAACAGAAGCACAGAACTTGCTCTTCAGCTTTTGTTATTGCTGCTATTGATATCAGTCCTACTGTACACAGTAGGTATGTCCTACGGTGCATAGTACCCATACTTCATGACTATTAGAGTTTCCTTCAAAATGGCCAGTTGAAAAGATGAAAATACTAGTTTTTGGACTGCTGCTAAAACTTTCTGAGTTATCACAGACTGTACTTAGATATATAGTGTTAATATATATTATCGTTTCGTACAAAAGTATTCGTCATAAAAAACATTAATAGTAAAGTAATTTTGTTTCTTTCATTATATAAGAATAACAACACTGAATGATTCGACTGGGAACAGCAGAACATAATAATACAAAATATTTGTATAAGTTATGAAATCCCATTAATAACGAATAAATTGGGCTGAAAATGCTTGTCTGTAGTAAACAGTGAAATGTTTAATGCCGTTGGACGATTATGTTACCGTTTATTTATCTCCTAATTACCTTCAACTTAGATATAGGTCACATTTCTAGGTTTATTAATATGTAAGGAAATATGACACTGGGCAGCTATTTGATATTACATGCATTGTCTTAATTGCTTCATTTATCTCATAGTACCTACTAGTTATGGCACTCGATTGCATAATAAAACACATTAATATCTTCTAAATAATATATTTATATAAGTACTGACATAGAATAATATATTAACATTTGGTTCAATTATAATTCGTCGGCGTAGAATTGAGATGATTTTTTTATTATAATTTTTATATTAAAATTTAAATCATGTTCAGACTATACACTTTGCTGGCGGTAAGCGTAACTTTGGCTCTTAGTTTCCGTTGTGATCGAAAACCATATGGAACAACGACACAGGCTTCCGCTCCAGATGGCCGGTTCAAGTTAATGGTGGAAGATGCTGAAGATAATAATTATATTCCTGAACAGCTGTATATAGGTAAGTACTAAATACTTGTTACATTTAGGAAAACTCTTACATATAACGACAGACAATGCTCAGTCTGCACTAATTAGAGATAGACAAAAACAATAACAATTAACAATTATTTCTATAATACGATGAGTAGGTAAGAAGGTATGTATATATGATGAATATTCTTTTGAAACGAAGACTTAATACGAACTTTCGACGCTCGACTGCCTCTGAAAAAGATGTCGGCGTCACCGTTAAATTCAAATCCTACACAACCGCATTATTATTTCTTTGTACAAACATACAGCTCAGCGTAATTGAATAATAATGTTTCTATGATTAAAATATTCACAATTTATAGAGGTAACCAAAACCAAAGTATGTTAAAGACTATTAGTTTTTAATTTTTTTAGCGATTTCATAATAAAATGATGACAATTAGAATATATTTTAGTGAAAATTACCGAAACGGATGGCGAATCTAGATTCTCTGGCTTTATGATATCAGTTGAAGGTGATGTAAAGCCCGATCCTAAAAATCCCAGACGAGTCGTATCTTTGTCCCCTGGGGAAATAAGACCTCAGAACACAATGACGGCCAAGTTCAGCGATCGATGTCTGTATTCGGTGGAACATGCTATGGCTTCTCCAAAATCATTTGTGGAGGTAAAATTTGTATGGGTAGAAGCATAAGCAAAAAAAAGTGAAAAATTATAAAAAATTCATAATAAGACAAGATCATGTATGTAAATTGTATTAACTAATTTTAATATTAACTAATTATCTAACCAGATACTTCTAACTTCATGATATAAATTTTAAACTGCTTTTCGCTTTGATTAATAGTGTTTTATTAATTATTAGTATTACAAATTAGTATTAGTTGTGATGTACGTGTTTTATTTTGCACAGGTATATTGGCAGGCGCCAGTACCGACCAGTGGGTGTGTAACATTACGCGCCATGGTATCAGAAACTCAGGATATTTGGTTTGAGGATGGAGCTCCGCTGACATTAAGGCTATGTGAGGATACGCGCCAGCCAGATGACGTTACTCCTCAATTGAATTATGATTGCAAAATTTGCGATGAAGCCAAATACGAGGTAAAAAACCAATCACAGAAGAATCTACAGAAGATATAGATTTGTCTGTAGAAATACATTTTATTATTTATTTATTAAAAAAATATCTGGGTGACATGATCAAAATTTGTTAAGTTATCAGACTTTCTTACAAGTGTAAAAAAACGAAATGAGTATTTTGTTATACTTATTAAATTTTAGGTAAAGCTAATCCCGAAATGTCTTTTATTTCAATTATTGATAATACAATAAATTTACTTCTGATATTTTGGAGCACAATCGATTATATTCAGTTCATATTCAAGGAATTGGGGAATGTTGTTGGTATAATGTACTTGCAAAACACATTTTTTACCTCGAACTCTAATTTCGATCCTTATATTTGTCTGGATCTAGTAGAAATGAAATTGTTTTATCTCAGTGTTGTAATTTGTATTTCAGATTTGCTTATCAATAATAATTAATAAAGAAAAATAGCATTTACGTATTTTTTGTAAGTACTGGATACGTTACTTTTACTTAATTTTAATAGTTTTAAACTCATAGGTAAGTTTTACGGGTATTTGGTCACGCAACACACACCCCCGTCTTTACCCTGAGAATGACTGGGTGCCGCGTTACAGCGAGATGGCAGGCGCAAGTCACAGCACGGACTACATGCTATGGGCGCCGGGCTCGCTTGCCTCAAAAGGATTCAGGGAGTTCGCGGAATATGCAAACAGTAGCAAACTTGAACTGGAGATAAGGGAAAAGGTAGTGTATTTAAGCGATATCTCTCTCGATATAATCTCATAAACGGTACAGATTTGTTGATGTAATTGGTTAGGAATAATGACATTAAACTTTGTCACCAGATCGGCGATGGAGTTCGCACCCTGATCAAAGGCAAAGGTCACGGGTATCGCAAGATGAGTAATCCGTCATATGCGTTCTTTCGAACCGACAGTGAAAATCATCTTTTTACGCTTGCTATCGCTTTACATCCTTCCCCTGATTGGTTTTTGGGTGTTACCAGATTTGAGTTGTGTCAAAAGGATAATACATGGCTGCAAGAGCGAGAGCTCAATCTTTACCCTTGGGACGCTGGTACTGACAGCGGTGTGTCTTATGAGGTAAGTTTGGGAGCTGGATGCCAGTCATAGTAGGGTATATTCCGCTGGTTTAATTAGATTATATCATATAGCTTTCTTTTAGTCTGCAAATTTAGAAACAGTCCCCCAAGATACAATATCTCGTGTTGAAATGAGTACCTACAATAAAAACTCCCCATTTTACGAGATGGATATTAAGGATCTGAATCCCTTTGGAAAACTTCACGTAAAATTGATCAGAACTTATAATAGAGATTGCGAAGAAAATAATGAAACAACAAGTAAGTTATTGCTACAATTTTAAAAAAGATTTGTAAAATAGTTTATTAGTAAAAATACGTATTTCCTAAATAGAAATTTAAAACACAAATATTTCAGACACTGAAGAACCTGGACCGTCCACGGAAGAGACTGTAACGGACGAAGGGTTGCAGGAGCCGAATAATCCTTCCAGGTACCAATACTCTGATAATAGACGGTGAGGGTCTCCTGAATACAAGTCTTAATCATCATATAACCATTAGACATCAACGATTCCAATTCTTGGCTTTTTATTCTAATCAACGATGTCCTGAGCTGTGGCCGAGCCTTACATAAGATGTTCTTAGTACGTACATTACCCTAGTGGGCCATCAGGTCCCCCTTTTCAAGAGCTGGTCTCCGCTGTCATACCCAGTAGAGCTAACAGTATAGACAAACACAAAATCAACTTTTATAATACGTGTAACTAACTTAAAAGAACTTTTACTGATGAATTAAATACAGAACCGAACGTTTCATCATAAGAGACATAAGGCATCCACATTCTCACATAATTCTAGTAATCAGAATTCATTCGTATATATTTTGTTATGATGATGAGAAACAATTCCAGTGAGGCCCCAATAGTGACGGATCCGGAATCATCACAAGACTGTCCAATATCCCAGTGGCAGGAGTGGAGCCCTTGTGACGGAGCGTGTGAGAGCGGCCGCCTGCAGGGGTACCGCTGGAGGGAGCGGTACCATCTTGTAGACGGGGTGGCTGTTGAGAAATATGACCCTGATGTACGTACCTAAATCTAGATCATGCCTGATTTTTAACTCGAGGTTGAAATAATCAATTATATCAAGTTGATTTTGAAACATTGGGTGACATTTTCATATATTTCATAGCAAATGAATAATAGGGCATTTATTATAAACAAAATATATCTTATTCAGGTGGACACATCAAGTATAAAGGAAGTCTCGCAATTTTGCAAAGACCACTTTGATGATTTTGAGAGAGACGAATGTGAAGATGACTGTTTGGAAAACAAGGAAGAGAGCGATTTAACAGGTTTGACCATTTTAATACAAGAAAGTTATTTAGTAGTTGTAGATATTAAACAACATATTAAAAGATTAATGTTATTTTCCAGCAAGTAGACGAGTTATGGAACCTATACCGCCTGGCCACGCCTGGAATTTAAAAAAACATTGAGCGACGAAGTTATGAAACCCAATAATTATATGCTGTATATTATATAAATACTTCTTGGGTATATTAAATTAAATGCATTATTAAATATATAAGATGTATCGGAATTATTCGTTTGATTTTTTATTAATGGCCAGCGATTTCATTTTTATTCAAATCACAATTTTCCCAAATTAATAAGACATGTATTATCATATAAAAATTACACAAAATTCGTTTAATCTGGTTTTATTGCTATTATCGTCGAAACTAGTTTTTTGCGTTTCCTATGATAATGATAATTTCCTATGATAAAAATAATGTTATAATAATTATAAAATATTCTTCGAATTGAATACTATATCTACAAAAGCACTGAGCAAATTTTTATAAAATTGTTATGATTTTAGCATATTTTCTAAGTGTGAACCAGCAATCATACAGAAATGTCATAACTCTTGCTTAGGTTTGTAACAAGTACTTACTAACGACATAACAATAGTTTTTTTTTATATTGAAAGAATTGAGATTTGCATAAATACTACATCTATGAAAAAGAATAATATTTTTAATAACTTGTCCTGCACAATAGTGAGATATTAAATCTAAAAATCTTTTGCTTTGGCAAAAAATTACTACAGAGCGTTAGATTGGTAGTTTCGAATTACTTGTTTCCAAAATATCAAATGCAACGTTTTAAGTCAAATCTTTCTTTGTAGGTAATATACCGAGATAGTCTCTATATTAATGTGTCGTCGCGAAAGAAAAATATACAGACATGTCCTTCGATTTCGAGGCAATTGGGTAATAACATAAGGAGTTTTTAAAAGAAAAGCTTTGCTTTAAAAAAAAAGCTTTGGAAAAAATCTTGTTGTCTAAGAAATGTTCAACTAAGACCAAATTTTAATTGAATGACATAATACCATAGCACAAGGAAAAAAAGACGTAATTCAACACATCAGCTAAGAGTAATTAGTTTAAATTTAGTCTACTAGAGCCAATTGACCGACATAGTCCACTTAATCTAAAGCTTAAAGAATATTATTAATATCTTAAAATGAATATTTTACTTCTTTTTAAACGTAAGTACATTTCTTTTTCATTTTAAGATACATATCTGCATATCTGCTAATGAAAACCAAATGACAATTCTTTGTTTACTGCTTTTATATGTGATTTAGCAAAACATAAGATTGTTAAAATTTGATAATATTAAATTAGATATCCTCGTTGGGTTAATTTTTTAACACTGTTACAGGTTACGGAGTGAAAATCTTCTTTATATTTTTTCTTATCCAGACATACTCATGTAACGAAAAATTATGTGACCTACGACCACTAGGAACCAAAACGGACCCTCTCCCACCAGACAACAGATTTAAAATTGAAATATTGAATATTATGGATAACGCATACATCCCTAACAAATTATACACAGGTAAAAATATTATATAGTATCTATAAAGGTGTACAATTTTTTTTATCAAAAATTTTACCTTTTACTACAAATGTAACTTGGAAGTAGGTAAGTGTTTTTCTTCCATTGTAGGACAAAATTCCTTTCTAGTGTGCGGAACGTGATGCGTGTAAGTTTTTATTGTTAATGAAAATTTTTGGTTTACTAAACTCTCCACACCATTTTTAGTGCGTCTATCTTCCACTGATGGAATATCCAGTTTTATTGCATTCACGATATCAGTAAGCGGGGATACAAAACCAAATGAAAAAAACTCTCGAAAACCGACTCTTTTAAGCCCTGGGTTAATATACCCCTCTCCAGATTCAGAGACAAAATCTAGTGACAAATGTAAAAACTCTGTTATCCAATATGATATTACACCGAAAACTTCCGTTGAGGTAAAATAAAGACATAGATTAACTCTTTAAAATTAAGGAACTTAAAAATTATGAATATGAGCACGTCAAACTTGCGAATTCTGGGCAATGATGCCTTAATCATAAAAGTTGTTTCACTCGACATCGCAACTTTTTTATCGCAGGCATATTGGCAAGCACCTCCAAAAGACCACAAATGTGTGACAATATTCGCGCTGCTAGCGGTGAAACAGGATGTGTGGTATAATTTCGAAGGACCCTTATCCAGACGCGTGTGTGAAGACCGGCGCAATGTGGAAGACATGCAACCCATGGAAAATGACAACTGTCAAGCGTGTGAAGATGCGAGATATTTGGTATTATTTCACAAATTTGTATTTGAGGAGTCTCTTCTAGAAATTTCCTTTTGTTTTCTTCGATGTACACAAACTTACTCTTATAAATATTAATTGTTTGATTGAAATAAAAATAGAATTAAGAACAAACCGTATCGTTAGCTCAATTAGTAGAACGATGTGACTGTTGCCTAGAGGTGGCAGGTGCGAATCTCTGCCCGTATCTGTTTATTTTTCATTCTATATAAAGGTATTTCAATTTAAATAAGCTTAGCATGGCTTTACTTGTTCAAAGATTTATATAAATATAGAATGAAAAATTGACCGATATCGGCAGGGATTCGAGCCCGCGACCATTGGAAAACCGTCCTAGAGGTCACAGAGTAAATTGTACTATTTGGATGTTTCTGTCTGTTTAAGCTAAGATTCGAACGAGTATGGTCATTCAATACTCATCCCCTAATGTATCCCGACAACTCAACGGTAGTGCCGTGCTTCAGCGACGTCGTAGGAGCCTCGCATAGCAAAAATTTCTTTGTGTATAAGTTCAATTCTGAAGCCAGCCAGGGCTTAAAGATGTTGGCTGAACAAGGAAATACTACGAGGCTTGAGATGGAAATACAATCTCAGGTAAAATTTTTATCAAAATACCTTCTACGGCTAGGCGTAGCTACTATGATTAGAACTTTAAATAAAAACTATATTAAAAAAAATTATAGGTTAGATTTTTATTTATTTTTTATTATTTTTATTATTGTGGAACTTTATTATAAAGTTCCACAAGATATCTTAGATCTTCCTTTTCTTGGTTTTAAATCTAAAATTAAAGGTATATTAATAAATAAATCTTACTATAACATTCAAGAGTTTTTGGTTGATCGAAATGTGTGGAACTTTGGTCATTGACTCATCTGCAGGGCTGATGTTATAATCTATTAGTCAAAGATTGTTAAATTTTATTTAAAAAGGGGCACTATTGAGTTTCTGGCCAGAACTCTTCTCAGCAGAACAGCTGGTGGTAGCTTACTCACAGACTGACTATACCGACCAATTTAATTATAGATTCAAAAGTTGATTCAAAGATTGAAAATGAACTACTTGAATAAAGATATTTTGAATTTGAAAGTCTGCGTCTTTTAAGTATTTTGATGGATGCTAATCAGATGCTCCTATTATCTAACAAAACGTTATTACCAGCTCGGCACCACTGTTAGAACAATAATCAAAGCGTCAGGGCACCCTCGACCTAACATGGAAACCAGCTCTATATTCCGAGTAACCAGAGAGCACCACTTAGTATCTCTTGTGACGGCCATACTGCCTTCACCGGACTGGTTTCTTGGAGTGGCTAACATGGAGATGTGTGATGTTGGAACTGGAACTTGGGCGCCAAATTTGACACTAAATCTTTACCCATTGGATGCTGGTACGGACAGTGGATTGACGTTTGGGGTGAATATCTTAAATGTTTATAACAAAAAAGTTGTATTTGTTTAACTTTGTGAGAAATGATTTTTAACGTCTTTTTTTTAGTCTGCTAACGATGATACAATGCCACCTCAACCGATAAAATCTGCAGTTATAAACAAAGCAGTATCCAAGGAACAACTAAAACCATTTGCAAAAATACGCTTTGAACTTATTCGCACTTACGCCAACCCCAATTGCGTCACTGATGTAACCGTTGATAATACTGAAGATAAAGAAGAACGTAAAGGTAAGTATTAAAATTTTTATTTTTTATTTTTTTTTGTTTGTCTATACTGTTAGCCCTGTTATTACAGCGTCACAAGTTGACAAGAAAAAGTTCCAATAGATATTATTACCATTATCCATTATTATATTAGGTAGTATGTAGTACTAATTTATATTGTTATATGCTGGTATATTATATATATATTTTTTCTTTACTTATTAATGAGCTATTTTCTAGACAATTTGTTTTGAATACTGTGTAGATTGATTACCTAAATAAATTAAATAATTTTGTAGAAGTCGATAAGGAAGATAATTCAAATGAAATATCAGTAACTTCAGCAGCACCGTAAGTATTTTTATATTATTTCAACTATGACCAAATATATATATTTAAGTCCTTCCGTAAAATAAGTCAAGAAACATGGTTTGCTTGCTTTAGTGAAGAACATTCTCCTGATCCGGCATCTTCCGCTGAATGTCCGATGACCTCGTGGGAGGACTGGCTGCCGTGTGAAGGAGAGTGCATCGACAACAGCCTACATGGCTACCAGATGCGATTCCGATATCATTTGGTCGACGGTGTTGCTATTGGAAAATATGTTGAGAATGTTAGTCTATAGAACACTACATGTAGTGAGAGTTTTGACGTTTCGAAAACTTTATGAAACTTTTCAAAACCGTTAAATCAAAACATAGTGTTATTAACATACACATTCTCTATGAAATAAAATCTATTGACATATTTCAAATCTATACTAATTTATAAGTTGCAAATCTTATCTTATCTTACTAATATATAAGTGCAAATGTTTGGATGTTTGGATGGATGACTGTTTGTTACTCAATCAAACCAAAAGTACTAAACGGATTTTGATGAAACTTGACTACATAAGCTACAACATATTGTAGCTTATGTACCAGATACATACATAGGCTATAGAAATGCTAACTTTTCACGTCTTTTTGTCTGTGACATAACATAGGTTGTAGCGCGATTACGTAATTGCAACGGAAACTCCTGTTTTGTTTTTTATTTGTGAAAATCCTTCTTATTACACGACGGCTATAGAAGGAGCATTGTGTTTAAGTAGATAGAAATATACCCAATTATGCTATGTCTATGTTCCATGCTACGATCTAAACGGATTTTGGCGTATGAAGTATTTATTCTTACGTAGACGTATATATTGTTAAATAGATCTCGATAACGCAAGTGACACTGGGTATCTACATTAAGAAAAGACAAATAGCGGATTGTGGACGCCATATTGTGAAGATAAAAACAGTGATTTCATACAATAAAATTCAAATTTTATCAATATTTAATCACGACTGCTTAAAGTAGATACATTAATAGGAATTCAGCAACATGTAGCTAATTAATTAAGTGGATATTTATTTACTTGAGGTTTAAAAAAATATGTTTGGGAGCAGCATTCATATTTTTTATTTTTATAAATAAGTAGGTACCTATAGAATATGTAAATATAATTGAAAATGTGAGTAGGTATATACCGATCTGAAGTGGAATTAAAGTAAAAGTAAAATATCAAGCAGCATACAGTTTAAATTTTCTTTAAAACTCGCTTTTACCATGACATTTATTTATACACCCAAAAAGCACTTTAAATGAAATCACGGGTCACAGGCAAGCAATATAAATATCATTTTAAAATAGCTGGTATAATATAATTATGGAAACTAATTGATATAGGTACCTAAGCGAATGTTATTTTTTACATTGGCTTAGCTTTCATGAACTCACTCAGTCTCATTGAACCGAAGTTATTTGAAAATAATGTAGTAATTAGTTAATTATATATTGTGATGATATTTTCTACATTTTAAAGGGACCATCCAATGAAGATAAAGAAGTCTCGGAGTATTGTTTGGACACTCATGAAGATAGTCAAACACGTGATTGTGAAGAAGCGTGCCAGATAGAAGAAGAGGAAAGTAAGTATTATATATTCATATGCAAATATTTTTAGGAGATATTAAAAAAATAGTACAACCATAAAATGCACATTTACAAAAAAGTGAATAAACCAATATTTGCACGTTTTTCGTCACTCATTTCTAGTAAAGTAGGTATGTATTGTATATTTTATGACATTTACAATATATACGTATGCGTATTGTATTATTGATGTATTTTATTTAGTTTCAGCTCAAAGAAGATACTGGTAAATGATGAAAGAACAAACAATTACAGGCGTTGCGTACAGAAGAAAGCTATCTTTGAGTGCAAACATTTTATTTTTATAAACGTCTTTAGTAAAAAGAATCGTAGTGAAATTAATAAGGTTTTTTATTTTTTTTACAGTATTATTACTATTAAGCATACTTTATGTTTAATATGCTATACCTACCTTCTAAAAATTACATGTTGCAATTAAACATGATATAGGATTTTAAAAATTTTAGTAATAAAGTAATTTTAGAGATTTTAAGCGGGTAGCGTAAACTAAAGTAGACATATTGTAAAATAAAAAAAAAATAACATTCGAACTTTGTATCTACATTATGATTTAAGATTCATGAAAAATTTAAGCTGCTTTTTTTTTAAAGAACAACACTGCATTAAATAAATATAATTTTTGTTGCACGGGGTTTTACAAACACAAAGAATACCCAGACTCGAAACAACAACCACAACATTCTTTAGTCTTCTTCTTCGATGACTCTGTTTATCTCGACACCAGTTATTGATGACTCATGAGTTTTGCCTTTGAGATAATACTTACCTTTGCCTAGGCTGTTCCATGTTGCAATGGTCTTATTTCCATTGAGGTAGGGGACCGGCAGAATCATTAAACGCACATGCCGAACTCTTATTCGGCACGTAATTTCGAATTCTAATGTGCATTCATGCACATTGTAATGTTGAATTAGTGGCTACATTTAAAATATTGACCTATGCTTCTGTTGTGTAATAATTAAACACCGTTTACCAATCAACTCAATCTGCATATTTCTTGGAACGACTTAATCCAACAGTGCTTTGTGTGCTCTTAATTTGTAAGATAGATAAATAGAAACACTATAAGTAGGTACGGTTTTGAAAGAAACAATGACGAAGTTTAGAAGAGCAAGCGTACAATACAAAGTAAAGTGTATTTTAGAGGATGGGAGAAATTTTAAAGAATAAATGACGAAAGAGGGCTTTACGGCATGGTAATCCTGTTTCAGTAAGCTAGAGGTAAAATGGTGAACTCGTTTCATCGAGTGATGAACTAATTTCATCGATCGATGAATTGATATTTTTCTGAAAATAATGTCGATATTGTTGAGAATCCCTTCTCTGTTTATTTATTTCTATCTTTATCTATTTATAGTGTGTGTGTTTGAGTGTATGTGTATATGTCAATCTTAAATAAATGCCTCTGATTTAAGCGAGTTTCATATATATTTCTTTTGATAGTTATTTATTTGTTTTACAATGACAGTATATACTGTTAACATATATATGTTTAATACTTTCTGTAATTTATTGTACATGGTAGAGAAAAGGTGTTCATAATAGCGTTTGAATAGTGCACTATTACGCATTTGGACAGGTGAGCGACTTAATGTTTACGAAAACCGAATAGTTTCTTAAGATTACTTGTTTAAAGTATTTGTCTAACAGATAGCACATTGGCAGTTTGTATAACTCTGGGGTGGAAAAATTATAGGATGGATAGATTTTTATAAAATATCTTTAGTACAGCCGTTTCAGCTGTCTCCAGTCGAAGAAAGCAGTTCTAATTTTCTAGAACTACCCCTATTATTGAAATAAAAACCTATTTTTATATATTATCGATAAAGCATCTAATTTTATAACCATAAAAGTATAAAATAAAAAAGTATTTTTATCTGCAAATTTGTGCTAAACAAATATTTCAACCGTCAATTGAAGGGAAATGTGTATACGTGTTTCACATGTATATTATTTTTGGACATACTTTAGGTGTATTAATACATTTCTATCATAGTTTTAAATGAAACAAATGATAGCCAACTATCCTTTTGGATGTCGCAGTTACTATTTTTTCTTACTACATATTTGTTCGTTTCTTCATCTCATTTCCTTTGATTTAATATTTTGTATTTATTTTTTATTGTATAATAATGAATGTGATGTCCAAGTAAAGTTAATTTAATTTAATCTAAAGAATTGTCTACGAATGTATAAATAATAATCTGTCAGTTCAATAATAGTGAATCTAAATTCTTATCTATGGCTCAATTCTTACGTCATGATATCACAATGCGACATCTTGTGAATTGATATTTCTTGTGACTTGACTTTAACAGAATAAAAATCTGAATTTTAGGATTCCAACTATCTATCATCTGATGTTATTATGCTCGGAAAAAAACCACTACCTAAGTTCAAACGTATGCTTGGACTAACTGCGGCCACTATTTTTGTCGTTGAAGCTGTAAGCATTGCTGTATCTTACGGAGTGTGGTACAAATTGAACACCGAAAGAGGTTCGTATTCATATTTTAAATTAGGGACTTTTTCTTTTATTTTTTGCAATCTTTGTTGATATATTGTAGTAGTATTTCGCAATTTATTTGAGTGTGGTGTTCTTATAAAGTGGTCTTTGTAAGAACATTTGATTAAGCTATTATTAATTAACGTACATTATAAATTATACGTTATTGTTAATATTTTACGTTAGTATATTAAGTTATATTTTATAAATCTAATATAAAAAGTTTATAAAATTGAATACCTTTTAATATTAACAAATTTAGTTGCTTACTTTAAATCAAATTAATATTGTATTATTTTAGATTTTCGTCTATATATGCACAAGAACTACAACTGGGTGCTAGAAAGCTACTACGTACTCGGTGAGAAAGTTGGTGGTCATAAAACTCGTGAATTGGACAACAAAGTGTGGAGCAACGAAGGCAAGATATAAAACATCGGTGAGATGAGCATTGCAGCTAGGTCTCTGTTCTGGGTGGTCACATTTGGCACATTGGGTTACAGCCTCTTCACATTTGTCAAACCTGATGATGAAGTACTCAAAAAGGTTATTTGATGTTTATGTGTTGTGTGGTCACTGGTTTTAACAATCTGTGTGTCATTCATTTTAACCTTGTTAAAGTAGTGACAGTCAGGCAATATGCAGTCCATAATGAATAGTTAAAAAATATGTCATCATTTAGGACAATAATCAGATTAATAAAAAACAGTATTTACATCTGATCCATATTTTTGTTCAATAATAATTTATAATATGTTCTGTTCTCTATTATACTAATAAAAAATACAGTGATAGAAAATTGTAATAATATTTGTCCCTCTAACTTTAAGCAAAAATTTTGATAGGTTGTGAAGTAACTGGCCATACATTTTAATATTATGTATATCCATAATATTTATGAAAATCAGTGTCCAACACATAGAAATGGAACATTTAATTAAGTTATTCATCAAGTTTGATTCATTTGAATGTCAAACCTGTAAAATATTTCATTTTAAATGATATTATAACCTTTAATTTCTATATCAGTATTTCAAAAAAGTTATAAGTAATTTTGTAAGTTATGATCAAAATGATTTTTAACATTATTCTTTAAATAACATTAAATAATTGTATGTGTCTAGTAACATTAATGCTTTCCTTATTATTCTGTTATTTCAGTACTTTATTACTCTCCTTTCAGATTGATCAATCCTCCAGAAATACTGATGCAAGAAAAGCAGCCAAAGACTCAATAGCTGTATTAAAAGAAGCTGCAAATCAGAACTCTGACATCAATAAAAAAATAGAAGACCTAATAAAGAAGGGAAAATGAGTGACAAAAATGTTGTTTTAGAAAGACTGAGCAGGAGAGATGCACAACGATTAGAAAAACTACAAAAAGCACATAAAGCAAGGGAAGAAGTGGATGCTACAGATGAAAATGAAGATTACTTTTCTAGTTCATTCAAACCACGGTCTGAAAATGTTGAACATTTGTTGTCACAAGTGCCAACAATGGAAGTTGATATATTACCTCAGCATTTTGACATTATTAAACGTGAAGTCAATGAATTACAAAAGTTTGTTGTTACTTCTTCATTCTTCCTGAAAGAGTTTAACATGCGAAAATATTTAGGTATTGTTCAAAACTTACAGACAAAATGCTATGAGCTTGAAGATACATATGTTCCTCGCAAGAAATTTGGATTCACAAGAAAAAAGCTACCAAAATCACATAGTCCCAAACAAAATTCTATTGATGAAAACGATAGCAGTGGCAAGACAGATAGCAACAAATGGGATGAAAAGTTATTTGGATTTGATTCAAAAGAAGATCAGGTTTTGTCATTAAAAAATGTGGATTTGTTCCAAAGGGATGTTGCATTACGTAACCTTAAAAACTGCACTGTGAGTTTGAAAGGAGTGATGGGAACTTTACATATAACAAATTTAGACAACTGCATAGTGCTTTCTGGACCAGTGACATCCTCTGTTTTCATAGAAAAGTGCACCAATTGTAAGATAGTAACCGCCTGCCAACAGCTTAGAATGCACAGCTCAGTCAAATGCGATATATATTTACATGTGACCAGCAAAGGCATTGTTGAAGATTGTTCTGACATACATACAGCTCCTTATAACTTAACATATGATGATTTAGAGAAACATTATAATATGTCTTCATTAGATAGAAATTCTAATAACTGGGATAATTTGGATGATTTCAATTGGCTGGCTCCTGACATCCCCTCGCCTAATTGGTCGATTTTAGAGGTTTCTCAACGTATTACCAACTGGGATGAGTGGTGGTCTAAAACTCCTTTATAATATTTTATATATTTGTAGGTAGTCGCTTTACAGAATTCAGTATATTTGGATTAAGTGCTTACTTCAAAAGATGGAATAATGATTTGGAATTCAATAAATTAAACCTTTGTATTAACATTGAACCAATGCTTTACTTTTTTATTGTATATTTGTTTATTTATAGACTTAATTCTTAAAATAATTGAAACTGTTTAGATATAGATTAAAATTTTTAATGTTGAAACCATCAGCTTAGGCGACTGAAAAATAGATGCTTTTATTAATTTTAATAATATTTATGAAAATATAAACCCATTTTATAAATAACAATACTGCTCTATTATTTGTTTACACCATACTAAGGTATTTTTATTACTTCAGGTATTCCTGAAGTTATTAACAACAACAATTTTATTATTTTATTTAATATATTATTTTACAATAATTAATTAAATAATATACATTTTTGCAAAAATGTGCTATAGACTATATATATCTAATGCATGACAAATTAAGTTAAAAGAATGAATAATTAAATATAAATAAAAGGAAACAAATCAAAAGAAATAAATTAAATTCTATGAATGCAAGAGAGCTATGAGTGAATGCAGAGAAGTAATTTTAAATGATATAAATATAAACTCGACTATCCGGGCCCCCAGTTATTCGTATCTGAGTTTCTACTTTATAAAGACACTATGTGAGCTCTTATACTAATAAATGTTATTATAATTGATTATAAACAAACTCTATTGTCATTCAATACAATTGTATTATAATTTCATAAGGTATCAATTGCTTATTATATTTGAATCAAAACAAACACTTTAGGTAATGTTTTAGTATCATTGTACTTATAAGAAATCTTTTCAATCTCTAAATAAATACATGTAAATAAAAACTAAGAAATTGTGTTACTTTTTTAAAATGCTTTAAATATAAATGGGACAAACCTTATCTTAGAATTCTACAAAAAAATGGTAGAATAAAAAAGTAGATAAAAATGTTACGAGATTCTTTAATTTCTTGTGCAAGGAATGTTGAGAATTAAGTACAAGTTTAATGTCTTTTGTTTTTTTAATCTTATTATTACCTTAAAATATATATTTTTTATACTTATCTATACAAATATCAATTTAAAGAGCTTTAAAATGATTACTTTTAATGTAATGTTGAATTTTTATTTTATTTATATAAATAAGTACAAAATATTATTGCCATATCATAAAATCTATAAAGGCAGTCACTGGATATAAATATCATGAATATAAAATAAATAGAATTATTTATTGAGTTTAAAAAACAATAGAATTTCATGTCTTAAAAAAAACCATTGAGTAATCAACAAAAATAAAAAGACAGCTGAATTCTTACAGCATTTTATGTAACATTGCATAACTAATATATTTTTAATTGTGATTTCTTTACTAATTTTACAACGCAGTTTTATGGACTGAATTAAAATGAAACTTTTACTCTAATATGTACATGTTAAAATTCATTATCCTTCTGAAATCGCCAATAAAGGTAAGTTCACACTTTTAGATCCATCTAAAACCTTATTATAAGACCTTAGGATTTTTATTGGAATCCGATAATAATATATGTACCTTTGATATTAATTTAAATTTGAGCTATAATTTAATTCCATTCACCACTTAGGTTTCTTCTGTGTTATGTTCCATTGCTGGTAGGTGTTGTTAGGGTCGCACGGTGCCAGACCTAGTGTTCTAGAGTTAGGTTGTAAAGTTAGGCAGTAGCCGTGTAGTCTATGAATTAAATGATTGTGTTCGTCGTCATATCTGCAAAAATATCGGTAAATTGACAATTAGACAAACTCGGACAATCTCTTTATTTTATGGAGTATTCTAATTATTTGAGATCAATTATTCATTATCGTTTTGCACAATATAACATGATACTATAATGATAATATAACATGATAAAAAACAAATCAAACGGAAACGTTCCTCTCGAACTTGAAAGCCAGAACCGGATTGAACTCACCGCCAGGGTCCGTCGACGGTGCCGAGCCTGCAGATGGTCTGTTTGAGAGAGTCTGCGTCGGCCTCCACGCAGCGCTCCCCCACGCCCAGCTGACCCGCCTCGTTCAGACGAAACAGCTGGTTGTTGCCAGCGCCGTGACACGACTGCACGCCTGGAGACGAACAGACCGTTATATGTACGATGACTACCTATGGACTAATGCCAGGGGAGAGGGGGGACCGAGGGTTCGTAGGTGGAAATAGAGCTCATGTTGATTTTTTTTTGACTTTTTTAAGTAATGTTTTAAAAAAAGTAGGGTATGTTTAATCATAATTCATAACTAATTATTATTTTAATAACTAATAATGATTATTTTATTAACTATGTTTAAAAAAATATAGTTTGTTTTTTAATAATTATAATGATTATTCTAATAACTACTAATGATTATTTTATTACCTGTTTAAAAAAATATAGTTTGTTTTTTAATAAATATAATGATTATTTTAATTTTTTTATTTTTTTTTATGTGTCTATACTGTTAGCCCTGTTGGTTATTACAGCGTCACCGGGGGAGCGGGGAAAATTTTAATAAATATAATAAAAAAATAGTATACCTATGTTTTTAAAAATATGATACGAATTCTCGTTCAAAGGATAAAAATACTATTATTATTATTATATTTATCTAATGGGACGGAAAAATAATTACCAATATATGCCGGAGCGGCTTTCCCCATGGTGTCCAAACACGACCCGACCGCCTTATTCTTCACCATTCCCCAATGTACATTTTTGGGTAATTTAGGGAACTTATCGTACACGTCGTAGGCGACGTTTTCCATGTACCATGAGAAACTTTTGCACTTCAATTTGTCTCTTAAAGCCACCTGTTCTGTTATATCACCCATGTCCAAAAATCTGGCCATCGGTTCTCTTGTATAGAAGAATTCTTTGTGCTCCTCATCGAACCAAGTCTCTATGACGCGTTTGTAGTTTATAGTAATGAGGGATCCTTTGCGGTTTTTCGCGAGATCTCCGAACGAATACGGCATAAATGCACGATAAACGTGGCCCACTCTTGAACATGGTACCCATTCTATGCTTCCACCGCACTGCCAAATTTTGAAACTCAATTCGAAGTTTTCTCCTCCCCAGACCAATAGACCAGGGTCGTATGCTCCAATTTCTAGGAAATACTTTCTATTTATAGCGAAAAGACCACCAGCGTGGGTTGGACTTTTGTATGGCTCAGATTTATGTTTATGAAGACTGGATTCTCTATCTGGAACTTCATTTTCTTTATAAAGCATACCCCATTCAAATATACCCCTATAATTAGTCCCTGGTGAATAAACCGGTCTGTATTCGAAGGATTTGTGGTCAATTCCATCTATGACTGGAACTGTCATGGTTCTATAGTCTCTGTATATAGGCGCCAAAAGTGGGGGTAACCAGTTAAGGTTGACCTCGCAATGGGCATCAAGGAAAACGATAACTTCACCCGTTGCCTCGAAAGCACCTCTCGATCGAGTACGAATGAGACCTTGTCTTTCAGCATTTCTTATTATTCGCACTTTACCCTTCCAACGTTTTACGTAGTTATCCAAATTTTCTTTTAAGTCGTCCTTTTCAGAAAAATCGTCAACCTGAAATAAAAAAATAATTTCTTTTTGAAAATGCCTATTTTTTTTTTGTAAAAAATTATAAGCCAATAGAAAGTAGCATTGTTTAATATCATGACTTCAAACTTACTACCGAGGCATTACCAAATATCACAAATCATAAGGTATATAAAATAAACAAGTCTTACCATTACAACCTCCTTTAATATGTTAGGCGGTGAGCGATCTATGACAGAGTGGACTGTCCTCATTAAAACCGAGAAACCTTCATTATGAAACACAATAATAACTGATGTGGTTGGTAACTGTGTTGGATAATGCCAGTATTTACATTCATCCAGGCGGGTATCAGGGATTGATCTGAAAGGTTTTTTTATTACTAGTATAGTATTAATAAATAAGGATATTGTTAATGTTGTATTCCAGAACTTTTAGACTTTTTAGACACCCTCTTAGATAAGAGGACATATTAAAGTTGCTACTGTGACGGATAAAAGTTTAGGAGCAATAGATCAGTCTTTGAATAAAAGAGACAAGAAGAAAAGATATATTGTGTGAAAGACTATATGATAGGAGAGAGCACTGAGATGACGAATGATAGAGGTGAATGGAAGAAATGTTTGTTTCAGTAGAGAACTGAACCCACACAGTTGGGAGTATTAATTTGAATATGAAACAAATAAATGGTCCACATTTTGATAAACAATTTATATAGATAAAAATTGCAGATATGTTTTTACTAATTGAGTTTAGGAAATACAAGTTTAAAAAAGTGTGAGAAAAAAGGTAGGACCGTAGGTGATACATTAACTGTGGAGATTCTGACTTTAACTCCATCTAACCCAGCTCACTATACTAAAAAAAGATCTAGACAGTTTACATCTAAGTCATGTTGTTTCATGTCTGTTGACAAAGAACATCAATTATCTTGCACATACCTATTCATAGCAATATCATCAGATGCAGCTATATTCATGCCATATTGGCTCTCCGACTCAGCTACATCATTGGCCCTGTCCTGAGACATGTGATATGGCAAACCTTCTTCCCCTGGCCCTTTCACTATGTTTTTATGACGAGGCTCAAAGTTGCCAAGTTCTGAAAAGGTTTTATAAATAGTATTTCATATTTCAATGTAAAAGTTACTTGGTCATTATGTAATTTGATGATCCTAAAACCTTTTCATAATAATCTGTAAATTTACAATATTTACAAGTTATAATTTGCATAGCCCATTTAGGGTTTTACTAGCTTCATAAATGTGAAATATAATTTAAACTAGATATTTACAAAGTTAAAAAAAACATCCTTGTTATGTCTTACAGTCATCTAAAAGTTAAAAACATACGTAATACTAAATGTAATACTTGACTTGACCAGGCAAAATTTGATTCACCAAAATTACTCAGACAAATGATTGTAAATACATTCATCCATTTTTATGTGATATTGAGGAACAAAAATATATCAAGAAAACCAACTTTCACATTTATAATATTAGTTTGTTTTTTTTTGTAACTGAGACATATACAATAAGGTTTAAATATTTGTTAAGTGTTGTTCCCATGTTAGAGATTTTTTCTTTATTGGAAATAACAATAATTGGAATATTTTTAACTGTTACAATATATAAATTGCATTACTTATTATTACAAAAAAAATAAAAAAAAAATATACATAATATTTTTGGAATAAACATATAATAATTGTCTTCAGATATATATACGTGGAATTCAAATTAAGATTTAATCTATTGTATATTTCATTAAAAAAGCATGTATTCAAAATTATAAACTCAGATAAGTTGATATCATTCAATCACTTTAAAGTAATTTACAACAAAAATCTGGTATCAATATAGATAATAAATTAATCTATTTCTATTAAATGACCTACTCTGGTAATTATATATTTTTGTCTTTTGAAATGCATAGAAAAGAATGATTATGCTATATTACATCTAGTTCTATCAGATTTGATTTAAGAACTAGATTAAACTTTACGAGTTTTTATTACATGTATGCACTAGGCGATAAAACAATGTACAAACGCCGGTGAACTGTCTAGGTCGAATAACAGCACTATTAATATTGTCAGATAAGATAAAACATAAATAAATTAATTTTATTTACTTACCAGTTTGTAAAGTAGGATATACATCTTTGTGAGATTGGTATTGGCCTGGCTGTTCTTTAGGAACTACAATCTCGTAAGACTCAACGTTGCTACTAGAACGAGAATAACTATGTAAAGCATAAATAAATACCAAGAGAATAGCGCACACACCGGTTGTGCGAAATATTCTACCGCGTCTTATGTTTGTTATCCGCATTTTTGATTATTTTAATTATAAGTTGCTACACTATTTTTAAAAGATATATATAAAAAACAAAACAACAATAAAGTGTAATTATCCGTGTACACTACATTCACTACATGAGTTCCGGTGACGTTTGAGAAATTTATCCTTCGAAAATTTTACGGCTACGTCTACTGACTACGTTCCGTTCCCACTTAAGTTTAAAATGTTTTAAATCAAAACTTAGATTACAACATAAACATATTCGTTTTTATTCAAATGCGACCAACAAAGGAAGATTATCGAAACATTTTCCATAAGTTACATCAATTAAGTACATCATAAGACTCCTTATTTCTTTTATTTACTTTTACGGTAGCATGACTTTATAGTACTCTGTGAGCATGACATCTAAGCTGCCGATGTTAGTTATATATTATTTCAATTGAATTAGGTATATACTTAATAGAGTATAGAAATAAATTCTTAATATTTCAAATATATAAGAATATTATAATAAATATGAGTAATTTTTAAAGATTTATCTAAATTTAATAATCATTTTATATCGTAGAGTCTTATTTGACAATGCAGACTTTATAGGACCTCTTCTTAACTTATATGGAGCAATGCCAATCTTGTCAAGTTCAACGCCACCAAAACGCAGACGTGTCTATTCACCGCCAAAAGGAGCCCTTTCATCTTGGCTCCTATTTTCCAGAATGTATCCTTGGAATACAGTGACTGGCTTCAGTTGTTAGGCTTAGAGATTTCCTCGAACCTCAACTTTGGTCGGTTCATTGAATCCAGAGCTCGAGCAGCAGCAGCAAAGCTTGCCGTTCTTGCGAAGGTTCGGCAGTACTTTACACCGGGACAGCTTCTTGTTTTATACAAAGCACAGATCCGGTCGTGTGTAGAGTACTGTGGACACATATTTGCTGGTGCCGCAAAGTCTCATCTTGCGGTTCTGGACGCAATTGAGAGGCGAGCAAAGAGGCTTATAGGCGATCCCGAATTGGTCGAAGCCGACCTCCAAAGCCTAGAACACAGGCGTAAAATTGCTAGCCTCTCAGTATTCTATAGGATACATTTTGGTGAGTGTGCGCAGGAATTACACGAGTTAATTCCCCCGTCCCCCTTCCATTACCGGACGTCCCGACGCACGGCAGGTATCCATCCTTTTGTTGTGGACATTCCACCTGTCCGAACGAAGCGCTTTGCTTCCTCATTTTTAGTGCGTACAGCGAAGGACTGGAACAATTTGCCTGCGTCGGTATTTCCGGCCAAATATAATGTGGGTGTCTTCAAGAGAAGAGTGAATAGGTTGCTAGGGCAATGCGACTTACCATCTAAGACTACATTCCACTTACCATCAGGTGGAATGTAGTCAAGCGTTGCCCTAGATCATATAAAAAAAAAAAAAAAAAATACTTATAAACAGTTTGGCCGTGTTCCGAAATGCATACCAGTATATTGGCCAGTACTGATGACGTCAAAAATCGTCGCCATGCTGGTGAAACGTTCCGAAATATAGCCAGCGCTGATTACTTTGACAGCATAAATTGACACTTTTGCCAGAGTGCTACATGAACCTAACTTATTACAAATGACTTAATAGTCTGTGACTACAAATTTATTTCTAATGTGACTGTTTTAGATGGTTATACATTTTATTACATAAAATAATAAAGTTCCAAGAGAATGGAGTTACAAAGCAATTACAACAAGAAGTTGTGTTGATCAGTTATTTAATTCTAAAAAGTACAAAAATTATTTAATAAGACTGTGATTATATATAATTAATAGTAAATGGTGAGACGAAAGAAACAAAATGTCTTTAAACCTAATAAGAACGAAAATGAAAATAGAATTATCTATTTCTTTAAATAAAATTTACTGCATAGATACTGTGCACTTATGTGACTGTAATTGTGATAATAATTTATAAAACTTATGAATATAAAAAATATATATTTTTCAAATATTCCAATGACTCCATTTACTTTTGTAATATTACTCTGCATTTGCCTATGTCTCCACAGAGTACTATAAAATTTCCTCACCAGTACACCAGTGCAATATGACGTCGGTGTCATGACGTCATTAGCATTGGCCAGTATACTGCATGTATTTCGGAACACTTTTTTTTTATCTCTGACAGTTGACTAGAAAATGACACTTTACACTAAATTATTTATTCTATAAACTACAAAGTTTGTAGGTAGTTTAAGGTTTAAGTATACAATTCTTGTTTGCAAAGTTCAAACATGTCCAAAGTTCGTCAATTTCTTAAACTATCATATTGTAGATATTATAGTGCTCAACAAGTTAAAAAGAAATTGCCGATTATATCGTGTAAACGACCCGATTTTAACCATTATGAAGGACAAAGCTATGCGAAATTCGATGGAATAAAACTTGTCTCACAGGGCTGGTTACATCCCAAATCTAAAAATGACTATTTTATAATTTACGGTGACGCGAATAAGAACACTGAAAAGAAAATCTACAAAAAAACTTTTGATGAAATTGGTTTATGTGAGGAACTTAGAGAGGTTATGCCTCAACTAGGTTATAAGTTGCCGACCGTAATCCAGGCTAAATCCTTTTCACCTATAATCCAAGGATATAATACAGCTATAACAGCAGAAACTGGCTGTGGAAAGACTTTGGCTTACCTTTTGCCTATTTTACAGCATATAATTGAATGGAAGAATGTAGTAAAAGAAGACTTTAATAGCCCCTTAGCAGTTGTAATAACACCGAGCAGAGAGCTAGGTGAGTAAACATAATAACAATATCTTAACATAACTATAATAATTTAAATTTATATCTTTTCTTTATGCAGTCATTACATGTTCTTGTAATATTTACAGCAACACAAATTGGAGAAGTAGCAGAGAATATATGTCAGAATTTAAACATAAACATATCTACTTTAGTAGGTGGTAAAACTAAGCAGAAGATGCTCAACCCGCCAGTAGAATACAGTGATTTACTTGTGACAACATTAGGTGCTTACAGCAAGTTGGTTACAACAGGCATTTTAAAAATTCATAATGTCCATCATATTGTCCTGGATGAAGCTGATTCTTTACTAGATGATAGTTTTATTGATAAATTAAAAGTATTACTAAAGAAATTTCCGGTAAGATCTTGCATAGAGAAAAAAATAACTTTGTTTATATAAATATAGAATGAAAAATAAACTGATACGGGCAGGGATTTGAACCCGCGACTACTGGGATACCGTCCCATCGCTTTATCAACTGACCTACCATATCGCTGTCTGCCTCAATGAATTAATCATTCTATATGTCATCATATTTATCGGGACGGTGGTGACATCTATTAGGTTTCTTCTAAAAATCCTAACCAGTGTTTGTAACTTTGCAGTATAGATAAACATTGAAAAGATGCCACTACCAAAATTAATGTTTGAAAATATCTATAAATGTGTATAGTCATGTTAACCTTATTTAAATTTATATAAATATAGAATGAAAAATAAACCTACACGGGCAGGGATTCGAACCCGCTACTACTGGGAAACCGTCCCGTCGTTCTACCAATTGAGCTACCGTATCGCTGTCTGCCTCGGTGACTTAAGCATTTTATATGTGATCGTCTTTATCGGGACAGTGGTGGTGATAATCCTAACCAATGTTTCTAACTTGTTATATAAATTTAAATAAGCTTAACATGGCTATACATGTTTATAGATATTTTCAAACATTAATAACTTTATGGATTAATTAAAACTTAAACTCATTACATAATATTATTAATTGTATTCTTATCTTAATTCTTTTTGCTCACACTAATCTACCATAGCAACGAAATAGATTTATAATAAGCATTATTTATTTACTTAATACAAAAACTTACATGAAGTTTTGGTTTTTTCATTCCAGATTCAATACAAAGTAGATATAAAAAATCCTCCTGAAGGTTGCCAGGTCACATTAGTTAGTGCGACCCTACCGCATGAGTTACCGGAAGCTGTAAACTCTTTCATGGACCCGCAGTCTTTACGTACAGTGACTACTGATAACGTACACCGTATATTACCACATGTGCCTCATAAGTAAATAAGTTTTTATAATTGTTTTAAGTATTTTCACTTATTTTTATATAAGTAATAGCCTACATTATTGTCTTGAGACTTTATTCAGATGGCCTAAAGAAGAGGAAGGTATTCAGAAATTTAGTTCAGTATTACTAATGAAACCCAAGATATAACTATCACTGTCGCATTTTCTAATACTGATTTTAAGGACCATTGTCTTCTATAAAACCTTTCCTGTAAATTCAAAAGATTTTTGAATTAAGCAGTGACAAAGAACAGTATTCATTTAAACAAAAAACTAATTCTACATCAGGAACAACTTCTATAGATTAGATCCATAGCTTATGAAATAGAAATCTATACCACATGGATGTCAACACATTTTGTTAGTTTTATATACTTCTAAATCCTTTCAGATTTATTCGTCTAGGCAAAGCTCAAAAACCTCTTGAATTATTGAAACTAGTACAAGCTGATGTGAGTCTACAGCGACCTGTTATGATATTTTCAAATAAAACAGCTACATGTGATTTTGTATCAATGTTTTTAAACGAAAATAATATAGAATGTATAAATATAAACGGTCAAATGGCAGTCCCACTAAAGTTAGGGAAATTGGAAATGTATAAAAGCGGGCAAAGTAATGTATTATCCTGCACTGATATTGCATCTCGTGGATTGGATACTTTGCGTGTAAGTTACAAATTATTATTCAATAAATCTGGGTAATTATCATTAACATTTCCTCAATAAATATACTTAACATATTGGTAATCCAAAGAATATATCTTTTAACTATGCTTTATATGACTGTGAACTTATGTTTTTATTTTTCAGACTCGTCACATAATCAATTATGATTTTCCTCTGTATACTTCTGATTATATTCATCGTTCCGGTCGAACTGGAAGGTTAGGGTCATCAAGTGATTGTCTTGTAACCAACTTCGTGGCTTGGCCCAGAGAGATACAACTCGTACAGAAAATAGAGACTGCTGTGAGGAAACATGCTGCTTTACCCAATGTCAACGCTAATATTAGACGGCAGATTGAAAATAGAATAGCCAAAATGACTTTAGCGGCTATATAGTTTATTACTGATTAAAAAAAATATATATACTAAGTATAATCTGTATGAATCGGTTTTTGATTTCTTATTTTATGGTTAAGTCCCCAAATAGGTAGTCCCCAAAAGGATGTCAATAGGTAATTGCTATCAAAACTACTGTCGGTTTTGCTGTCCGAATGTCAGATGGCTTTACCTTTCAAATCATAACTGGTAGAGACTTGAAATTTTTCACAAATTTGTATAATAATGACGGCATAAAGAAATAATAAAAATTATACGCAACTAAGAACCTAAGAACACAATGGCTCCCCAGAACTGATCGATCTTAACTGTGGCAATATATATATATATATAAAAACATATTTTCAACATATTACATCAAGATCTTAGTAAAATCCTATAAATCGAACTCATTCTTAAATCCAACAAGAACAATTGCGTTATCATTTATACACCAAAGATTTAGATCTTTACGGGCAATTAATATAATTTAATTACAAGTTAAAAAGCAAAAGTGCTTGTTCCTATAACTGTAAGGTGCATAGAAAGTTATTGATATAATGAAACTGCTTCGATATAATATCATAAATTCTTAAATTAAAAACAATTCTAAATTCAAATTAGTATTTTCTTCTAAAGCTGCTCCACCCTGAGAAAACACCTATCATGTACCGTATGTACAGGCTACCCTAGAAATTTTAACAAAAACAATCGATAACAATTTTATGACTTCTACAATGGGAAGGAATTCAATCTCTAATAGGCAACAAAAAGTTTAATTTATGAAAAAATAACAAAAATTAGATAAGGATAATTAGTTAATAAATTAAACATATTTTCGAAAATTTCAGATTGATGAATGAAAAAAGAGATCGTCTGTAGATTTTGATTTAGATATATAGGATCACTACCTAGACCTAAATGTCGTGCTAGCCTATATAATAAATAATAAGACTATTTTTGAAGACAATTGAAAAGTAATATTAATCTTTTCTCGTTCGTTTCTGATCGTACTTTTTTTGATTAAAAAAGTAAAACGGCATATTAATGTAATTTTATAACGACGGGTAGGTCATAAATAATAATATATCAATAAAAAAAATAGAACTGGAGTCTTCCAATATTTATTTTCACACGGCACACACTAAATATGTTTTCCTTAGAATAAGAAATTCTAAACATTTTTCTCTTACAAAATTTGAACACACTTGCCTAAGTACCTTAAGGTGTATTTTGAAAAATAGTTGTTTAGTAATATTTAGTACCTACTATCTATATAGATATTGCTTTCATTTATTTACTACATGACTATTTACATACCTACCTTAAATTAGTTACATACATAGTTTATAACTAAAATGTATCAAATATATAGAATCGAGAAAAACAGGCCTCTTCACAAATTTGGAGGGTATTGGGGTCTTATATTAAGGTGATTAATCGTACAGGGGAGGTAAATAAGTAATGAAATACAGAAACTATTTTAATTGACAATATATACAGTGAAATGCATAGTAAATGTAATGTTAGTTGTGTCCGTGACTTCATCCCTGGTTAAATTAGATATTTGCAAACTATAAACATAACTTATTACGGCCAGGTTAAAAAAAGCTGAGCTGAAAGTATCTGGTTTCAGGTGTGGTATCACAAGAACTCGCCATTTCGACGCCATTTTGAGACTAAGCTTAAAAGCAACTCTGATAACCATACTCTTTATTTTAACCTACAGTTCAAAGATTCGGACCGATAAACTACATACTTAATACTAATCTATTGTTGACTTAGTGTCACTAGTTCATCCAATTTTGCTGTATCTTTTTTGCAGAGTTTCTGAATATATAATACATTTTATTAATTAAATGCAATATTTAAATTCTTTTTTTGATTCTTTAAAATCCATTTTGTGATATTCGTCTGTGACAACATAATATACCTACACACCTACATAATTGAAAAGTAAAAACTGAACATATACTTATTTAAATAGGTAAGTACCTATATAATATACTAACTAAATGGCACAGTGTAAACAATAACTTTTATATATTCTGTCTGTTTGTTTATTGCTTGTTAGGCAAAAAATCTAAACACATTTTGATGAAATTCGGTGAAGCAATAACTTATTGTCTGAGTCAACATATAGAATTACGATATATAACGCGAGGAATTCTCTGATTTACACGCAAAAGCACAGAAAACTGGTTTACATTCGAAATGTAATGATTTTGTCAAAATTGTATGTTATAATAGATTACTTACTATCTGGATTAGAGAGGAACAATTAATATCTCTACATTGATATATTTGAATTGTATAGGGATGTGGTCCCAGGATTATTAAAATGATTGATATAGATTAACGACATTTTTAGTACATACAATACATGGTTTTAGAAAATTATTTTTTATAAAAATACAGGCATTAATAAATATATATCTATTAGTAGCTACCACTACACTTTGGTGTTATATCTCACAGATTTGATTTTTTAAAGAATCACTAATATCCTAAATTTCTAAACATTTACATAATGTATTTTGATAATTATATATTTTCTTATATTAACAATAATTAATGGAATATTGTATATACTTACTTGTACTTTAAAAAGTATGTACCTACTCTTTATTTTAAAATTTTACATGGAAGGTTTTTAAAAAAACATTTTATGGACCTCGTATTCACCAATAAAACTCTAAACAAAATATATTAGATATAAATTCCAAACCACTTAAGTATAATACCGTAACAATTTGGCACATAATTATTATGATGTGTAAAATTGAGGATAAAAACTTTTGTTAATTTCTCGACGAAGGTCCGGGAATGGCGTCTTCGGTCGATTTCCATCGACTTTCCAAAGTGTTTTTCCCTTTATACTCCTGATTGCATACATTCTGATGACTATATCTACGATGTTCATCAAAACCACCATCAGATATATGGAACACGCTGTCGGCACTTGTCTTTCTTTTACTATTTAAAGCGATCAAACTAGAAGCGGCCGGTGATATTCTATGAGGAAATCTCGGGGACCCTTTAAACTTTTCACAGGAACTTTGGTGGGACATGGGTCGTTTGTGCGTTGTAGGTAGAACAAAGTTTACTTTGGTTTCCGGTTCTGCTATATATTTTTGTGTTCCGGACGATACACTCCTTTCTGACGAATATTTAGAACAGCCGGGTTCATCGTCCGTGATGCGTATGATTGGGCCGCTTTTAGCATAGGATTCTCTTCTCAGCTTTATCTCCGGATGCGGCACGTGTAATGTATTGCAGGAGAGCACCATAGAATGCTTCCTATTACCGGGAACGAGTCCAGCGATCATTCCCACGTGCATCTTCAGGGCCGCAGCGATGCTCTGTCCAGTCGGATCGGCAATGGACATAGTGGACGCTTTTCGACTGGAGGACCTACTGCCGAAGAAGCTCCGGAGCCGGCTCATCAGACCTTGATTCTCACGTCTGTTCAGGCAGAGGTTATAGAGATCGATGGCTGGGTGAGACTTGCGGTTAAGCTTAGGTTGCGAACTGAAGCTGACAGAAGTGCGGTGAGTGTCAGATGGCCAGCTAGCTCGCGGAATAACGGGTGGCAGCACCGATAGCAGCAGCACGGGCAGTGCGCCCGCTCCTTGGACCTCCTCTTCCACAGGGTTTAGCTCCGTCTAACGGTAGAGATATATTAAGTGATGATTGTAACTTAACCAAGTAACTTGTTTTAGGGCTCAATTCAAAAAAAATAAATTAACAGTTGAAATAATGTAAAGTTTAAAATATTAGTTATTACTCTTGTGAAGATATCATCATATTTAAAATATATTACAATATCGCCAATTGGTATATTCGCTCATGTTTAAATAGTTTAACTTTTTCGTCCTACTAGCTAAACTTTAAAAAAAACAATATTAAGCTTTACTATCCGGTTCAATAACTTGTAGATTGGATCATCATGATTATTTAGAAACAAAATAAAACGTTGTTTAATTATGCTCACTCGTTTATGCAAGATAACTGAAGTATTAGACCCCGAAGATAATTCCAAGGGTTCAGCTAATAATTTCTCAAGCCTCCCTATTTCACGATCTAAAGCAGCCACCTCTCTCTTATAAACTTTGTTTTGTATTTCTATCCGAAAGTGCAATTCCTGTGTCTCATCGGTAACAAATCTTCTAGTTTTACACTCTAGTCTTAATCCCATACTCTGTATTACTGGATCATCTTCAGCTAAAATATTGACCTTGATTGGTAAATTGTAAATGATAATTTAAAAATTATTCTTATTATATAGCGTATAGTTTGATATTTAATAATTGTAATTGTAAAAATAAAAGATGTTTATATGTTTTAACTTTTCAATATTATACAAGAAAATATTACCTTTGCTCCGAATAGCAACAATTTTGGGCAAAAACAGAAGACAGAGTGTCGAGGTGGTAGCTATAAGAATCAAACTAGTTATTGTAATGTACGCCAAGGTAGCTCTTTCAGAGATAATGGTTCCGATGACCACTACACTAGCACTGGTAATTACAACAGAGTATACGCTAATGCCAATGTATTTAGAGTCATTCAGGGCTGATATTTCGACATTCCGAGTCTCCCACGCCATGTACACTCCTACTATAAGAAGCAAGCCCTTGTAAGCATAGAGAGCGCAAAGCCAACCTGTAGTGTTTTGGGATTTGCATACTTCTATCTGGAAAATAAAAATACATATCTGAAGCCAAAGTAAAGGGTTTCTATTTAAAATTCAATATATGGTAAAACATGATAAAGTGGAATCTTCAGAAAGCTAGTATTTTTCTATCACTTTTAGAGATTTTTATTTAATGGCAGATTTCGTCTTTAGTTTATAAAGGGTTCAATCATTAAGACCATGTGAGAGGTTGAAGTTAAGTGTATTTCTAGACGTACTTTAGATGTACCTGCTAATAAACAAACCAAGTACCTATGGAAAAACTGGAGTGTTTGTAAATGTGTCACACTTGTTTAAAACTGATATTTTTTCCCACTGATTGAGCTACAAACTAATTGGTACTTGAATTGAGCATCGGAAAAATGTGTGAAATCAAAACTCTAGCATATCCAGGACTTAATTAAACAGGTTTCACTTTATTGTCAATATAAAGCCTAACAATGAGATTATAAAACATTACTAGCTCTAAAACTAAATGGTTCCAAAGTAGTTTATATAAAACAAACTGACCAGATAAAATATTCTTTAATTTTTTAATTAAATATGTAGTGGATGTCGCGGCAACGATGGTTACTCTCTCAGCCTTGTCATTAAAGTTTGTTAAATGAAATTCACTCTGAGTTACCTGTGGTTGATACACCACGCTGCGATCCGTTGCACTAATTTCGATAGTTAAGTTCTTCAAATGTCGTTCCATAGGATCCACAATAGCCCACAAAGTTACGATTAATCCGTCAATCAAGAGCAGAGCACAAACTAATGATATAAGAGGCGTGTCTTGAAGTAGTTTAGTTTTGCAAACACCGCTTCGATTGCTATAAACAATTTTATTAAAATTTAATCAGTGGTTAACTAATAAGAAGTTATAATTTATCTTACGCACTAATGAAAAAAATACCTGATAAATATTCGGTGCACTCGATAGGTTTTGGCAAACATCGATCCAAAAGCCAATGAAAATCCTGCAGACAAAATGTACACTCTACCCTGCAAAATATGCGAACTACGGATAGTATATTTAAATTAATATTAATACTGATCTAATAAAAAATAATAGTTTTAGATAAAGATTAAACAAATTTGATAAACACATTAGTTTAAGTATGGCATGTAGGTAGTTATGACATGTATATGGTTTGATAGATTTATATTTTATACATATAATGTTTAATGTATCTTTGTTTAGAAGCGACTTTATTATTTACAAGAATTTTACCATTGTTAATTCTGAATTAGTAAACTTCGTAAACGTAAACAAGGTTTATTTAAACATTGGTTGCCAACTAAGCCCAAATGTCATTCGCACACGCAGTCAGTAATAATTAACATGAGACTAATGATATTGTCTGGGATCATTGGCTTTCCGCTCAAAGGACATCCCTTTGATAGCGACTGAATTATGCAGTACTCTGTTTACCAACCAATTGTAACTTTTAAATTGAATTTCTGTGAATTAAAACCACTTAAATAGAAATCTTTATAAAAATTAATTTAAGACTAAAATAAGTAACCATTTATCTATACGGTCTTGTAACATATTGGCAGAAAAGAAAACCTTAATAAAGATTAAAAATTAATAGGTGATATCCGGAGCTGTCTTCAAATTGACGGGCTCAGTTTATTATCCGATCGCATATTTAACGTTAGGAAAGTTGCACAAATTGATAACATCTAGAAATAGGAACGAATGAGGAGTAGTAAGATAGAAGTGCAGGAGTTTCTAAGCTTAATCCCTTACACAACTCAGCTATTATAAATATAATAATTCGTGAATTAGTGATACCGTTGTTTAATTGTATGTGAATTGTGAACTGAAGTCAAATATTTAAGACAGATCTCACTTACGGTACACATAGCAGAGAAGGGTATATATGAGGGCAGGATTGAGTTGTCGACGCCGAGCAGTGCCACCGCCGCGTACACCAGCACGCAACCAATTAGCGTCATGTTATTGAGGCGAGGAGAGGACAGTTTTATGAATCTGAAGGATAAATTGTTATCTGGTTTATTATATTACTATTATACGACAAATTATAATAAGTAATTTTAAATTTTAAAATAATTTTACTGTATAATATTTCATTGTATTTATTAAATAAATATAATTAATTATACATAACGACTATCCTAATCATGTAAAAGTCTAGAAGAATTTAACATGCTTATAACGATATTTTGTTATTGAATACATTTTGTGTGTTTCTAACTAGAATGTACAAAGTGTTAAAACAACAAGAACCTACCGCCGTTTACTATAATGCAAATTGAATGCCAAAAATCCCAGGGCAAGTGCAACACCCGCCGCAGACAGGGCGGTTACAGCGAGTCGGGCGGGCGCCCACACTGAGTCCACTCGCAAGACCAAAACCCGTCTCGCTGCCGGTATACCTCCCGCCCATTGCGGCTTTACACACTCAGGACATGTCATTTCACGCCCGTGTGTGTATATTGCTACTGTTTTCGGACGTCCTCCTAAATGATGTAATAATAGATAGCATTTTTGTAATTAAGAAGAATAATAAAGGAACTCAAAACTTTTGATCTGAGGGATATTCTTAATCTTTTGGATTTAATAGTGTGGAAAAATATTAAAACTTTCGTTGGCGCTGTTGCGCCTTCTCTTGTAATTAATGGTCTGTCGTTTTGTGAGCAACGTTAGAATTTATTTCTAGGTTTTGTAAAGTTATGAAGTAATTAGTTCGCCATGAAGGAATTAGTCATAAAGTTATTACTTAGTTATTATCCATGATACTATTTCAGGTATCATGGATATTACACATTATTCATAATCAAAACGACTGAATAAGGGATACAGAAACTGGAACAGATAACACACAAATTACATTAAACTTTCTGTATTTGATCGTAGGGTTATACCTAAACCTTGGAACTTGGTGTGGAAAATACAAAAGCTCTATCGAATATTTAAAAAAGGGTCCGTACTGTACCCTTTTTTAAATATTCGGCAGTAAATTAATTACCTCGTACCTTGTATCTGGTAGAATGCGGACATGCCTATCCGATCTGCCCCATTAAACGAGACCGGCCCCTGAAGAATAAACTCAAATTAGTGATATAAGTATCCTCGGGTTTTATAATTTTCTCTTTATTTTGAAAGGGGATTTAGAGGGATCTTATCTTCTAACATTTTGTGCTTGTGTGTGAGTGAACGTAATTAAGTTTTATTATTTTTTTTTTTTATATAATCTGGGGCAATGCTTGACTACATTCCACCTGATGGTAAGTGATTCCACAGTTTTATATTTTCATTTATGAAATTAGAGTAGGTAGGTGTGCATTTTGTATTTGAATATTAACTTAATATTTTTATAACTCGTGGTGACTAAACTTCAACATTGATTGTGACTATCTTTTAACGTATAATTTGAAAGGTTTATTTATTTTTTCTAGGAACATATCTAGACATATCAAACTTACTAAACATTTTTAAAATGAATGAAAGTGAAATGAAGAAAGAAAAATGCATCTATTGAGGTATTGAGGTATTCTATGTTTATAAGAACAAAGGTAATAATATCTCTTAAGTTTCTTTTGAAAAACATACTCAATGGTAGATCCATTGTGTATTTTACTTTGCAGTATTGAAAAACAATGAAAAGACAACTTCGTATTTAAATTACATTACAATCATCGGTCCTAAACAAATGAATGTGGGATTTCCCACCACAAAACTCTGCTTAAATAACAAAGCTTGTATTGACCATCATGAAATACATATATGCGGTGTGATTTAAAAGTTAAATATAAAATGAGTTGAATACAAATGAAACATTGTTATTAAAATGAAATGTATAAATGAAACTCGCACACATATTACATGTTAATCTAAGTGTAATGTAACCTATATATACAATTATTAAGTTTGATTATTTCAAATTCGTTACATTTTAGGGTTTCGTACCCAAAGGGTAAGAATGAAGCCCTAAAGCGAAGCCCTACGAAACGAAGATATTTAGTTATTCTTTATAAAACTAAATAATTAAATAAAAATAAAATACATATTGAAAGGAACACAACAAACGTGATATCTTTGCCGTTTTGTATAAATATTGCAGTTTTGTATATATAATGGTACGGAATCCATCGTGAGCGAGTCCGACTCACTTTTATTCCATGGTTTATGAAAGCCGAAGTTTCGATCGTTGAAAAACTGTCTGAAAACTGACACGCGTTACGTGACACGTTTAATGATGTTTAATTTGAATTTTTTTGATTTTATCTTCATAACTATATTTATATATTTTTTTTAATTTTATTATAAGTCTTATTCCGATAACCTATTATAAAAATATTCAATAAACCTATTGTTACTTGAACCTAACTAATAATTTGTCCTGAGATAATTGAAAGAAGAAGATTAGATGTTAACTTTTAAGGTTCTGAATAATTTATTATCAAAACTTGAGATTGGGATCAAGGTGAGTTATGAGACAAGGAAACAAATAGCAATCAGAAAACAATGATATGTTAGCGCCTGTTTACCATCTTATAATGAGAGATCTTCTCTGAATAATATACACTTTTCTAGTAACTCTTTCATATTTAATGAATATAATATTGTTTTGTTTTTTATTTCTCAAATAGACTGAATTAAAGAATTGTTAAATCTCATTTTAAATTATGAATAATCTACATAAATAAGTAAATAAATATCTTTTTCCACATAAATATCTAGAAACTTCTTTCAAATACTATTTATTATTTGTAATACACCAGAATCAATAAAATTACAAAAATTTTAAAACTTATTTATGCTCGTTAAGATTTAAATCTTATTACATACTTCCAAAGTAGTTTAGGACATTATCAAATATCTCAGAAAAAGTTACAAATTTATCTAAACTACCTATTTGCCGTTAAAATTATAAAATATCAATGTAAAGGTATTTATTTATAAAATAAAATAACGAATTGAATATTTTGCTTATAATACCCACATAGAATAATAATATAAAGTAAAATAAGGTTTCCTAATTACGAATAAATCTATAGTTATTTACTAAAGGTTTTGGTGCTTTGTTTTTGTATTACGTTCGTTCCAAAGTAATCTGTTTTATGATATTGCTCTGAAAATACTTATTTACAAAATATCATACCCTATTTTAGTAAAATGAGAGAAGAAGACCGGCTCATTAGCCAATGAAGTCCACCGAAGTGTTGTCTAAGCATCCAATTTACCTCATTTATGTTGAATAGGGGAAGTAAGCAATTTCAGTGATTGTTGTCTGTTTCCCGAAACGAACACAAAATTATATTATGTATTAATTTAATCTACTGTTGTATTTTTCTAATATTCTTAACTAACTGTAATGTTATTTCAAAAACCAATTACATATATCAATTTAGAAAAAAAAATAATTAAAACGATATCTGGCAAAACTAAATATAATAAAATAAAAAATCTCTAAACTCGTTAAAAATGTTACCTTCCACTGACTATTTCAACAAACAACGTATATTGATGTGTTAAAAAGGAAATATGTTTAAGGAAATAATGATTTGCTTAAGATTTTTGCAAACGTATCGAGAATATAAATCACATCTTTAAACTAAATACCTAAAAATACCAAAATAGAAAGGAGATCTAATATTTGCAACATCTCTTATTATACTAGTTAAATAATTTAATTAATTTATTTATTTACTTATACACTCATTGAGCCAATTAAAAACCCAATGCTTTTGAAATGAGAGCGTTGCAATTTGAAAAATAGCATCTAGAAGTTGTCTCGTACTAAACAAAATACATATAAGTGTATATAATGATCATCAATTATCATTATTAGAACCCCAACAATAAATTTGTAGGAGAACCTTTTCACTTGACAAAATATTTATTATATTCACGTATTTTATTAAATATAACACAAAAAATATATACAAAAACCTTTAAGACGTTGGAAAAGGAAACAATGTTCGATGTAGGTTACAAAGGGTTTTGGATATTGTATAACTTCTACAGAAAATATGGTATATATATTCAATATATGTACAACAGTCTTAATTCATTTTGAATATAAAATATACAACTTATGCAACTTACGAATTGCTACCTTTGTTACTTGGCAAGGTTCACTCAGCTAATTATAAAATATGCAAATTTACATAGTATTGCTCTGGATTTAAACAAAACTATTCGTATAAAAGTTGTTAATAATGTTTGCTTCTGGATAGAATTATTATTCTTGAAGTACGAAATAACTATAAAATAAAACATAAGACATTCATGTATAAAAATGTCTCTACAAACAAGATTAAAACCTGGATAGATTTCTCAAGCGAAGAAATAAACTCATCTTCCTGGACTTATTTCCTCTAGAGAATTCGTAAGTAGGTTTGCAGTCGGTTCAGACGAAATAATAAATGGGACATCTAAATATTTGGACTATTTATATTATCTTGCTTTTTCTTGTAACATTTTATCAATTATTTATATAGTTATTATTGTTTGAAAATATCTTTAAACGTATAGCCATGTTAAGTTTTTTTAATTTATGTAAATATAGAATGAAAAATACCGTCTCGTTTCGGGACGGTTTCCCAGTAGTCGCGGGTTCGAATCCCTGCCCGTATCGGTTTATTTTTCATTCTATATTTATATAAATTTACGCTTATTATTTATATTCTTTTTCATGTTACTGACGTAAATCGATTTTGTGATTAAAATTTTTTAAGAACAAGAACAAGACATTTGGTCTTTGATTTCTTGTTATTAGACATTTTAAATTTATTTTTGTTTAACTGGCGACTAGCAATTAAACTATCATCTAGTAGTTTTTACGTGTTATGTTTGTTTGTTAGAGCATAATGCAAACACAACAGATTTTGATGAAATATGGTTATGGCATTATTTAAATCAAAATCAAATAAATATATAATTATTCGACATATATTCAATATGCGATAATAAATAGTAACAGATATATATATTTTATGGATTGATACTATTCCATAACACTTAAAGTATTACTTACCGACACACCAAGAAAGCTCAAATTATCGAGCTGATTGAGGAACTCCTCCGCCATGTCCTTCCTATCATAATCAAATTGCCGTAATTCTAGGTTGCTTCCATCATTCTGTAGACTTCTCCACAGCAGCTCAGCTTTACTTAGCGCCAGAGCAATGGCCCATACTGCATCATAGGTATGGGGTGCGAAAGGCGACATCGTTACTCCCGCCCCTTCCATTTCCCGAAGAAACATTTCGTTCGTCTAGACAATATGAAATATATTTTAGATTACGGGCTTTTTTATTGATCATTAAATAAATAATGAAAATGTAAATCGAAATTCCAAAAATAAAAATAACACTAAAAAACATAAGCCCTCGAAAAACTTACAAGACCGGAATACGATACGACATCCCCCACAATTCCCCTGTGCGCGGTGACTGACACCAGGCCCTCGAGTGCTCGTGCGAGGTGCGCCCGCGCACACGGTGCCACACCACGGATACGCGGCGGTGCACCGGCCACCAACCACGCGTACTCCGCTCCGAACATACCGAGGCGGTAAGCCTGCTCCTCAACCATGGAGAGTATTTGTTAAGACTGTACATCGAAATTCTGACTCTTTCAGGTCAGTTACACGGATCTGGTTTATCTTTATTCGATATGTTTAGGTATGGTTGAAAATATTTATAAACAACTTCTTTAAATTAGTAAATCAATATTATATGACAAAATAAACCTAAAAGGGCAGGGATTAGAACCCTGTTATTAAAAGGGTTTTTAACTTTTGCAGTATAGATAATCATTAAATATATACCACAAACGAATTAATGTCCGTAAACATCTAGAAACATAGATATGGCTATCTAGCCATGTTAAACTTTTGAAATAAATATAGAATGAAAAATAAAACGATAAGGACAGATCTCGTAAAAAAAATATTTACTTAATGCTTAATTTACCGAATCGGATAGCGATACGCGGTAGCTCAATTGATAGAGCGACGGGATGGTTTCCCAGAGGTTTCGGTTTAGAAACCCAGCCCGTATCGATTCACCGTTCTTTTTATATTAATTTAAAAATTATCAGGTATCATTGGACCTAATATGTAATCAGGCTTAGATACCAATAAGCGTGAATTTCTAGCTAAATATTGTTACTTAAACTGGGAGACTTATAAAGATTCAGCGGGTGTATGAAAATAAAAACAAAGAAAACCCCGTGAAAAGGCTGTCCCAATCAATCATCAGGCTGTGTTTACATAGGCAGTCTTGATTGCTTCATTTAGGAATTAGATTTGATAGAATTCAGACTTTAAACATTTTTAAGAACCCTTGATTATACGACAACAACAACAACTGATTAGTGAGACATGTTTATTTTAAGGTCTTATAAAAAGGGTTACTTTCGGTTATACATTTAAATCAGAATTTGATGTAACTATATCGAAAAAAATTAACCGAGATAAAATTGAAATAAAACAAAATGATTCTTTCCTACCATAACATTATTATCAATTGCTCTTAAAACTGGAAACTCAAATACTTTCAACTTTATATCAATCAGACTATTATCCTACTTACATTGAAATATTACAAGGTTTAGTATTTTATGATCTAATTTACAATTTAAAATAATATGACTATTATGCCTTAAAGTATTCACCTCGCAAAATATTTTTGGAATCATCTCTCGAGAGAAGCTGCCAATGATGATACGAGTGTCGAGCTTCTGAAAACAATCATTATTAAATGATTGATGAATGATGAATTATCAATAAAATTCAATGGTACTTTATTTTTGCATGTTTAAAATTCTGTTGGTTTTATTTTTCCAATTTAAAATACGTACTCGGCCGTTTAAGCCGGAAATTAAAACGAAATGAAGTAGATGACGTTTGAGTCTCACAAAAAGCTTAATTAATGTTGGCGGCAGATTTTTGTTGATGGTAAACGAAATTTTTTCTTAATCACTTCCTTTTTACTAACGTTTTCATGTATATGCCAATAAACATTAAGTGTCTGTAGAAATTATTATTCCTCGTTTTAGAATAATCTCTAGATTACGGTGAAGTAGGCATAACACTTTATTTTTTTTTGCTCACTCAATAATGTTGAAAGATAGGTTAATATTTTATAAACAGAATGCTGAGTAAGAAAATAAAACAAAATTATAATTCTTAGATTAATGATAGATATTTTTTAGCAAACAAAAATATCAATTTGATTCGTCTTCATTGTTGATTATGATCGAGAGTCCCAATGAAACCAACCCTGAATAAGTTACTTTTTTCTTTCAACGATAAACATATCTTGGGAGTTATAAGTTTTTGTAAGAAGTTATTAGCTTAGTGCTATATTTCAAAAGGTATTCTTTAAATATATGACAGTAATTTTATATCGACGGTTAACCTTAAGTGCTTGCAACTGTTCCTTAAAATCCGATTCTGAAAATGTGATAGACGCAGCGCAGGTGATGTTAGCGGCTTCCAGCTGTGTGACCAGTTCGTTGACAGCCAGGGAGTAAACTTCTTCATTTTGAGAGAACGCAGTCACAGTGTCCCAGCCGAACTGTCTGGATTATAGAATATGAAATGAGTGACCGAAATTACTGATATAATGTCTAAACATAATATTATTGTAGTATGTGCTTAGTTATTTCATTTTCCTGAGCAAATCTGAGAGCCTACCGCTTTTGATGGAAAAATAAAGAATTGTTTAACATCAATAACAAATACTTTCTCTTTGATTTTATAAATACGATTGACTTTGGTTTTTATCATTTATTTGTTTTGGAAAGCGGTGGCTACAAAGATATTGAGGTCATGTTACAAATAAACATAGACGTTTCAACCACAGGGAATAATTGGTTAAGCAAAGTGCCGAGAACAGACAACAGCTATTCGAATACAAACGTCCGAGAGCATCGTTAAAAATTCACACCATTACGCCTCCGGATGTAGACAGTTAATATTTTTTTTGAAACATTCAATTGCTATAGTATAAAATTTGTTTACTGTATTTTACCGTATATACCCCGTGTATACCCTCTCCTTTTATATTTTTTATGTTTCGTAACTGTCAAGGATTTTTTGTATTTTTTTCCTAATAATAATTCTGTTATTTGAGATACAAATATTAATACTATATGGCATATAGTCTCTTGCTAAATTCCATAAACTCCCTTGTTAAATTCTTATTTAGTACATTTATAACTGAAAATTAAAAAAATCTACCGAAAGCATTGTTTTTCCTAACAAGTTACAAGGCAGTACCTAAAGATGAACTATGAAAAACATATAATTGGTAACCTATGGCAAACGATGTAACTTACAAAAAGGTTTGATTATTGTTTGATTTATTCAGAAACAAGGTTGATATGATCTAAATATTTACGTATTTTAATTTTTATACAAAAGTACTTTAATGGCGATCGAACAAAATTACATAAACGGCAATTGCAATAGTATTTAAATAGATTCTGAATAATTCAAATATTTTTTTATGGACTCCCAAATTCGAATGTTTCTAAAACCACATTCATATCCAGAAAAATATACTAAGTACCTTATAAATGCTATCCTGGCTGGATTGTGTGAGGAATCAGGAGCAACTGTTCTGCAAAAGAGTGGGAACTCGGAGCGGTCGCTGAGCGCTGGAGACGTTGAACCGAAGGACACCTGGAGAATAAGACCGCTGATAAACATACACTTTTATATAGTACTATCATTGCATTACCATGATAACATTTTTGACGTAGGTACATTTTTGCTTCTTGAATTCGAGGTAAAAAGTACGCAGAACAACTGATAAAGATAAAGATAAATTTGGTTAGGGATGCTTAGAGGACAAACACACAAAGAAACATTATATATATATATATATATATATATATATATATATATATATATATATATATATATATATATATATATATATAGTCTCGTATATTTTATATAGCTCTCGCCCACCACTACTTGTTTCGTAGCAATGATCAACCATAACTCAGTTTCTTTTACAAAAAAAATACTATGTATTTATTCTTTTGTTTCACAATTTTTATAGCCTGCAAAAGAAATAAAGCTTTCGAATAGAGGTTAATGGGATGGAAGCAATCTTTGAAATATACCCCTAGTAATGAATAAATGTATACTAAGTGATACAGAATAACATTTTCGTCACGAATTTAAAGAACTGTTTATTTGTTGCATTTTATTTATTGTACTACTTAGATATGTATTACAGAGGTTATGGAGAATAATAATTTTGTATTCAGATAAACGCTATTTTTATATTGTAAATTGTTTAAACGAGATAATTACTTATTAATTTATATATATTTTATTTACTTCTTTGTTGTTTTATACTTGTGAATTATGTATCTCTTTAGAGAAGTCGTTCATTTACGAAATATTCATGAGAGCAATATACAGATTGTTTTTTTTTGGGACTGGTAAAGTGAAATATAAATACATTAACGTAAACACTATTTTTTATTATTTTTAACCCCCTTCTCAAAAAGCGGGGTGTTATAAGTTTCATCTGTGTATCTGTGTATCTGTGTGTCTGTCTGTGGTAATGCAGCAGCCAAAAGCGTGGACGGATTTGATTGCCTCTTTTTTTAATCGAAAGCCTGATTTGTCGAAATGGTTCTTAGCTATGTTTGGTCGAAACAGAAAGAGACGTCTCCAAGATATTGAGGTTTTATTGGTGCAGGTGAAACGTTCTTATACAATATTGACAGAAATACTTAAGCATGTGTAAATTTGTGTGTCCATAGGTTCATTTAGTACAATAATAAAACCAGTAACATACCTTACAAAAAGGTAAGGTACAAAAAGACCTTTAAAAAGAAGAAAAATAATATTATTATGTACTTATTGAAGTCTTTGTGTCGGGGGACCGCTTAGTAAAGGAAGAAATTAAAATACAAGAAAGTTACCAAGGCAAATATAGAAAAAACGATATCGAATCGTATAGTCTAAGTCCTCAATGATTAACTTCGTAAAATAGACAGCATCGTCAAGGTACGTACAACGGTCCCCCGACGCAACGACTTCAATAAGTACATAATAATATTATTTTTATTTTTTTGAGAGGTCCCTTCGTATCGGAGGTTTTTTTAATTTTTAATTTAATTTTTCTACTATAGTATTATTTTTGTCAAGCATATTTGTTTATAAAAATGAATAAAATTTATTAATTATTATGTATGTAAGTCCGTTAGATTTTTTTTACTGTTTGACGTTAAAATATCAGGACTTCAGAATAAATAATAAAATATTTAAAATATTATTACATTGTTCTTAGTTTATGACGTGGTTCTGCCATGGCTAAAACCACTCCAATCAAATTTCTAATATAATATATCTGGTATACAATATACACTAGCTGTTATTCATAATAGGCCAAACAATAATTAATATTGATTTTTACTTTCATCATAACCGCTACCCATTGTGTGTGGAATTTCATAAAATCGGTTTATGGTAATATTTAAGTTGTCGTAAAGTTTTATATCTATAATAGATAAAGTATGAAAATTCTATGTGTAATGTGATTTTATGGGGATAAAATTTGGGAAAATCGTTCTGGCGAACTGATCTTTAATTGATGAAAAGAATATTTTGGGGTGTTATACTCTATATATACCTACACAGGGGATGTTATCAAAATCCTTTTGCTCGTATCTGTCAATACTCAATAACATATCTGTAACTACCGACACCGTGCACCTTACGCTTTCTTACAATTACATTTATATTGTTTTCTTATTTATACTAAGTATCTTTAATTATTATTATTTTTCTATTTTTAACCTTTTTAACTGTAATTTATTTTTTAATTAGATATTTCATAAAAACTTGTTTAGTTTCTTTTAACTATATATTTTTTTCTCGGAATTGTCGTCATAGTATTGTCATTGGTCTTTGATTGGTATGCAAAAATTCAAATAAATCCGACAGTTCAAAGTTGGTAAAAATCACATTCAAAGTTTTATCTACAAAGACACATAATATAACATAGATTGGTATATCCCCATCTTATAAAAGCGTCTTAAGAACAAGTAGAATTGTTTTTGTTTTATTTCGAAGTTTTTTTACGCCATAGGCAGTTAAAACATTATTAGGGATCATTTTAATCCAATTACAAAAACAAACAAGTTATTGATGTGTGTGTTCCTATTTAATTACTTACTTCTAATCCAACTGACAAGCTCTTTCATCGAATTTCGTTATTGTGGTTTTTACTGTGTGTTGTGTGTTCAAAAATTATTGTAAAGGTTTGTTATACGGTACTATTTTTGTAACTTTTATCTTTAGACAGCAATTATATAACTTTTATTTCTTGATTTCACAAAGCAGCGTTGTCTTTTTGTAAGTGTCATTGTTAACGACTGTCAAAGTACCTATAACTTTTTTTGTAGAACAAAGAAGGCGATTGACTCCAAGTGTAGAATTAACTTTTCTAAGGTCTTTCCTTTGTGTCAAAGAATAAAGTAACTTAGTTAGAGGTTGAAGTTATTGTCGATCAACGAAGGACTCTAGTGCCTACAGTTTATAAGTAAAATTTTATTAGTATAAATATATAAATTTTATTTATAAAATCAGAATAGAAGTATATTATCATCTATTTGTCAATTAAAATGGCGCTATGGTTAATAATGACTAATTTTGCATTCTCAGTGTACACATCATTATAAATTAATGTCTATTGTATGATTGTCAGATTTTGTTAGGTATAAATAATTTGAATTATTTTGAAAAAAATTACAAGAATATAGATTCAATATTATTGCTATATATTGTCAATTAAAAAGAAGTTTTGTTCAAAATTATAAGTTACTAAATCCAGGGATTTCGGCAGATTTTCCATTCGAATATAAAACCAGTTGAATGGTCCCGATTCTGGTCAGATTGGATTTAGATTTTAATAAACAATCACAAAATACGATTTTATTTAATACCAAGCAAAAGCCTAAATATCTTTTTTATTGGTATAGCTTGAAAATTAGCTGAGTTGTATGTAAACTTTTTGAATTATATGTTAAAGGTGGAAACAATAAAAAAAAAATTGGTATTGAAGTTACCCTATAAATGGGAACTACAATAAAATTTCAAGCCTAGTGGTTTAATTTCCATTGATAGATCAGTCTGAATGTATCTATAAATATACATACATCAGTATAAATTAAAATGAGTGGTTTATTTGAATAAATCTGTTATTAAACATTTTCTCTTTCCCTTTGTCTACTTACGTTTATAAATCATAAATCAAGGCTTTGTTCCTTGCAATTAATACAGTCCATAACAGTATTTACAATTGCATATATAAAAATATATGAAACCGTTTCACTCATTAACTAATTGATATTTATACGCCACATTTTATGAGTAGAGCCATTAGCTTATATCAGTTCAAAATATATTTTAAGTTACTATAAACATGTGAAACATTACTTTGCCAAGAAATTATGCAAATTTGTCATAACAGTTAAAAATTTGAAATAACACAATCTAAGTAAATCATTTTCAGTCCTAATATTGACAGAGGTATTTGTTTTCAAATATAGAGTTTAAAACTGTATCTAATTAAGCGAATTCTGTAATTTTGCCTAAGAACAACGAAGTCGTGATGAAAACTCCATTAAAGATCTTGAGACAACTCTGATTGATGACTTAATAATGTTCTCAGTTTATACTCGTACCGATCAATTGAAGTATCGTAACATGTCACTAAGTTGTTTTTTGATAAATCTCTAATATTATTAGAAATTATAATATTTGTTGCTAGTATATTATATTATATTAGTAGTTTATTTAGACTGACTTATATCCTATTCTTAGGCGGATGGGAAATGGTAAACCAATGATAATAGTATTACCGATGTTGAAGAATGATTAAGTTAAACAATAATCTAATTTAAATTTATAACCCAAATTATTGAAATTTATATTATTATTAATGATTAATAGTGCATGAAATATTATCATATTAAAAAAGAATGAACTACAATTATTAAAAGTGCATGGAATTTGTTATATTGGAATTTATATGCAATTTATAGTACTACATTGAAAGATTATATACTACAAGAATTCTAGAAATAACATTAATGAAATTTAATGTAATAATATTATCAGTAATAAAGGCTATTTATATATATTGATTTTGATATCCTAATCTTGCAAAATCAATATTAATATAACATCTATATTACTCTGTCCTAAATTTGATTTGAACAAATATGAAAAGTACATGTATATTAAAAAAGGGAATCATAAAAAGGTGCATATTTTTTATAAGATTTAGTTTTGTGTTTGTAACAAAACTTTTGCATAGTGAGAATCTTAACTTGGGAATAGAGATGAAATTTGATATATTTTCAAATCAAGAATTATTACAAGTATATCTTTATATAATTTAATGTTTTCAGTTTTATATTTATCCGTCAACGAAAAATTCATAAGAAAAATATAAAATGTAAGTCGTCAAAGTTTAGAAGAGGCTTTCTCTACACAAGTCTAAATAGTTGGTATATGTAAAGAGAAATTCGCTTTAGGCATTTTGAGAGCTTTCTTTTGTATGGCGTGAAACTTTCTGTGACCTCTACTCACGTAAAAGCGAAATCCCCCTTTCATAAAAATACGTTATTGCGGAGAAATATAAAACAGTTTTACGGTTTTCGGGTTAAATGAGATATTTAAGATTATTGGCCGTAAATATTTATTATATTATTCTATTAATATTTAGTGCATTATATCCTTATTGAGTATCATCATATTTTATGTACGTTCTAATAAAACGAAACGTTTGGTCGTTTGTAGCAGTGACTATAGCCATATAGTAAAAATAAAAAAAAAATGTATATTCTCACCTGCACGATGTTCCAGTACGGCACTATTTTTGCAATGCTTTCAGTGACTTCAGAACAGGCAGTGCCGAGAAGCATCACTAGTCGAGATTCTCTCTCCGTGTAAAGTGCATGAAAAAATCTATCCACGCCCACTCCAGGGTCACACTGATATAAAAATAATAATATTACGTAATATTTTGTTTAATTACATGAATATTTTATAAAGAAAACTTGATGATTCTAAACTAATTCTATAGATTTGACATAGTAATAGTGATCCTACGCTTTTCATTTACGAAATTGTCCGATTGCGAATTAATTATTTATGTTGTTTTAAATATTAAATGTATCAATAACATATAAATACATATTATTAAAGCTGTTTGCTGAAGTCAGTAGTCATTCATATAAATGCTCACATTAAAATTGACCTGGTTTATAAAATGTCAGCCAGAAACTATAATTGACAAGTAAATAAATAAATTTAAGGTGTAAAAGAATTATCCATTACAAGTACTCTACAGATGTCTCTCCCACAGATGACTCTACCTGTGCTCTGTATTTCAAAAAAACTTTGCGGGAAACCCGTTAGCTGTCAGTTAGAAATATTTTAATTTAGAGTCCATTTTATATTCTTTTATACTTTTGCTACCGTTGAAAAATGCATTAGTAAAATATAAAACGTTTTCGGCTAAAACCCCACAGGAAGTGAGTGTCGTGGATATAAAAAACTGGAACGATGTTTAGTGGATCGTAAATTTCCAGTCCATATTCGGAAAATTGGTTGATCGCTTCTAGAATGCCACAACATTTACCACAAATTGCGACACAAATTATAAGTATTATGTATATGAATAAGTTTAAAACCTGTGGAAGCTTACTGCGATTTGTTTTAAAAAGACTGGACGGTATATAAATAGATAGCAGCACTATAATATACATTATTATTATTTTAAGTGTTAATAATAATATATAAAATGTTTATATTGTTTTACCTTAGTATCATTGGTTATTAGGTGGAGTTCATATCCAGGTAGCAAAGTTCTCTGGTTAACATGATGAACAGCCAGCCTCGCCGCAGCTAGTTCTGACATTCCTTCCGCTCGTGGATAATCTCCAACTGACAGCTCAAACAAACCTAGGATTGAGACTATTCGACTGGTGCTTCTTTGTAAATCTGTACAAAAAATATACATTTTATTTTTATGAAAACTAATATCTAAGATGTATTTTTTGTAACACTTGTTATGTAGTGAAATGAAAATGATGCAACACAGGCAAATTATAAGAGACGAGGAAGATCATTAAGATCATGGATAGATACTTAAAAAAATGTGCCAAAAAGCAAAGCTAGATAATGTTTGATGAATAATATGAAAGAAATTTAAATTTAAAAAATTAAATAAAAATTTAATTTGTTCCCAAATAATTACATGAGTTTTTTTAAATAATTATATCTTATGAAAAGCGGTAGTTTAAAATTTAATACACTTGAAATATAGACGGTGATGATAATAATATATTTTGTTTTTTTTTTGTGCTTATAATAATAATTACTTTAAATGCGGAAATGAGACATTTGCCTTTAATAATAATCGGACCATGAAAACGCTTCATAAATTACATTTTAAATAAAATGCCCCTTAAAATCCACATCAAAATTATATCCAAGAAAAAGCAAATAAAAATGTGGGCCTTTCATAAACAATAAATCTAAAGCAATTGAATGTATTGTTTGTGAATTGAACGCAAGGAAAATGCTCTTTTCTTTAACTATTGTTATGAATATAAAAAGGTATGCAATGACAAATGCCTTTTGTAATTTTTATTTCATATAAACGACGGACGTTGCGGTAACGGTATTCGAAAAAAATACACGGCTTCTTTTCACAATGGAAGTTTCATATTAATTTATTGTGAATTACCGTCTACCTTTAAAGACGACCGGATCATTACGCTCTTCTAAACCGGAAAAACGTCCCTTAGAATTGTGACTTCACTTTATAACGCTATGTGGTTTTACCAAGTTACATAGACAGTAAATAATGTTTTAATTTATATAGTTGTGGATTTTCAGATAGAATTATTTATTAGGTTTTTGTAGGTCTAAAAGATTTGCGTTTAATATTGTGAATTATTGACATGTACATGGCGGCTTAGTTAGTTATTTGTATATTTTGTGATGACTTGAACATTAAAAATGATAAAAGGTGATTAGCTTCGAAGGTGACTTGCTTCAAGTTATTCGAAGAAGAAGATTTTAGGTAAGTTATATTTAGCAATTAAATTTTAATACTGTTTTATATTTTATGTAATCATAGCTTTATTATTTTTTTTTTAAGATTTTATTTTGGCAAATTCATATTAGTTAGGGGTCGAAAAGCGTAAAACGTATTGTTTTGTGGGCCGAACCTCTTAATTATTTCAAATTAATTAAAATTAAAAATAAAAGCACACCTGGAATATATTTTTTTTATAAAAATGTTCCGTAATTCAATTCGAAATGTTAATAATAATAAATAAAAGTGGAGTACCTAAATTTCTATTCAAAATTGACAAAAAAATTGACTTCATAACATACAGGTAAGTCGATCTTAATTACTATTATGTAAATTTATTTGATTTGACCAATTGTGAAAGGTACTATTTCCTTTTTTGTACTTCGTGACTACGTGTGTGGAAACTTTAATGATGATCGGTTGGGTAGCGAGACATAAATCTGAACAAACAAACAAACAAATGCAAATTTTCATACATAATATTAGTTAGCATAAAATGCATGAGAACGTATAGTCTACAAGAATTAAGAGGAACAAAGAGTGTCACGGCTAATGGCTTTGTTCTATATTATGCAAGGAACGTTAAAAACTACTTGGTGTCATTGAAGTAGTTTTTTATTCAGCGTCTTTATAATGGAATGATGATGAATTTATATAGTTTTATTATGGAATAAATATTTTTATATGTTGATTATAAAATAAATAAAATAACAATAAATAAGCTTTTTTATTCTATGCCATACTTTATTATATAGTATGCCATATGACTATATTTATTTTTGACATAAGAAGCATAAATTGGTTATTAATAAGGTAGGTATATAATTCGTATTAAATCATTAATTTAATAAAGTTTGTTTAAGTATTATTTTTTTAAATTGCATAATTGATTGTAGGTACATGTTATAAATATTAAAAATGTTCATTTTTGTATTATATTTTTAAGGTTTTATTTATTATTTTAATTTTTATTTTCAATGATTTTTATTTTGATAAATTATTTAATGAAAATATACACATTTTCGATTTTTTATAACGTTCTTTTAAATATTTACCGGCATGTTTAATTATATCTTTGTAGCTCTAGAACTTATTCCATATGTTTTTTGTTCTCCGCTGTACCTTAAGAATCTTGTTGTTTTATTTTTGTTTCTTTTTTTGAAGAATCGGATCTGTTTTCCAAGATAGACATATAAGTCGACATACATTATATATTCGTTTACTAAGACTGTTGTTGTGTTTGTTTGTTTGTTTGTTTTTTTAAACTGTTTGACATGATTTTAGTTTTCGATAGGTTAATCTCTAATCCTATTTGCTGGCTGGCTGGGATCAAGAGATTTGATTATTTGTTATAGTTTATCGCTTGTTTCTGATAGTAGGACTAGGTAATCTGCAAATCTCTAACTGACTTAGTTCTTTATCACTGATTTTTAGCTCATAACCTATTCAGTTATCCAATTCAGTTTATTTATCATTGATTCCAGTACTGCATTAAATACCTTTAGCGACAGTGGGTGAGATACTCCTCTCTTCTAATTGAAAAACTATGACCAGTCGATTCTCGTTTGACTCTACCTGTTATTTTGCAGTATATGTTTTCGACGATCCCGAATTGGTCGAAGCCGACCTCCAAAGCCTTGAACACAGGCGTAAAATTGCTAGCCTCTCAGTATTCTATAGGATACATTTTGGTGAGTGTGCGCAGGAACTACACGACTTAGTTCCCCCGTCCCCCTTCCATCACCGGACGTCCCGACGCACGGCAGGTATCCATCCTTTTGTTGTGGACATTCCACCTGTCCGAACGAAGCGCTTTGCTTCCTCATTTTTAGTGCGTACAGCGAAGGACTGGAACAATTTGCCTGCGTCGGTATTTCCGGCCAAATATAATGTGGGTGTCTTCAAGAGAAGAGTGAATAGGTTGCTAGGGCAATGCGCCTTACCATCTAAGACTACATTCCACTTACCATCAGGTGGAATGTAGTCTATCGCTCAGGATATGTTGATACATATGGTTATTGTGTTAAACTGGCTTCGAAAATGTTCTCTGTTGTTGTTTATATGTATATTTATTGAGTTCTTTTTGAGAGGGGTCGGTGATTGCATTTTTTTTTAATTTTTAGGGTTCCGTACCCAAAGGGTAAAAAACGGAACCCTATTACTAAGACTCCGATGTCCGTCCGTCCGTCCGTCCGTCCGTCCGTCCGTCTGTCTGTCACGAGGCTGTATCTCATGAACCGTTATAGCTAGAGAGTTGAAATTTTCACAGATGATGTATTTCTGTTGCCGCTATAACAACAAATACTAAAAACTAGAATAATATAATTATTTAAGGGGGCTCCCATACAACAAACGTGATTTTTTTTTGTTTGTCTATATGTCATGAACTTTTATAGCTAGATAGTTGAAATCTTCACAGATGATGTATTTCTGCTGCCGCAATAAAATACGAAAATATAGATAATAATAGTACGGAACCCTTCGTGCGCGAGTCCGACTCGCACTTGGCCGGTTTTTTTTGTTTATTGTTATTGATTTGAAGGTTTTTTAAAAAAGCAAATTTTGTAAATCAGTTGATATAAACATTTTTGTACAAATATCGTATTTTGGTCTTTAAGACGAAACTTTGCTTATTAGAAATTCCGTTTTCCTTTTATTGCGTATTGTAATTCAATCGAGATAAGTACGAGGAAAAAGAAAGTTATAAAATGAACGATTCCGAAAGAATAAGAAAGATTTGTGTAATGTTTTAATAATACGAATGGTTTACTTATAATTTAGATGTATATCCGCTATAGATAAATTGATTGTTATTGTATCTGTATTTTAATGGATTAGAAGAAACGGAGAAGTTTGTCTTGTAATCTTAATTTAAAGATGGTAATTTTGGTGAATATATTATATTATATAATATATTTGAATGTAGATTCAAATGCGTTGCGACTTTGCGAAATTGTGAAGCATTAATACAAAACTAAAAAAGAGAGGAACAATGTAGGTGTTGCGGCGTCTGTGTCTGTCAGTGAAAGGACGAATCATTCGTGGTACAAATACAATATGTAGTATTTTAGTAGTATTTTACATAGATTTTTTCTTTTATTCATTTATTTAGTACTTATTACCCAAAACAGACGAATTTAATGCCTTAAAGCAGTCTCTGATAGTCATAAAAATATAGTAAGTAAAATATAGTACAGATAAAAAGAGGTTCGCTTAGAACATATAAAACATGAATACAAAAAGAAACAATTAAAAAACAACAATAAATAATTGTATAAAATTGTGTGCATTTAACACTCAACACACAATGTAAATTTAACACACGTATAAATTTTAAATACTTATTTGCAATAAAACTACATACCTACATAATTATAAATATGATATACGTACAGTAATTGTATGTTTACATTTCAAGTACTGTGGACATACGGGATTGTTAAGGATATTGAACAAATGAAAAGTTCCTGGAGGATTTTCGCCCTCATATAATAACCCAGTTTAGCTTTGAATACTAAGGAGATATGTGGTCATTTTTTGCGAAGTCCAAAAACAAAGTGAATGCAACGAGAAGACGATTCATTTTTTTATATGTCATTCGGAGGTGTCAGGGCAGCCGACATTAGCTTAGCCAAAAATAGAAAAGATTCGTGATAGCACTAGCTGAGTTTTAGTTCGAATGGGTAAAACATTTTTGTGATGATATAACGCATAGAACTAGTCACATAGTGACAAAATTCATTTATGTGGAGATTCCAATATAATGTTGTATTAATGTTGAGGTTTAGATTTTGTTTACAGCAGATAAAAAAGGAATGTTTATGTTGTCATAAGACAGTGACATCCATCAATAGTTTCCAATTTAAGTAGCTGTCATTGACTATCTACTATTAAAGGGTTTAGATTAATACCAAAATTTAAAAAACGAGTATGTTTCAAGTCAGAAATTAAAGAAGCAATGGCATTATCAATGTTGTCAGGCTTAATACAGATGTCAGCATATGTTAGGAGATAATAAGATATTTTGTTATGAAGTTGATAAACAGAGAAAATAAAAGTGGACAAAGTACGCCTTGTGCTACACCAGCGGTCAAGTCACACCAATCAGACAAAGCAATGTTGACGAGTACCACTTGCTGGTGACCACGAAGATAGATAGATTGATCGAAGAATCAGTAATATTATTGTGGATGTATTAGCAGCTCCAACCATCTGATTGCACCGATCCCTTAACTTTTATAAAGACTCCAGTTAATCACCACAACGATTACCCTTAAATTCACGAATAGTACTATCCCATTTTGTCTTTGCTGCTAATCTGTTCTGTTATTCATGGTAATGTTAAATGTCTCAATTTAACAGCTATTACTGGAACCTGCCTGCTATAAATGTTTAAAATCGCATTATTAAAATATTCAACCGTATCAATTTAATTATTCATATTCAGGACATTCGATCAGTTTATAAAAGTAGCATTTATAAGAAAATTTTCTAGGTTTAATTAGGAGAAACTCTGCAAGTGCAACACTGCGGGTTTCAGTCAGACTTTTCAGGGAACTTGTTGAGAATAGGACGGCATTTATTATCGAAAGCATTTCCAATCTGTTGACAGGATTTCAATAAACTGCCTTGACGTCATCAAGCTTCAGCTTGTCATGAAATAAGGATAGAATATGTGCTGGAAGATTTTCACTCTGCGACACTTCGACAATAACAAGAACTTTCTTCTTTGTCTTGTCTCAGCCATATCAACAGTTTTTAAGACTTCAGCTGTACTTTCTGCTAAAGTAGTAGTAGTGTGTACCAGAGTGTGTGCATGCTGCTTAAAGTTTGAAAAATCCTTACTTAATCTAAACATTGTTAGATTGGTGGACGGAGATGCTTTAAATGGAGATTCAAATTCTGACAACCTTGCTCGTAATTGTGAATGTACTGACCTTTGTACTTCAATAATAGTATCGATGGTAGCCATGATCCAGGGATTAAGACAAAAATAATAGTGTAATAAGAAGTAGTAGATAATTTCTTGTGTTCTCAGTATAAAAGTGATTATTACAAGACAGATATGTGCAAGAGAAACTTAAACTGTACTCATAGGGCCATAATTATTTATGTGAGTGAGTGTTAAACACTAATTAGCTAATTATAAATAGTAGAATTCGTCATAAAGAATTATTTGCTAATCAATTACAAGAATTAAATAGATTAACACAGCACAAAGCACGTGTGCACTTATTTCCGCCAACCGCAAAAAAAAACGAACTAGCCGCAGTCAAATGACAACAATTGGGCTCTAGGATAAAATAATAGATTAAATGTAAGACGATTGATTTATAGTATAAGATAAAGCGGGTAGTGATATGGTAGCTTAATAGACCAACCGGACGGTTTCACATATGCTAGGGGTTTGAATCTTTCCGTATCGGTGTATTTTTATTTTAAACTTATTAAACAAATATTGAAGGTTATGAAAATGTATCCAATATTCACTTTTGGAAATATATAAAAACTACTTTGAAACTGACTATCACACGACTGCCGTAATGTATAGTCGAGTGGAAAATGTTTTTACGTACAACATAAATGACGTACATATACTTTAAATATTTGAGATTTAATGGTATTAGAAATTCAGTTCATCAGTAATATTCGAGATAAATATATCTGAATATTTAGTGATATTAGTAAAACGAGACCCGACATTTCGCTTCCTAACTTGAGCACTTTGCATTAGGAACATGCGACGCCTCGATGTTAATGTATTTTGGTTTAGAAACTATACGTCAAACATATCTTAAACCTTCAAATTAGAAATGAGAACAAATCCAAAGACGATAAATTTATTTAAGGAAGAAATTCAAGTTTGCAAAACTTATTATGACTAATAAAATAAACAAAAGATCTGTGAGCAAATTTAAAATATTTCCTGTCCTTTCATTTTAATTACAAAGTTATTATTTAATTTGCCTGTGCTCTTAATTATTTAATTTAAATGCTTATACATTATTCGGTCCAATTAATTTGAAATAAAACGTTTCTATTTGTCTTTTAATCAAAGCTAAAAATTACTTTCTCATCATATTTTCTGGTTTTCTCAATATAGCGATTTTTTTATTATTACTGTAACACGGTTTGTGTGAATATAATAGTAGAATGGTGGAAAAACACTTTTGTGCTACAAAATATATCAAAGTCGACACATTAATCGAAAAATATTTTGATAAATATTTTTTTGTAAACCAGTTCTTATGAAATAAGGAATATTTATAAGAAAAAAATAATTATATTGTTTAAATTACCTATCTAAAATCTTCTAGGGATAAAAAGTAGTTGAAACCCTTAAATTTTAGGAATAAAAAATAATTATTGAAAAAATATAGTATATTATTATTAATTTGATATATGAGCATTTTTGACGACTGCTGGGAACTTATTACCTTTCAGATATACAAGATGATCAATCATCGATTAACTATTTTGATATAATATCATCACCTGCCAAATTATCCAGGCCTATTACTTAATATCAAAGTGATCTGAGACGCTTCCTAAAAAAAGAAATAAATATGGCTTCGTAATACCATAAATGTTTTTAATATAAAACACATATGGCACTAATGATACTTGTTATGATAAAGAAATAAGTATTATAGAAATAATTTAACAAATTTTCTACAGAACTCAGACAAAATGAGTTTTAGTTAAAAGATATACACACTTATATCATTTCGTCATATTAAGGTAAGGTATATATTTTATAAAATATTTTTAGGACTAGGAAATAGAGACTCAATATATAATACAATATCTGTTAAAGCTCTGAGCTTGTCGGCTGAGATAGGGGAAGTGTGAGACGGATGCTTCATACGGTGATTAGTAAACGTCCCAGCGTCGATATTAAAATTATAATGTTTATATGTTGTCATATTTTTGGAAATAAATTAGTTTAACTTTGAGGATTTTTTTCTATCATTTAACAATAAAGCCTGAGTTCAGTACTCGATCACATATTCTACAGACAATAATTTAACAGAGTGTATTTCTTGAAATAAATATTTGTAATTTTTTTAAATTGTTGCTGTGGTATAATAGCTTTTGTTTGTTCTTTCTAAAAGCAATTAATACATTTATATTCAAAGAAAACAATAATCAAATTTAATGAAAGGAAATCAATTGTTATATTTCAAACACTATTTGTTTGTTATTTCAAGCCTGAAATAAACGCCCTTTGATGTTTAAAATTTCATAATTTTTATTAAACATTCCGCATTCTGCTTTGAACATTTATTGTTGATGTTTTAAAAGTTGAATTTAAATTTGACATGTGTTATTTAATAAAACAATATACATTTTAAACTTAACCAACAAAATGTATAATTGATAACTTGTCTTATTACTAACTTATTTTTTTTAGCTAGTAATGTAATAAAACCATACAATATAAAAGCAACGGGCCAAATCCTGGTTCTAATAAGCCATCTAAGATCACTTTAAATTTATAAATGAATTTTTAGTTTTATTGTTATTCTAGAATAACAATAAAACTAAAAATTCATTTATAAATCAATATCAAAAGCCATATTGTTTGTGAAAGTAGGAAAACTCCATTGTTAATTTTATTCCATCTTTTGTCTGAGGCAGTAAGCTAACACCAAAATTCATTTTATTTACAAAAAAAAAAATTGTTTCTCATATGTTACTTGAAGTGACTAAGATTAAAGCACAGTTTTAAATACTGTCATTTTAGTTAAAGTATTGTAATATTTTTTTGTTATTTCACTGAGCCTGTGAGATTATTAAAAGTTTAGAATGTCTTAAAAAGGAACAACTTTCTAAAATAATCGTTACTACTGCCAGTTAACTTCGCTAAAATGTAGGTTTAACTTGAATCATAATATAACATAGAAACTAATAGAAACAATTGTTACTTTTCTTTTGATAGAACGAACAATAATTCTGTACAATATTTATTAATAATGTTCAAGTAGTTTTTCAAAGAAAAACTAATTTAAAATTTAAGCCCAGTAATATATAGTTATATTTTATTTTTAATATCGATGCTGAGACTAATCACTGTATGTTGCATCCGCCTCTCACTTCCCGTATCTCAGCTGACTAGCTCCGAGCTCCGACAGATATTATGTTATATTTATTGAGTTTCTGTATCAATAACTAGAAGTAGTTCAAAAATATATATACCTTATATTACTTACTAAGTATCGGTAGTGTCATCTGTGTTATATAAATACGAAGTCATATCTGTTTCCATTGTCTTAAGAATCGTCTGAGATCACTTTGATGCCTGGAGAATCTGGCAGGTAATAAAATTAAGTCAAAATGTTCTATGTAAGGTTATATTGTATGGTTGTAAAGTTAAAGAGTTCTTCACAGTCGTCAAAAACATGAATATTTCAAGATAATAGATATATTTATGTAATTTTAAAATATTACGAAGTGATTGAATGAATATGTTGACATTCGTTTCGTTCGTGTCCGTGTTCGTGTCGTTCGTGACAAAAAAAATAATATACTGTCATGTTACGTTAATATTAAAAAAAAATTGAGAAACATATAATAAATGTTATTAATAAAAAAAAATACATGAAATTCGGAACCTATACCGAAATCTGGACTTTTATCAGGCTTTCCGTAGCACACGTAAAATCATCGACATATTGATTAGGTACCATAAAGCGATTATAATCCCAAGTTGGCAGAAAAGTAACTATCTATTCTTGGAATAACATAGTTATCAGAGAATAAACTGTTACTTTTGCTATCCAAAGATCATTCAGCGTAAATTAGAATTATGAACACTTATTCCGTTCTTTTGAAAATTGGATTCAGTTAGAAATCCCAAATGAATTTCAGCATTAAAACTGTTGAAAACTTAATTTGATCCATTAAAGAATCAGTTTAAATCGTGAAGTATGGTTGAAGTACAAAGATAGGAACAGCATTCATATATATCAAAGTAAAAGTTTTATAAAATATATTTTTGGATTATTAATTATAATGTAATTATTTTATCGCCTATTTGATATTATGCACTCATTTCTTCAATATCCAGTTATTAATTATAATTATAACATTTCAATACTAGTTATACTAAAATATATCACTGCAATTTAGTAACACTGAATTTCCGAATTGAATTCCTTGCAATCGGAGCTCACCTTGATACATTTGGTGAGCCCATTAAAGTGGACGATGAGTTTATTAGATTAATGTATACACAAGCTGATTCTCTTTGAATGCCAACGGATAACATCATTGACCAGAGAGTGTTTCAATCTGTCTCACTGGGTTTAATTATGTTTAAACACGTAGTAAAATACTATGTTTGAGCTCGATTTTCCGCTAAGTTTCATATAGATTTTTTTTGGTTTGAATTTAGGGATTACCAAAATATAACAACATCACCAATAATCAGTTCAGATTGTCCAACGATTAGTTTCTCACGTAATATAATGTATTTAAGTGGATAACATTTTGGGTATACTAATAAGTCGATAAATATATTTCAAAGTATTTCAAAGAGTAGATTTTCGTTTCCATAATATTTTGTTTTATTCATAAAATTTTACTATTAGTAATTTATTTAATTATAACTAATATTTTACTATTATTAAAATGAAACTTTTTGAATTAGATCTCATCGCTATATAAAGGTCTACATATAGTTTGTTAACAAAGTTGTATATTTTCAGAATAGTTATGATAGTTACATTGTATCATGTTGTTTGTTATATCTGCACAGGATAATGAAAATTCAATAGGACCCAAAATGTAGCCCTGTGGGAGACTCCTGGTAACCATTTTACATTTAGATTGAGAGTATGAGTCATCTTCGTATGTAAATTCTATAGTTGGATTTCTATATATAAGATAGGTTGTTTGGTGGTGTGCAATGGTGTGCATTTAATTTATTTTCCTTGATCCTTTTAGACTATTGTATCCGATGGAATCTACGTAGCTATGAAGTAAATAATCTAAGATCTATGATAGCAATTTGACCATAGTATTTGAATATAGTCTTTGGCTTAAACGTGTATTGTTCGTGCACAGTTCTAATAAAAGAAATTCATTGAGATTGCAAATGTCACAGTCAACAGTCATATTTTTTTATATTTATATCTATACAGACATACTAGACTTGTCTGGATTTTGCTATGTTGCAATTATATTTTAAGTTCGTGTGCGAAAAAAAATAATGTTTGCTTAAAGTTTTTGTTATTGACTTCTTAAAGATTTATGTAAACGTCAAACATACATATCCACATATGTATTTAAGAAGCCGACTATTGATTCCGGAGGTAGATATATATATATATAGGTACATTCATGGCGGGCGGTAGTTCGTGTCCTCATTATTTTTTGGCTACGTTTGTTCAGTATTATTAGTTGTAATGTGGTTAGTAATTTGTGTTAGCAGTTTTTATATGGCGCAGATTAAGAGCCAAAATACCTCTCCGAAAATAAAAACCAATAGAACGCATTTCTGCGAGCGAGGCTTATGTGTCGTAAATGATATCCGGGTACATTCGGAGCACAACCTTCCTCTTCATGCTCAACCAGGTTTAATTAATTCTCAAAATATTTAGGTTATGTAAATTCCTTGCGATAAGAAACTCACTATGATCTCATTCTTTAATTGTATTCTTCATTCACCAAGAATGCAATTAAAATTTCAATTCTGACATATATTATCCTAACATTTTAATTTGCAGAGAAAAAAATAACAAAAGTAAATCTAAACACTGGATTACATTACTAATCCCGAGGGCTAAGATTTTTGTGAATTAGCTTCTTTATCATATCATATTACTTATTATATTATTCTATTTTTTTTTGATGCCAGAAGCAGAAGAAGAAAATTATGAAAAATGAAGACACATGCAACAAATTTAGAGATCTTTAGTATTATTATTGTTACACTAAAAGCAAAATAAATATAACATTCAAACTAAAATAGGAAGAAAGTTGTATTCATAAAGTTTTCTTGACTTAATAAGAACCATCTCGACGAGCTCGATAGCTTTCGATTAAAAAAAACCGCATTCAAATCCGTCCACGCGTTTGGCCGGAAATTTGCCACAGACAGATACACAGATACACAGATACACAGATCGACAAGTCAAACTTATAACACCGCTCTTTTTAGTCGGGGGTTAAAAAGATTTGATATGAAGTGGACTAGTAGGTTGGTCAATGAAGTCTATTGAGAATTTAATTATGATAATTTATATATAAAAGCACAAAGTTGACATTCTTATAACAAAAAACTTAAAATTGAGTTTTGAACTTGAAATTGTTTCCGAATACTTGGAGATACAGTTCAAAAGATAACAAAAACCTTACAACTTCCATATTTTTAAAAAAATTTATGACCTTTATGTTCTACAGCATTTTATCTGAAAAATAATGAATTATTTTTAATAAAGATTATTTTTTTTCCAGAAAATTTGTAATTAATCTCCAATCTTATATTATAGCTGAAGAAGTTGTGTTATTGCATAGTCATGTTTGTGGTTGTATCGAGATAAGTTGCTATTAATAAGTATAATATATATAATAAGTAACAGAAATTACAAGGCTTTAAGGAGCATCAACATTACGGAAATTTCTCTGAAACAAGACAATTTTTTATGAAGAGTGTTATATTCTCATATAACGTGAAATTGCTTATTAGACAATTGTTAATTTCCCACGCATCATCGAATTGCTGATTAGATGTTGGTTCATTATTTCAAACATTAGAATTGGAGAATGTAATGATCTCATATCAGATTATTGTTTGTTGAATTTGCTTTTCTACAATTCTTTCAATCATCATTCTTAAAATTCTAACTTTAAGTGACACATAGCTTTGTAAGTTAGTAATAACCAGTTATTAATAAATCATGTTTGGGTTGAGATAGTCGTAATCTTCTTAATCGGTAGAATAACCAAATTTAGAATTATTAAAGTCAAAGTCAATGTAAAAAAAATACATGAAAATGTTTTACATTTATTTGGACACTACAAGATTATATAGTATAATAGTTAGAGTTTGATTTGATTCTAGTTATTTGGATCCTACTAAGGTCTCTGGTCTTATTGACGCGAGGACAATGAGTAACGATTAGTTCCTTAGAATACGATCTTCTTGTATTTCTCACTATCATTACTTTTTAAATTATATTTGTCTTGAGAATATAAACAATTTTAAAAATTAAACCACCTTCAAAAAAGATAAAATATTTTGGAGAGAATGATTGTATAGGAAGTGGATTTCTTTGTTAAAGATCAATTAAAGAAACTGTCACCGACTTTTAAAAAAGGAGTATTAATCTGGATTACTTGTTATGTAATACAACCTTTTCAGAGTAAAAAATAAAACTTAAATTTAAATCTTAACGAACACACTAGTTTCAACAAAGAGTGGTCGTTGTGTAACTCTCAAATCTGAATTTTAATAATGCGAGAACTTTCTAACAAATTTAATATAATATTATATACTCTTAATATAATATATTTAATATAATTATTATAATATATTTTTTCTATAATATATGACAAGACAATTGTACATTTCATGCTATTTTTGGAGCCAGTATACTTTAAAAAGGATTCGTTTCCCCTGAAAACAGTATAGAAACTTAAATGAATGTTCGTCCCCATGAGATAAGGGTAGATCATGGCAGTATGTCAGTATCTGACTTACATAGTAGTTCGTATTCTGAAGAGGAAAGAATTCTCAGGCATGTAAGGTATTCATTACCATAAATATCTTTTTTATGACACCATTAAGTATGTTCTTTTGTGCACTTAGACGAAACATTTTCATAACAGTACAATAAAGTTCTCTCTGCACAAAAACAATTTAGACGCTTATATACAACTGTAAGTAAAGGCAACTTTGTAGGCACGGATCTTGATGAGGGACTCAGCTTGATACTGGGTGGAACATAAACTATTGGACTACTAAAAGCTTTACCTAACGCAAGCAACTGTGAAAGCTTTGTTAATTCTCGTAGAGAAGGATTTGTTAGATATGAGTACAAACTTATTAATAGAATGTATAATATAACTTCACATTTATTTTCTTAAACGATATTAAAATTCTCAAATGTTACAAGCTACATATATGTATTGTTAAAATTTTCAATTAAAAAACAATTTGAAAATTATATTACTCTTAGATATAATTCACAAAAGAGATCCAGGTTTGCCATTATCATTATCTGATAGTATTGGCCTAAATTTGATATTCTTAGAGTATTGCAGTAGACAGTAGGTTACATACTTTTTATTTTATGAATCCAGACGAGTAAGTATATTATACAATAAACATGTATTATCGGTAAGTATTGAATCATATTATAAAAGAAAATAAAATCGCCGTTTTGTTCAATTCTTTTAATGTAATTTGGCAAATTTGTGGACATTTGTGTGTTACAAAGAGTTGCAGATGTGTTACCAACCTTGAGATACAGGGTGTGACAAAGGGGGAGTGGGGGTATTCCATATTCCACGGTATAGGTACAGTATTCATTTTGCTCGCTCGTGGTTTCTATGTTGTGTACGAGCTGCATATAAACGACTAGGTACAAATCGAACCACTCATAAATTTATTTATAATTAAAGAGCTTCATCTAAGTATTCTACAGTTAATACAGTTATATATATATCTATTATTATTTTTTTTAGTTGAATTATTATAGCTAATAGTATTACCATGCTTAAGTTTACTCATAAAATATAAGTAAGAGTTGGATAATGTTAAATAATTGATCAGAATTAAGCGAAAATATTGAACAAATAAATATATGTGAAGAAGGTAAGTTAATAAGTTTATAACGTAGTACACGCTACTTATACAACCTGCGAAAAAAAACCCCGTAAAGAATTACGTTCTGCTGAACGGCTACTACCGAGAGAACAGATTTAATAAATATTCATGACCTCTTCTGTACGTGCTACGAAATACACGGTAATAAGTTTTACAAACGTGTATAAACTATTTTCATCTGATTTTTCCTTGACCCGTAGTGTCTTACATTATTTGTTAATTCCAAACTTTTGAGATAATTTCGGTACCTTGATTTGTATACATTTGCAGATTGTATAACATTACACACGGTTCATGTAATTTTATATAAAATAATCACATATTTCATTTGTATTTATTGTACAAATATAATATATTTTTATAGTATTATTATATCAATTCAATGAAATAGGTACAACTCGATGCACGAAAATAATTAAAAACGCCGTAAATAAAGTAAAAATGGTATGTTCTTTAATTAAGTTTTTGGCTGTATAATATATATATATATTTATTCGAAAAGATAGTGATTGAATTTCATAATCTAGAATTGATTTATTTCCCATCTTAAGCTTTGTCCCTTAAAGTAATAAATTGAAGGCAATAGCTTTCGTAATTAATTGCGAGACTAATTTTAAAATTCACTTAGGTCCTTAATCTCGTTCACTTTCAATACTCATTTCACTAAAATAAAAGCCTTAAGAGGGTGAGGGAAACAAAAGTGGAGTGAGCAGTGATGGCAGTTGCTTATTTTGGATCTACTATGCTTCTGTGACAGTATAGTAGTATGACAATAAAATCCGTATCTGTAAAGCCTTAAATTCGTTACTGCGTATTGTAAATCAATCGAAATAAATTTATTGTACATGTATCCAAATTTTACGAGATTGGTGAAAAGCTCCCTAAATATAATAAAAACAATACAATTTTGTTAAATAAAAATCCTTTTGCTAGTAAGTTAAAATGTATTGTATTACGAACAATATCATGTAAAATAAATTAGTCGCAGTAAACTGAACAATTTAAAAATTATTCATGCTTTTACAAAAAGCACAAAACTACTGTGAAAGAAGACTTACTCGTATGCGGTTTCCGGAGGTTTTACAGCCGAATAAAGCCGTCTCGCATCCGCCGAAGCGTGAAGTACAGTCGAGTGAGAAATATTTTACTTTAATTAAAAATACAGGGATATATCATTGTTAGTTATATATATCAGAGATAAATTAAATGTAAAAAAAAAGAAATTGTATATTTTTTAATTTTTATATTCTTTTTATTATAGAAAAGTAATGAATATTTATTGAAATATAATTGATTGTTAAAAGTATTAATGCAAATAAGTAAAATAAATTAAAAAACGTTCATTAAGAAACGAGATAAATATACCTGACTATTCAGTGATATTTGGGTACAAACACATTAGTAAAACGAGACCCGATATTTCGACTCCGAACTTGAGCACTCTACATTAGGAACACGCGACGCCATGATGTTAATCTATTTAGGCCTAGAAATTACACCCCAAATATATCTTACACCTGCAAGCTCGTAGATAAAATATATTGTAAAAGTTACTCAATCAATATATTAATAAAAAACATCATAAATATACATAATAAATAAATAAAAAGCCTTTTATTACTCGAATAATTACAGTGATTTAATTTTTACATTTTTTCTCTTTCTTTGGCAATTGGTTTCCAATTTATATAAATATTATGGAATAAATGTATATTAAACTATTAGGGGTTGAGGTTGCCAATGATAAAATGTAATGAAATTAAATAATACAGTCATTTTCAAAGGAGTCACAGGTAATTTTATAAATACGTTAGCTGATATGAAACATTTATATTTTTTATTACTGAATGTGTGTGAAAATAGTAAAATATACATTTCGTTCATTTTAATCAAAAGCTTTTATGATTATATTTCTTGGTTCCTGAAAATTAACTAAGTTTCGTACTAACTTTCATTTATTTTGGGTTTGAATTTACAAAAAACTTTGTCTTACGTTAGTTATAAAAGCTTCATTAAAATTCAAAGATTGGAAACTTTCGAACTATTTGCATGTTGATAGATGTTATTTAGAATAAGTTTTTTTAGATAATTAACTCTTTAGATAAAAATCAATATTATTTTTATGTACAATTATACTTTATTAGACAGAACGAGATAAGGTAAGGCTCATAAAAATCAGGATATTTATACTTGAAAGATAACGCTATACTGTAAATATTTGAATACTTTCATTCTTAGTTAGGTTTATTTTATCAAGGAATAAAAATAAGCTACTAATTAAATTTAGAGCAATAATATATATAGATATAGGCAATAATAATAATTAGTCTTTTATCAAAATTCCCAAAATTTAAATATTATTTAGAATTTATAGCTCACCTGTGGTGAAGTAGGATGTTAACAAAAGCCAAGAAGACAAAACAAAGTATAAAACTTAGAATTATTTAATGTCCTGCAAGTACAGTCATATTTCGTTAAAACATTTTATGCATTTGATTTATCATGTTCCTGTCAACAGCACGGTAATTAATTATGAAAAAGAATTAATATACATGTATGGTTTGAATGCTTATTTGTATATAAACTATTTTATTATGGCCGAATCTACAATTTCAACGAATCTATCCTACAATGCTTATAATAGTAAACGAAAGGCATTTAAATTGAAATAACTGAAAGCCTTAAGGAGTAAGAAACATAAATAAATTCTTTATGTTTGTGGTAGTAATCAAAATTTCAAAGAAGTTCAGTTGCACTTCTTTTTTCAGTTCTTTTCAGTTCTTATTTTATTAAATCTTGCAACATAATGGCAATGCGACATGGTTTTGTTCAGACTTGTTAACTTTGTATGCAGTCTGTATAACTTGTTGTTTTGTAAAAGGCTTGTTGCTCAATGGAGGTCACTTTGTTAACAAACTAGGCTGACCTATAGTTTGACATTTAAGGCCGGTCTGTGATTCAGTTTGCTTACTTAGTGGTAGTTGAAGTAAATTACTGTTATCGGATGAGAGTTTATACTCAAATATTTAAGATATTGGAAAGGTTAAGTTTTGATAGATAAAATGAAATGGTGAAGATATTGAATTATAATACATAGGTATTATTGGTATATATAATCTAAACGTAATGTGTTCTCAATGTAGTCTACGAAAATCCATGAATCAAAGGTGACAATCTAATATGAACATAATAAATATCGAGTAATATCTATATAAAAAACTTTTTGTTAAAAGGCGTATGCAAGTCCAGTTTTTTTAAGTTTTAAATATGTTTTCTACAGCTCTACTTTTATTACACTCAACAAGTAGATGTAAGTATGTTTCTAGGATTCTTATAACTAAAACCCTCAAAATTTTCCTTTCTTTTCTGTACGTTGTCTGTCAGTCAACCGCAAAAACCTATTGTAATAATTAATTCTACTAGTAAATACACTTAGTATTTATTGTTACAAATAAATTAATTTTATGACCAACTTATTAATATAAAAATAAACAAACAAATACTAATAAAGTATATATAGATAGAACGAAGTAGGTAAAATTATCAGCAACAATTTTTCTAATCTAGAGAGATGTACTCTCTAGATTAGAAAAATACAAACTTTTGTACATGCTAGGCTATTGTTTCTTAGTTACCCTGTAAGTAATAAAAGTTTGAAAGTTAACAAGCTATGTGTATTCTTCTGTAATACCAAATAATTGTTTATGTAGTACATGAATATTACATTCCCATGCATCGCGGAATAGATGACTAGATGATGGTGCAAAATGCCAGACATATCGCGTGTGAATCCGAGAAACTAATGACAGAGTACCTGGAACCTTTGTTTGTAACATTTGTTTTTCTGTAATTCTTTGTGTTATATTAATTTTGAAGCTTACTATTGTTAGTATCAACAGTTAGTAAGAAACGGTTATTAATAAATAATAAATCTGTAATAATGAGTGAGCATTGATTTGAATTTATATATTATTAAACTAAATATAAGGTATCAAATCAATATACATTTTATATATTTTTTTATTATTTTTACACATTTTTTGTGTTTATTACAATATCAAGAAGATTTATTTATGTCTTACAATAAAGAATGATAGCCCCAAAGTTATGTATTACAGCTAAGAATATAATACCTTGGCCCAACCATCAATTGAACTTTACACTTTCTTATTGACAGTTTAACAGTTTATCTTTGTCACTGTTGTTTTAAACTAAGTGCATAGTTTACTGAGAAATTTGCTAGTCATTGATACTGCTAGTTTAAAGGAAGCTGAGTATTATATTATTATTAAATTATATTATATTTAAGGAGGAGTGAACAAAAAATCAGATATAGGATGTTTTCAAATGTTTAATGAAATGTTGTTTCCGGTTTTAAAAGAAAAGATTGATTCAAAGTGCTAAACGCAAAATATGATTGCGTTGTTGATATTATTTATTGATAGTATTGTCGTATGTCGTATGAGTGTTAGTGTCTATACAAATAATAAAAGAGGCAAGACGAGAGATCGATTCTTTTCTCTGTCTAATCACACATGCAAGAAAAAGAGATAGATAGGTAGCCTCATTTGCTTTATCTTTTTCTTAATCGACACTTTTAAGTCTGGCTTCCTGACTCTATGTATAATAACTCTATGATATAAATTCAAAATTCTTAGCAGCGCAAGTGAGACGAAAATGTTTTATTTCGAATTTAAAAACCTTTAAAAAAACGACTATCAGTTTATTGAACAATTTTAACGAACAGATTAAATGAAAACATGCGGTTTAATAACAGTTCTGTCTACGCCAGCGATTCTGTTTTAGACGGGTTTGCAATCTACCACTATAGGTTAAGCCAACTTTATAGGCACAGCTCTAGGCGAGAGAGCTCAGCTCTAAGCTGGAAAATAAACCATATTTAGGTTAAGCTCTTAGTAATGCAACTGTGAAAACCTGGTTGAATTTCTTAAAGTGCTTTTGTATTTAGATAACTTACTATGATTTATTACAGCCAATAATATTAGAACCGTAGTGAATTTGAAAGTGACGTTGGTAGTAATTAGAAAACCCTAGTTAGTGAACTCATTGCATTTGTGGTGTTTTGGTAAACTTAACCAGATTTAAAAAAATGTAAATATCTATATATATAAAGAAGGATGTTTGTATATATGAAATCGATGAACTCAGAAACTATTGGACCGATGATTATGAAAATTGGTATGTATATGTATTTTTTCACGGAGAAGGTTTATATGGTATGCCCATTGATGTAACTCGCCACCAGGCGGCGCTGTCAAATATAGACTTCCGCTCCGTTCAACCGATTGTCATAAAAGTTGGTATGACCATGTATGTTTCCTCGAGGAAAACGAATATGCTATGTCCATTGATGTAACTCGCCACCAGGCGGCGCTGTCAAATATCGACTTCCGCCCCGTTCAACCGATTGTCATAAAAATTGGTATGACCATGTATTTTTCCTCGAAGAAAACGAATATGCTATGCCCATTGATGTAACTTGCCACCAGGTAAAGTAAGGGTTAGCCCAGCGAAGCGGCCTGGGTTCGCTAGGATTATATAAAATAATACAAGTCGTATTGTTTTAGTCGTAGAATAATATTATGACGTATGAAGATTTATAATTTTTTATGAGAAAATACATGTAGTTCATAAAAACTACATATTGGTATTTAAAAATTTTAAGTTACAATAACTTATAAAATTAAATTTTAAGGGATTGAATGATATTACACTTTAAACATTAAGTAAGAGAACTTTTGCGGCTATTAGTTCTTTAAGACGCTGTTTACCAATTCTGACCAAAAATAATGCTTGCGAAAACAAATAAAAAAAATATTCGTACCCGGTTCAAGTTTGTATAACGAAAATATGACTATCTTTCTCAATTTGGCAAACGACTCAAGTGGTCCTATCCGACTCGGCCGAAATATACACACTCTTTTACATTTGAACTGTCTCTTATTTAGTCCTTTTATCTCTTTCTATTTATACTTAAAATTCCATTTCAAAATTCAAAATTGTACAATAATTTATTTGTCGTTAGAGCTATCATAATTTGAGAACGCCTTACCATTCAACTTAAGACAATTCCCAAATATATTTATCTTTGAAAAATCTTTAAGATTGTGTTTTGTTAATCAGGTTAATTAGCTTCATATTTTATTTATTACTCATATATATGATATATAATATAGTAAGTCTATACATAGTTTGAATTATGAATGAATGAATATGTGAAATGAATGAATATATGAAATGAATGAATGAATATATATTATGTTACTAAATAAAAAAAAAATGAAAATAATATGTACTTCGCACCGCCTCCATCAATTCATGATATCTAGTTTCTTTACCCGAAGAAGGTTGTCTGGAAGAAATAGCCATTTAGCGATAAGACCGTCTTGTTATACTTTGTATAAATTGTTTTCTATGTATTTTTTATAAACTGTAATGTGGTGTATAATAATGATATTATTATAAATAAGTGGGCGGTGTTCACATTGAAGAAATATAATTATTTAATAAAATATTTTTTATTACTCTAAATGTGTTCTTTTGTCCACTTTACTATGTATGTATATTTCATGTTTATTTTATAAAGTGAATTAAATTAAAAATAAAATATTTTTGCAGTATTAGTAACGGTAAGATAATGAATAATATGCTAACTTCCTCTGACAAAACTCAAGGGAACAGGAGCCATAGATTATTACTTATATATTATCCAAACAAATTTGGAATCATATAGAGTTTTTATTCCACTAAAAGAGTTAATTTGTTCATATTATATTATATTTTATTTAATTAATTAAATGTAATCTTTTTTTTACTATTATAATTAAAGAATTCCATAACTTGGAATGAAGCCGCTAAAGTTCAATACAAAGTTTAATAACATTGAAGAAATTTTAATGAACTTTGAACATTTTTTACGTTGAGTTGATTTGATAGAACCGTTCTTAAAGTGAGTGAGTTTTCTGAATTAATAATGATCAGCAGCACACTAAAAGCTAAAAGAAAGTGTTCATAAAACATTTATAAAAGACTTTTATTTTTTAGAATACTATGTAGTAAAATGGAGAGACTGAAAAAATATGATAAAACAGCACAAAGAAATATATATATTTAATGAGATTAAACGTAAGAGTAATGATATTGCTTACGAAGTATAAAAATATTGAAATAATAAAATATTAAAACCCCTAAAGATATATCTTTGTTTACAAGTAAAACTACATGTAAATAAATTTTGTCAGCCTTTAACATGACAGGTTATTAAATAAAGTATATTCTCAAACCACGTAACCCGTTAGATGATACTAAAAGAAAAACATTGCAATGTTTCTTCTTTATTTTTGGAATTGGAATGTCAGAAAGAAAACTAAAAGGGTCTATAATATACGAGTATATACATTAAAATCGTCGGTAACTACGTCTTGACCCTCAAAAGGGTGCTATGTGGTCGAACCGTTGGGCTAGATCTACTGATCGAACTTGAAAAATAGCTGATTATCTTCGTTTAGTTTATTTTTGTAAAACGTATTTTATTGTATTATCATAAACTTTATCATTTCGTTCTTAAGCGGATGTAATTAATAATATAACAGGACAAATTACACAAATCGTCTAGAACCTGAGTTAGCAAATTATTTGCTTGTGTTAAGGTTTTTGATGTTAGACAACGATACAAGTACATATAAATACATATTATAAATACTACGAATATATTTAAAAACGACCAAACCCAGAAATATAGACATCTATGGTCATCACATACATATCTATCCCTGTCGGGAATCGAACCCGAGTCTCTTTGCGCCGCAATGTGTTAGGCATCTGCGTTAACCACTCCATCAATGCAACGGGGCGGTTAATAAATTCAATAAGAATAATACACCTATATTTTTATTTATGTTAATATTTAATTAGGAATAAAAGAAATATTCTTGGCAAAGGCATGAGTCTTAAGTCTTACCTCTGTTGAAATTTTTTTCATTCTTTGTATTTGTTTATAAGATTACTAAAGCTAACATGTTTATTGACAATTTAAAATAATAGTTCTATTATTTTGTGTCATTAATTGTGGTACAAGTAGTTTTCCAATACAAAAAGTAACCAAGATTCAAGTACCCAAAGTACCTTCACAAAAATACTGCACAGAAGATACTGGTTGGTACTGGAACTTTTACTCTTTTACTAGAAAAAACAGATTTAATAAATACTCATAATCCCTTCTATATGAAGTAATAATCTAGCTTTACAATCATGTATAAACTATTTTTATCTGATTTTCTTGTGAAAAAGACTTGGGCCAAAGCTGTTAAAATTGAAATATTTTTCATCCTCTTTGTTCCACTTTTCAAACAAGAAAAATCAGCACTATCTAGAATCCGGATACTATAATCTATTTTAAGTTTACGTAGACGCCAGGTGCCAGCGAAGAATTTTATAAGTTGTTGTAATTTCTTACAACAACACCGATATAAACAAGTAAAATACCATAAAATTGCAACTTTATTTTGTAAATTCCCTTCGCACCCGTTGTACCAATATTAAGTGTAGTTTAGTTTTTATAATAAACTAAGTATCTACGACATCGTCTTATATTTTTAAAGTTACAGAAAATAATATTGTCTACTTTCATGAAGAACTCACTTTTTTTAGTGAGGGGCTCTATGTTATGTATACTTACTACATAGAGTATGTATATATATATATATATATATATATATATATATATATATATATATATATATATATATATATATATATATATATATATATATATATATATATATATATTTCGGAGATAGAGGCATATTAGTGGCTTGCTCGTTCTTGATGGAGTTTTCTGGTACAGGATCCGAGGCGTAGGTCTCAGGCAATTAAACCACACAGACACAATATGACAATTCTTGTATTAAATGTAGGTAATCAATTATCACAAATTACTTAGCAGGTATACAATTATCAGAGTTGCGTGAACCACCGCAACAACAATTTATAAATATATGTATATATATATATATAAATGTTGTAGAATATTTTATACTATATTTGTCACGAGCTGTTAAGTGTGTCATATATAATAAATAAATATACAAGTATACAATTTTTAACTATAGATACTTGCTGAAGTCGTATTCCGATAAAACCTTTTTATTTCAAACAAACCCGAATTATTATTTCTAAACAAAACTCGACCAGCCCGCAGTATGTTGTTGAGTAGAGAAGCAGATGTTTCGTAACGCGTGTTCAAAACGTCAAGGCACTTTTAGAAAACCATTCGAAAATTAAAATTGTATAGCAACACTTTTTATTATCTGTTTATTTTTAAATATATATTTATTTTTATGAATCTCTATATATCCCACAATACATATTCCTATGAATCCAAAATCATTACAGATGCAAAATTATTATGGTCATTCATTTCCGGGGTTCGGTTCGTTTTGCTATATTTTTTATATTGGAAATATATTGTAATAAAAGTGAATTTAACAAGGATATACTCGATAGATTTACTCTAATAGGTCATGCAGCAATGAGGAAATATTATATAAGTGGAATGTATGATTAATTTTCATAAAATCTTTTTGTTTGATATTCTTAATGAATCTCTACCAACAAATTTGACTAAAGCACAGATGAGACAACTTCCAATCTGGCTGTTTAAATCTAATCTGAAATATCAATTTATATACAATAGTAAACGATATAATACTATCTTCGGGCTCCTATTGTTAGTATGCACTTTAAAGTTTCGAGCAAGCTTAAGACAATAGACGGATAAAATTCAATATTTGAACATTTCAGCTATGGCCTATCACATCAGCGGAGTTTAATTCAGTATTTGGGAATGTAAATGTCTTCATTACTATTTGATTTGTGGTCTAATTTATTGCTTCTTACTCTCTATTGCTTTAAGCTGTATATAAAAAGATAATTTTTCATTATAACTAAATAGTCTCTTAGTGATTTCTATTTTGAAGGCAAGTATAAATCCTAATTTCTGGGTATCAGAAATGATCTCCTAACTCCACTGTATATATTAACCACAGTATGTTGTATGCATAAGTAAATATTGGATTCTCCACGAATTTCTGTATTGACGCAGACTGAATATATTAACTCCAACCATTGTGCATAGACCCTCTTTTAAAGGTTAGGGTTGAAATAGGCCCTCAAAATAGGATTAGTTGGGAAGTTGATTATAGGACTTGCAAAGATTTAATTAATGTTTTATATTCTAACACGTGGCTCTAAAATGTGATACTTTCAAAAAGTTTGTAACGAAAAAATATAATTGACAATTTTGATAATATTATAATAAACAACTTTTACTTGTTTATAAATTAAAACGAAAGTACAAATGTGTATGTTAAAACAGGATAACATTTTACTTCCAAACAATGGTATATAATTAATAAATAGTATTACATAATTTTATCCTAAGCCCTATTATATAAATACATTTATGGCCAAATATTGAATTATAAATACTTATAATTCTTATGTGTATATAAAAATTAACTAACATATTTATCAAAAAAATATATGATTGTCTTTACGGTGATCAATATAATTTGAAATCTAGTTGGCAAAAATAAAAGGAAAAGGAACAAATTATTTAGTCAAAAAAGCTTAAACAAAAATATATAAATGTAACGATTGATGACAGTTAAATGCTTTTTATATATTTTTTTCCTAAAATATAATATCGTCTAAGTAAAAATGGGTACAGAAATATACTTACTGTTGGCTATGCCTGTATGCATAGGGAGGATGTTTTTAACTAAGGGATTGAAAGGATTTATGGAATTCATAAGTGAGTTATTTGATTTAATTTCAGGAAAACCTTCGATAGCTATGTCTTTATTATGATGTTTAAGCTTATCTTCATTGTGTGTTGTATCTTCTTTTATATCTTTTCCTCGTCTTGTACTACTTCTATTAAGAGTAGTTGCATAATCATAAAATAATTTAGTACGTGTCTTTTCATCAATTTTTAATTTTCCCATAGTATCATCTTTGAATTCTTCAACCTTTGTATTGTCTTTTTGCATGTATTTATCGATTTCGAGAAGATTGTCATTAATAAAAATATGTTTTTTTATACTTCCTACAGTTGTCAAAGAAGCTGGAATTTCTTTTTTATTATCAATAATTACAATTGTGTGTCCATTATTGCTTTCCAAAAGTGATTCGTTTAAATGTAATGTACCAAAAATATTATTATCAAAAGTAGTATTATATGTTTCTTTAGGCGTTATAATAGGGAATTTATTTGTATACGTATTGCTTTTCCTTCTAAACCTATATAGTAATACCTTATAAGTGTTTACAGTTTTATCAATACTATTATCTTTATTTGAAATTTGATCTAAAACATGAAAATATCTAATGTCATTATTTATTTTAGGCATTGAATTAATATTGTTGTCTTGCTCGGGTTTATTACGTCCAATATTATTGTGGATAGATATATTGGAATCAACCATGTCTGTATGAATAATAGGGAATATTAAAAGGATTAAGGGTAGGGAAAGAATGAAATAGGGTAAGTTTAAGGTAGGGTCTAAAGGGGGTGAGTAGTGCAAGGGCGACGGACGACGTTGACGCCTCATGCCAGGCCGGCGGTCAGCGTCGACTATGCTGTAACAAATATTTTATTGTTAATTTAATAAAATATTTTAAAATAACTGTCATTTTATTAAACAGTCATTTAAAATACTGAAAAGAAGAAAGCTCAGAGCTGCATTTCAGTTCAGACTTCGTACTAATGCTGCCAAACCATGCATATAAAATTTACAAAAAGAGAGAATGAAAAACGAAAAAACTGACACCATTCCAAGCATTTCAAGTTTCAAGCATTGTTATGCCTAGATTTGACATATGAGCTGTCATTGTACAATACACATTAAGTATGTAGATTTAAAAAATAAATTAATAAATGCGATATATACAAAAAACATACAAATGTATAATTATATCTACTTCATTATTCACATATATATACATATAGAGCATTCATTACTCTAGAGTAATTTTGGGTAGTAAAAAATATTTTAGGTGCTGAATAAATATATGAATGCTGAAAATGGTACGACGAACCACATGAAAGTTTAATATTCTCCAAGTACACCCAACCATGTTTCAATTATTGCCAATCAAATAAAAAATGTAAAATGGTTCGTATGATATGTTAGGGACGGTGTTTTTTTTCATTTCTTAAATCCATTATGGATACACGCCTTCATCCAGGTGGGAACAATTACGTGGAACTCTCACCCACTAAACTAAAGGGATCCCCGATGGAACCATCATGAACACCCCGTAAATGTTAACGACCCTTATATTAACGTAATATAGAAACAAAACACAAAAATCGAAAAAAATCGTAAGTATACAACAAATGATATATATTTCAATTTATATTAACCTGTATGATAAATTACAATCTATGTAGCAATCACTAATAAATGTTTAATATAAGACTGTAATATCAAAGTTCGTTTACGTAAATTCATTAAACTTATTTAATTACTTTGCATGACTCTACAAAGCTTACATTGATCGCTTTTTCGGGTCTATTAAAATTAAGTAAAATAATTGTTGTTCAACATTTAACAAATATTAAGACTTATAGATAAGTTGATGGGGGTGGTGCATTAATATATGTCGATTAAGAAATTATATTTAAAATTAGTTACGCTATATTCAAATTTATGATACAATTTCGCAACTTTACGAATACTCTATGCTAGTAACAAATAAGTTGTAATAAATATACACTTCCGGTACATTCTATTTATCTGATTTTCGGTCATCACACTGATTATGATTTGAAAGTTTAGGTATATGGTGGACACTTCAGTAAAATGCCTACGACGGCCGCATCGGCGTATTTTTTCATTACCTTCCTCATTGCGTCAAAGAGCACTACAAGATACCTAAGGAGATACTGGAATAATTATTTAAGATAGATATTGAAATCAGTAAGTTCCAATTTTCACGATTACCTGGACCAGCATTAGGCATGTTATTGTTACTGTACACCCTATCTATATATAGTTTATTACAGCAAAACAACAATTTCTCGGTAATAAAATTTAAACTCATCTATAATTTACACAGACAGTTAACATGTGACCTTTAAATTTTTCAATATAAGATAGAAAATAACTTAATGTTGTTTTCATAATTACTTTACCTTTTTTATGAGAGAATAAAGAAGCTATAACTTCTACTTATGTATTATAAAAATAGATCTGATTTAAGTTTTTTTTTTAATACAAAACTAGGTTAATGCTTGACTACATTCCACCTGATGGAGAGTGGAGACATCTCCACAGTATATACTCATAGGTGGTAAGACATATTAACCTAATAATGAATAGGTTATCTTCTCTTCTCTTCCTTCTCTTTCTTGAAGACACCCACATTGTATTCGGCAAAATAATTTTCTATAAAAAGTAACAATTACGAGTAGGTAAGCGAAGCGATGACGTCTCAGTAACTCTATTTCCTCAATTACGCACCGCTTCCTCCAACAACGCCTTTTCAATGACATGAAAATGTATTAACTGTTTCCTCTCCTCGTAATTTATTTCGGTGTTTATTATAAAATTGTGTTATAAGTGATACCTTCGTGTTTTGTGGAAGCCTTTGTTAATTGAAAGGTTGTAATTAAAATTGTGTAATATTAATTAATGTTGGGAGTTCTTTGTTCTATATATTTTTTGGTTATATTAATAGAACAAAGGATGAACAAAATGGTTTAATGTCACTTCAATATCTAACCACTTTTCTAGCTGTATCTTAGTAAAACAAAATGAAAAATAGATTGTAATTTCAGGTCGTTCTTGAAATTTAGTGATAGGTTGAAAGATGTTATCTGACGAAGGTTCTTAAAGACAGTCCTAAGTAAACTATGAAATTTATAGTACCTTCAGTGCGGCTTCCAAGGTTTTTATCTTTAGTATTTTCTTATAACTTAGTCATGCTTATTAATTGAATTTAAACTTTTAAATTACATTTTATCGATAATGAAACGAAACTTCGATTAAAAGGCAACTTTTGGGTAAAATTACATCAAACATCTATAAAATATAACTGTTACTTACGAAAATCGAACAAATTTTAATTAAATTTTATCTTCCCATACAAAGTAGCAATCCACGGCAAAATTACAAATTTTCTAGTAAAACCATAATAATATGACCGAAATCATTAATTAGAACATTTAAATCTGACTATTATAAATATCGTATCGAAATTATATTACTGAAGATTCTGTGTTACCGGCAGATGAAATGACAAAATATTTAAGTATTCTGATTGATCTGTTACCTGTTTTATTTTTGTTGTTTTATTTTTAACCTGTTCTTGTTTTATTTTTTTCTAAATATTAATAAGATTTATTAATACTTACATTATTGTCGCGGCTGTACAATATAATGTACGTATTTAATTTATAACATATATTTTAACCAACAATATTTATACTATGTCATGGTTATATATTCCATTTATTTAAAATCGTTTAGAGGTATATCCTATTATTTAATTACTTGTATGCTTACAATATTAAATGCATCACATATTAATATTTTTTATATATTTACAGGAAACAAACAAGACACAATTGTAGAGTATATTACCGAACTCTTTTTCAGTTTATCTTAAATGCACGAGGTTAAAAGTTTCCACAAATAAAAAAAGAAAGTGTATAAAATAAGTAAATAAATCATAGTACACATAATTTAACCATAAAATATTATATATGTATATTAATTTTATTGTATTTTTGTAGCAATATCGTTATTATTGCAATTAATTTTGGATAAATATTGTTCTTATTTATTTAAATTTATAAGCAACTGTACAATTTAATTGAGATAGACAGATAGGATATATTTATTTACAGGAACTTGGAAATAACAATAATTATCAAACCCGGTTACCTTAAATTATAATTTTACAACTTTAGCTTTAATATCGGTTCAGAATATTTGGGGTATTTCTTTCAGAATTTATATGGTAATTTAGGTTAAGATTTATTATTTTTTGAAGTTTTATAATGCGAGATCAATTATTGGTGGTTTACAATGCCTTATTAGATATTATTTAGACGTCATAATAAGAAAGAACTATACATTTTACTATCTTACATTTTTTTATACACATATACACTGTCATGTAAGTCGAACATATGGGTTAGCAGATACTATACTCGTAGACAACCAGTAACCACGGTGCATACATGTGCATTATATATATAAATATATTTTTTAATTGTCTGTAAACATGTATATATTAAAGAATTAAAAAGAAATAACTTATTAAGAAATGTAAAGAAACATAGGATAATAAATAAAATAAAAATTTATTCGACAAAAAAAATCAACTACCTCGTCACAATAGTTCAACTTGAACTTATTTGAACTAGTGGTAAATATCTCCAAACAAATAATTTAGTAAAATGCAATTGAGAATAAAATCGTATAATACAAAATGATAATCAGTATTCAGCACAAAGAAGACAGAGCATATCTGTTATTTGTATTGTTCTACCTAACCTAACAATCTCTACCTAAGTACATACAATACAACCTACATAGATACTTGTAGTAGTAATTGCAGTGTAGTTTCCTACGCTAAAAGATTACCCTGTTGTGCTTGGCGTGACCTAGCTTTAAACAATGTAACTCTTAAACAATAACTGAACTAGTATTATAAACTTAGAATGCTTAACAGTCTTCTAGCTAAGATGCAATGTATTCTATGATTTCAACCTTTACTATTATAATACTTCAGATGTATTACTATTTAGAATTAAGCACTTATAAAGCGTAAATTTTCCTCTACGTAAGAAAAAAAGATATATTCTGTATACTGTTCTGATCTGTTCTATAAGTTCTTAACGATAGACTTTAGGCTATATTTCTAAAATCAAGGAGAGAGATGCAAGAGGTAACAGCTAAATTATGCTGACTTATGCCTAATGTCGGAGGACCCAAGTAAAACAGAAGAAGTGCTTATGTACAATGGGCTCATATACTATGACTTGCTGAGCAAGCAGAAGTACTGACGGAAATTCTTTTCAGTCTATAGAATCAGAACAGTACGAGTAGCTGGCGCTAGTACTTTATTTTAGTTACAATCAAAAAAAAAAAACGATGAGAACGGATCGAGAATGTCCCTTAATGAGAGCTTACTTCGAATAAGGACCTAATAGCGTCCGTCAATCTGAAGCGGGTCCCAAATGGGAATGGGGATTTTAATTAAAATTCCATTGATGGACATTAAATCTGTCACGAAACACCTCGGTCGTTGTTTTATGTGAAGTTAAGATCAACTACTATACTGAATAGATATTCCTTAAAAATAAAAGTGTTACCTGAACAAGATTAATAGAATGCCAACCAGGATTTTGTGTATTCCAAAAAAGAGATTCGGATAGATTGTTTTTATAAATCTATTTTATAAGTCTAATATTAAAAACAATAAAGTAATGGTTATACTATGTAGTAATGACGTAAAACTATGGTATATCAACATACCATATTTTTACGGAAGCTTTTTCGAAACTCATTACTATGTTATCTTTTTGCTTTAATTTTTGGCTGTACTGAATAAATATTAGTAGAAAAATTGTTGTGCTAAACGGAATTATCCTTACGAAACATTTGTTAAAATCGATTGGGAATTCCAAGTTACGAAATCATGAAATTCGATTTGTTTATTGTTAGATTGTTGCTGTTTTGTTTATGGATATTTTGGGTTTGTACTACAACTTATTAAAGAAATACTATGGTTCTTGATTTATGACAAGGACTCAAGGTTTTTTAAAATTTAACTAAATAGCCATAGACTTAGTACAGTCTTTCTGTTAATTTTAGTTTTCCACTCTTTTTATTTGCAATTCAGGCATTGGTTGTGTAGTCTCATTTTAAATGGTTCCTCTAGTGTTCTAAATGGGCCATTACCATTGAACCATAACATTCTATGTTTATCCTACTTCTGATAATGGAACGATTACATTGTAGCGAAACTGTCGTATCGTAACATATCGCATCGTATCGTAAACGTACCGTATTATAAAAGGATTAAGGTTTAAGGTTTTATATAAGGAAATATAAAAACCTAACCGTTACAGCTTATACTGTCTTATAATTTTATGGGTTACAATTAGTTATATAATAATAAAGAGAACAAACAAACTTAAAATTTTTTGCAGCATCGTTATTAAAAATAAACTGATACTAACTAAATAAATAAACAAGTAACATATTATTTATTTATTTAAAGTATTGTTTAAATACTATGTATGTGAGAAACGGGTTTTGTGTGATAAGTAACGTATTTTATTAAATGTGCGCTTGTTTTAGATAGATAGATGAAATTAGAATTAGAGATTAGATACAGGAAAACCTGTTTTCTGGAACTCCCATGGATAACGTGCCATTAGTCTGTGGCAACATATGTTATGTTCCCTATTTCCATCATACACTGCATAACAAATTTTATTTTACAAGAAACATAAAAGTTGACTTCGTAATCATAATCTTCAAGATAAAGTTTGTCACGTAGACTTCAGATCTCTACGGAATAATTTTTTACGTGTTGTAAAATAATAACATACGAAAAATTGCTCCATAAATATCTGTAGAAAAATGAACTTTGCTCGGATTTTTCAAGATATTATTATAGATGTAGTCATTGTATTACCAGAAGAAGTTTTGACGAAAAATTTAGTGAAATGTAAAGAGATATCTGTTATGTGTTACCGACTTTAAATATTATAAATCATTCCATTCATTCCCCTCATAAAATTATTATAACAGATTATAGACGGTATATGAAATGTTTGACTAAATTTAATTTAATACTAAGAATATGGATTGTGATTTGACTCCGATACAATTTTCAAAATAAGGAAGATATGTTAAAATATTCGTTTGCGAACTACTGTCGAGAGGGCTTGTAAATGTAAATAAAGTCAATTATACTTAAAGGTGTTCTTATTTATCTTTATTTATTATTAAATATAATTATCTATAAAGAAAAATATTCAAAGTTACAAATAAAGTATTGATGAGAAGTAGAGTGATTGAGTGAAGTGAATTACTCTGATCGGCTGTCCTAAAGCTCGGTCAAACAAAAATGACTTTTAAAATGACATCTAGTCTTAGATTAATAAAGTTGAAGTTTATATGAAATCGTTAAAATAACGAGGACCGCCTCATATCTCCCAAACGGTATCGACTAAGGGACAAACATAAGTGAATACCGTCCTACATCACTTATCGAAAACGTGTCGGAAATCCCACCAACACGCGTGCCCAAGAAGGGTTGCCGTCACGCCGGCGACCGGTCCTGAAAACTTTTACCAAATCTTTCGGAATATGTTAGATATATTACACCGACCGTAAATAATAGGTAAAGGACAAGAACATGATTTATAGTAACTCAAATGTCGATATAAAATGTTGGGAGAGGGGGTGGGGGGGGGGTTTATGAGATAATGATGATAATATTAATGATTGGAGTTAATTAGCGTCTGTTTGCATTAAAGCATAATTTATTATTGTGTTATTCTTACCTACGTTCGCTTTTACGTATATCAGAATATCTGAACAGTGTTTAGATTCATTGAAGCATAACACAATAGAACTTACCTAATCAATAAATTTGTCTTGCCTTAATAATTTTACAGCTTACAGCGTCCGTCAATCTGAAGCGGGTCCCAAATGGGAATGGGGATTTTAATTAAAATTCCATTGATGGACATTAAATCTGTCACGAAACACCTCGGTCGTTGTTTTATGTGAAGTTAAGATCAACTATTATACTGAATAGATATTCCTTAAAAATAAAAGTGTTACCTGAACAAGATTAATAGAATGCCAACCAGGATTTTGTGTATTCCAAAAAAGAGATTCGGATAGATTGTTTTTATAAATCTATTTTATAAGTCTAATATTAAAAACAATAAAGTAATGGTTATACTATGTAGTAATGACGTAAAACTATGGTATATCAACATACCATATTTTTACGGAAGCTTTTTCGAAACTCATTACTATGTTATCTTTTTGCTTTAATTTTTGGCTGTACTGAATAAATATTAGTAGAAAAATTGTTGTGCTAAACGGAATTATCCTTACGAAACATTTGTTAAAATCGATTGGGAATTCCAAGTTACGAAATCATGAAATTCGATTTGTTTATTGTTAGATTGTTGCTGTTTTGTTTATGGATATTTTGGGTTTGTACTACAACTTATTAAAGAAATACTATGGTTCTTGATTTATGACAAGGACTCAAGGTTTTTTAAAATTTAACTAAATAGCCATAGACTTAGTACAGTCTTTCTGTTAATTTTAGTTTTCCACTCTTTTTATTTGCAATTCAGGCATTGGTTGTGTAGTCTCATTTTAAATGGTTCCTCTAGTGTTCTAAATGGGCCATTACCATTGAACCATAACATTCTATGTTTATCCTACTTCTGATAATGGAACGATTACATTGTAGCGAAACTGTCGTATCGTAACATATCGCATCGTATCGTAAACGTACCGTATTATAAAAGGATTAAGGTTTAAGGTTTTATATAAGGAAATATAAAAACCTAACCGTTACAGCTTATACTGTCTTATAATTTTATGGGTTACAATTAGTTATATAATAATAAAGAGAACAAACAAACTTAAAATTTTTTGCAGCATCGTTATTAAAAATAAACTGATACTAACTAAATAAATAAACAAGTAACATATTATTTATTTATTTAAAGTATTGTTAAAATACTATGTATGTGAGAAACGGGTTTTGTGTGATAAGTAACGTATTTTATTAAATGTGCGCTTGTTTTAGATAGATAGATGAAATTAGAATTAGAGATTAGATAGAGGAAAACCTGTTTACTGAAACTCCCATGGATAACGTGTCATAATTCTGTGGCAACATATGTTGTGTTGCTTATTTCCATCAGATACAAACACCGGAGTTAAATAGAGCTTAATTTACCCAAAAGATCCTCAAGTCACTATTAAATCGTTCAAAATAATCTGAAGGGTCGTACCATACAAATCTACCATATAATTAATATTAATATTAGCGTAATATTCTTCAACTAATATAATACAACGTAACACATAAAGTACATACTAAGTTAAAATAATTCCTTGTTTAGAATATCAGCAGTTCCTGTAAACATTGGTCTTGTTACTCAAAGTAAACATGAGGCATATTATCTCAACAATATTAATCTTTGAATAATAGTATCAATAATTGTCGAGGAAAAATATTGTCTGTGGAAATTTCTAGTTTAGTTAAATATTTCTGTAGAATTAATTTTCGGCGATATTTTATCATGCACTTGCTACGTAATCTTGAGATACATTATCATCAATTTTTCGTTGTCCAATAATGAATAAAAGAAAAACGCAATGATTGTTCCTTTTCTATTCTTCCTCCAGATTATAAAATAAAGTATTTTACTAAATAGTCCTACTATCCCCTAATGTTAATACAAACTTAATTTTATTATTTTTATCTTTTCCAAAATGTAGGATTTGTATCTTTGTATTGTTTTTCATTCTAGTTTTTAAAATAAAGCAGATGATATCATACACTGCATAACAAATTTTATTTTACAAGAAACATAAAAGTTGACTTCGTAATCATAATCTTCAAGATAAAGTTTGTCACGTAGACTTTAGATCTCTACGGAATAATTTTTTACGTGTTGTAAAATAATAACATACGAAAAATTGCTTCATAAATATCTTTAGAAAATTAACTTTGCTTGGATTTTTCAAGATATTATTATAGATGTAGTCATTGTATTACCAGAAGAAGTTTTGACGAAAAATTGAGTAAAATGTAATGAGAAATCAGTTATGTGTTACCGACTTTATACATTATAAATCATTACATTCATTTCATTCATTCCCCTCATCAAATCATTTTAATAGATTTAATAGATTGTAGACGCTATATGAAATGTTTGACAAAAATTAATTTAATACCTAAGAATATGGATTGTAGTTTGACTCCGATACAATTTTCAAAATAAGGAAGATATGTTAAAATATTCGTTTGCGAACTATTGCCAATAAAGTCAATTAAACTTAAAGGTATTCTTATTTATCTTTACTTATTATTAAATATAATTATCTATAAAGAAAAATATTCAAAGTTACAAATAAAGTATTGATGAGAAGTAGAGTGATTGAATGAAGTGAATTACTCTGATCGGCTATTCTAAAGCTCGGTCAAACAAAAATGACTTCTAAAATGACATCTAGTCTTAGATTAATGAAGTTGAAGTTTATATGAAATCTTTAAAATAACGAGGACCGCCTCATATCTCCCAAACGGTATCGGCTAAGGGACAAACATAAGTGAATACCGTCCTACATCACTTATCGAAAACGTGTCGGAAATCCCACCAACACGCGTGCCCAAGAAGGGTTGCCGTCACGCCGTCGACCGGTCCTGAAAACTTTTACCAAATCTTTCGGAATATGTTAGATATATTACACCGACCGTAAATAATAGGTAAAGGACAAGTACATGATTTATAGTAACTCAAATGTCGATATAAAATGTTGGGAGAGGGGGTGGGGGGGGTTTATGAGATAATGATGATAATATTAATGATTGGAGTTAATTAGTGTCTGTTTGCACTTAAGCATAATTTATTATTGTATATTTCGTACCTACGTTCCCTTTTACGTATATCAGAATATCTGAACAGTGTTTAGATTCATTGAAGCATAACACAATAGAACTTACCGAATCAATAAATTTGTCTTGTCTTAATAATTTTACAGCTCTGAGTTAGAATTGTATTTTATTATACTAATAACAGTATTCCGCGACTTGGGATCGTTCAAGATAGTGCTGATATCTTTTGAATTGATTATGATATCATAAACCTCTTTAAATCGTATATAATATTTTTATAGTTTTTTATGAAAAATTATTACTTAACACTGTATGTTTTACTTTGAAGTCCTTATTACTTATAACACTTCTTATTATGTTTACATCTTGTAACATTACTTATTAAACTTACAATAGGAGCTTCGTATTAAACACAGATTTTTTTTTTTTATAGCCCATAAAAAGTATCACATACAAATTTAGTTCTTATTACGATCTGAAAGATTGCTAATAAATAAAAATAAAATGGCCATAACATAATTAAAATCTAACAATATTTCGAGGAAAGGTATAAACCAAGCAAGGAATAAAGTCAAGCAACAAATTACTTTATGTTAACCTATTTACGTTTAATTTGTTTTGATTTCTGCATTACAAGTTTATATTTAAGGCACCTTAGGATTATGTTACAACATTTTACTCTTTTGAAATAGACTGTTGTGTAATATTTCGTCTATACATTTTTAAAAGGTTGTCATAGAATAATAAATGAAACGGAAACGAGATAAAATTTTAGCAAAGAGTATTTTTGCAATTGACTAAATCCTACATGTTTTATACATATCACAGAATTAAAAACAGTAGATTTAAAACGTGTCTAATTGTCTAAAGTTAGACGAGGTTACTGGCAAAATATCTAGTTACTAATAAATAGTAGAAAATTATAAATATATATAAAACAACAACTTATCAATATGAACCTTTGATGTATGTATGTTTGTCGTTGTTGAAATTTTTTATGTTTTTTATTTTGTATAAATAATGGATCAAAAGTTACATAGAAATTAATATTAATAGGAGCTAGTATTACGTAAATAAATTATATGAATTTGCTATCGAATATCAACGCTGTAAAAGTTTTCCTAACTGTATATATTTTGTTTGTTCAAAACCGTATTCCTCGTAGTTTATAATTGGTATTTGTAAGCAATTCGAGAATCAAGAGTGTTTTAGTTCGTAAAAATAATTACTAGCTTGTACGAAAACTCTACAAGGTATCATATACTTAAAAAAAACTAATTCTAAATAAATTATATAAAAATGAAATATTTAGAAAGGAACTATTAATGTGATTTAAAGAGTCAATTTGTTTTGGCCAATTATTTAATTTATATGGATTTTGCAATAACTCTGTTTTTATAATAAAAAATCAATCATTAAATATATTTAAAAACAAAGTGTTACTATACTTCGTAAAAATGGAAAAGACAATTTTCTAACCAGTTTTGTTAACAAGTTATTGATTTATATCTTATTTTACTTGCTCTATTATTGTTAATTATTTGTATAATTATTAATTTACTTACCCTGATTCGTGTCACATATGGTATTTCTTATATTCCCTAATTTTAACGATATGGCTCCAATCGTTGAAGTGGTTGAGGTGATGATTGTCAGTCAGTAAAGACAAGACATTATATTTGTCTAACTACAAAGACAAATAAAAAAATCAAATCGTATTATACCCAAGTCTGGGTTAACCTTGAGCTTGCTGAAAGCCTAACGAACTGTTCAAAAGCAAAGGTTCTGAGGATACCAGTCAAGCGTGATTTGTACTAGATTTGAGTTAATCCTTTTTGGATGTCCTCTAACAGCGTGTACCCTATTTGCGTACTAAAGGTTCTCGTTATAATAAGGGGATCTAAAGGGTCTTTACCGAAATAATGGAGACTCTGCGGAGGTTCGGTTACATCACGGTATGTAAATCATTCTTAAATTAAAGTTAAGTATTAGCTATATTATTTAATTAGAATTAATGAAATGATATAAAAGATTATACATATAAAAAAAATGTAGCAGTATTTGGCTTAGGTTTGGAATGGGCAATGCGTTACGTTATTTACGGCTTCGTCCATTATAGAGGTTCAGTTCAATGATTGTTTTGAAACAGTATCCAACTCGGTTTTAGCCATAGATTAAATAATAATAGTTTGTAAAATTTGTTTTTCTTTTATCTTAATTTCATTCTTCATAATATAAATATGTCTTTAGGCTTAAATCATATAGATATTAAAACATCATACGGAATCACCGTATTCTCTTAATTTTTAATTTAATTAATTTCTTCATAATTTTACTGCTTTGAACTGCAGGAAAAGTAACCATAGTTGATTCATACAAATAATGTGCTCCGACACTTGTTAAATAAAATAAAAATCTGTGTGTTTGTGTGATTTTAAGTTCGGTTTCACCTCACAGATTTTTACGATCTGGACATTGATACAAAATCGACTTCGTTAAAGGGCAAAATAGGTAAATAGGTCTTTTATAATTACATTCAGAAGTAAACAAAATAACAACATGTAATTCGTTGGTAATAGTAATGAATAAAATCAAATCAGTCAGTATGTACATTGAAATATTTTTGAATAAGGAAGAATATTATTTACTAGCTGTGCTAGCGACTTCCATAGACTCCGATTTTGATAAAATGTACCCGTTCAAAGTTTCAGAATGCCCTGACGGGAGGACTATCTATATATATTATGAATAAGTACTATCATTATATACTATCAATATGTACTATTAATATGTACTATCAATAAATACTATCAATATGTACTATCAATATGTACTATCAATACGTACTATAAATACGTACCATCAATACGTACTATCAATATATACTATCAATACGTACTATTAATATGTAATATCGATATGTACTATCTATCAATATGTACCATCAAACTTTAAATATTTATTCATAAGTGTAAAAAGCCATTTACTTTTGTTTTTTGTGGCCATGCATTTTTGTAAAATAATTAGGAACACATAAATGTATTGAAATTTAAAAATCACATCTTTGATAAATGAGCTGAATTGTCTTCTATTTGTTACGGATTCTAAGCGTTGAAAGTGTTTCGGTTAATAATTAATAAAATAAAAAAAGATCAAGAATTGGAATTAGGTTCTTGTATATGCATTTCCAGGAGGATAAAACATGGGTCCCTAAAAAAAAAAATTAAAAAGTTATTTGGCATTTGCAATTTATATTTACTTCGCAATTGTATGAAAAATATAAATTATATAAAACATAATAGAATAAATATATCTTTATAGCAATTAGCTCCTAATTTTATTTCTTTGCAATTTGATTTAAGGTATTTATGTTTTGCTTTCAAATATTTTATTCTACAGACTTCTAGACAATAGTTTTATAGACGATAAAATTTAACTAAACCATAATTGACAACTATAAATAATATACTGAAGAAGTCTCCATTGAGATGACTTATGATAAAACAAAAATAATTATTATAATATACAAAAACTAGTGGAATGTGGGTGTAAAATATAATGTGGGTGTCTTCAAGAGGAGAGTGAATAGGTTAATGCGCGTTACCTAGTTTTGTAGAAAAAAAAAAAAAAAGAATATGGACAGGTGGAAGGAAATAAAATCTAGGTATAGATACGCCTTACATTATATCGTTTGTATATATTTTTCACATTATATCATTATCGTATATTTGTCATATATTTTTCATTCATATTGAGTATATTCATGATAATATAAAACGACAATACGACAAAAAAAAATAGGAAATAAATATCTTGGAAACAAACCAAAGTATTGTAATAGTTACACTTCAACAGTTTTAAAATTTTAATTTAGCTTATAACTTTAAGTTTTAATTTATCTTATAACTTCAACATTTGTTGAATCAAAAACTTTAACATTTTTATCGTGTTGTATCGACATATTTTTTGTCGTGTTGCGTACACTACTAAAAGAGAAACAGATATATATTTATATCGAAGTTAATCATTGAGGACTTAGACTATACTAATATAATTCTTTATTTTCAATACTAAATCTTTATTTGCCTTGTTAACTTACTTGCATTTTATTTTTTTCCTTTATTAATCGGTCCCCGACGCAACGACTTCAATAAGTACATAATAATATTATTTTTATTCTTTTTAGAGGTCTTTTTGTATCGGGGGTTTTTAAAATTTAAAATTTAATTTTTAATATTTTTAAAACAAAGACTACTCCTCTACAGATTTATTACATGGTTGACATAAATTGACATAACTTTTTTGTTTCTAAGCCGATTCAAATGAAATAAACACTAAATGTTTAGTGAAGACTGTTACAATATATTCCTGATAATATAAATTGCTTATGCCGTTTCTGAGATTAGCGTGCATAAACATACAGACATACAGATATACAGACATACAGACAAAACGAAATACCATTGTTGGGTTCTCTTGCTCTTATAAAACCCCCCAATTATGTTTTTTTTAATCATTTTCCATGTACAGAAATCGATCACTAACAATTTTATTATATGTATATGAAACCTCATTATTACCAAGTATCTATTTATTGTATCTAAATTACCACTAAGCGTGAATGCAGCCTTAATCCGATCTGTATCCGCTTATAATAATTCAAATATTCAAGGACTGGAATTGCCCCATAGCTTCATATCAGACTGTATTGGTAAAGGCATCAGCATTATGTAAATGACAATCATATCATAGAATATGCTTACTTAGAGTCTATATGATGAAAGTCAGAAATATAATACGACAGCCTCACTTCGTAAGAAGTAGATGTAAACACTGATAGTACCTACAAAATAAATTATAATTCCTTATATATGTATGACAGAAGAATTAAATGGATGTTTTATGAAAGCACCAGGGGAAAAGCACTTCCACTATTGAAAACATTATTGGAAATGTAAAGCTTTGAAAGAGACTTAAATGAAATATTTATATATATTTTATGTATAATTAACATACTAGAAAAAAGAAGATTTAACGAAGATTTATTATAAGGAATCATGTCAGTGCTTAAAATAACAAATGTAGGAATATAAGAAAATCTAAGACCTTCTCTTATCCATATTTGCATGAATATATTTTATATGATGTTTGTTTTTCTAACGCCACAAATATAAGTTTATTATTCAATTATTTATCTTACAAATATACAAATATTTTTTTTATATCGGTAATATAGAAGGCATTGATTCCAAAACAAATAGCATAAAATGTATATAAATAGAAGGCCTCATTTGTCTTCAATTGACTGACGATGAATGTGGAACAGTAGATGGTAGTGACGAGCATTACATACTCGTATAAGACAAGTCAAGGAGGCGTTCTTGCTTCCTACATAGACATTTCGATATCATTTGTGCTTGAGGCAAATAAGATAAGCCGGTATATATGAGAGTCACAAAACACTCAACACAAATACCTTTATAAATATTGTACTGCGGAGCTATTAATAAAAAAATATTTTATATAAACACTAATTTCAATAAAGTAGTAAAATATTGTTGTGTGCTTTTTTCATGCTGTACATTCAATAAATACGATTTATATTTATTATGTCTCTAAAACTAAATTAATACTATTGCTATGGCTCTGACAAAATAATAACAATTATATACATATAATTTTAATTATTATAATATTGTATCTCATTTACTTTCTTTATATGGAAGAGACGGTATAAATATATATATAAAAGATCAGTAGCATAAGTTTCTCAGTATTATAAAAGCGAATATTTTAGAAGGCCACGACTTGTTTTCATAATATATTGAAGAGGAGGTCCCTAGTTCCTACCTTAACATTGTTATTTTATATCTTGGCGCCTAATTTTCTACAAAAGAAACTGATCTTAAACTTTCCTGTCTAAGGACACCAAGCCATAAACAAACGCCAGTTTGACAATAATATAAATGAATGTAAATACATAGTACTATAGTATAGAAAAATTTTATTAACGATTAATTTAATTTAACTTAATTTTACATTCTTAGAATTTATAAAAAAGATGAATCTTAAAAGGTGATACTTAAACAAAAACTAATCGTTTATTAAAATTACGTATATTTTTTAAAATAAGACAAATAGGTATCGAATTTATTTTCCAAAAACATAGAGCAGATGAAACAATATACATTACTAAACAGAAAATGTAATCTCCTGTATGACATTTTCTCCATCTAATTAGTTGCCTGGAAGAGATTGCTTTTAAACCATAAGGCAGCAAATTTGCATATAATCTTTCTGTTCCTTTTTTTTTAATTGTATGATCTCGGTGTACATTAAAGAATATTAATAATAATTATTATTTAATATAAATTAAGTTTAGATTGTTTAAGTTTTAAAGATTTGAAGATTTTCTTAAAGATTAAAGTTTTAAAGATTTTCTCTTGGTGGTAGACCATAACATCCGGTCGCCGGCAAAGTTACCACCCATCGGGCAGAGTCGTGCCGCAAAGCGACCTAGTCGTGTTCCGGCACGTTGCTCGATGAAGCCGTTTATGGGAAATGGGTCTGAACAGTTGCGGTGCGTTGGCGAACGGGTCTGACGTCGGGTTGGTGTTTGATTTGTCGGGTGTCTAGTCGAGGAGGGTAGCGGGATCCGAAGCGACGGCTTTCCGCTGGCCGCCCGCAGATAGTTGGGGGCCCAATTAGTGGGATAGCCAACCACGAAAGGCTGCCCCGCCAGCTGTGAAAAATCCCAGGGTGGCTCCATCGTGCTGGTTGGCGACCAGACGAGGAGGCCCGATGGCGATCCCTGGGGGGGTTCGGGCGTCCCTGCAGTCTCCAGACTAGCCTCCCAGTGGCAAGACATCACCAATTTCGACGTCGGGTTCGATACGTACCGTCTCGTTCAACTGCCATTTCCCATCCCTATTCACTTTTATGTTTATTTTTTTTATGAAAAAGTTAAGAAAAAGGAACAAGGTTACACAGCGGTTGCACTCCTCCTCATATAAAGTGCACCTCACTAATATCAGAGGTTTGCACTCAAATCTGTTAGCTGTCCATCACCACCTGGAGACAGAGCAGCCGCACTTGCTCTTTTTGACGGAGACGCAGATACAATGTCCTTTGAGCGCTGCATACTTGGACTATCCCGGCTACTCGTTAGAGCACAACTTTCGCTCACGGGCCGGAGTCAGTGTGTACGCGCGGAACGACCTCTGTGTTCAGCGTCTCCGTCACCTTGAAGACCCCACTTTTTCTTCCCTTTGGGTTTTAGTGGACACAGGAAACGAAAAAATCCTGTATTCCTGTGTCTACCGTTCGCACAGCGGTGACCAGGAGACAACTCGTTTATTTGAGTATCTCAGTGAGGCTGCAGATATGGCTCTGTATCAGTACCCTTCGGCGCAGCTCGTCTTTCTGGGGGACTTTAATGCCTGTCATCAGGACTGGCTGTTCCCGTACCAGAAGACCGACCATGCTGGAAGAGAAGCGCGAAATTTGCGTTGTCCTTGGACCTCTTTCAGCTGGTGAGGCAAGCGACAAGGGTACCAGATGTGGTAGGCCATACAGCCAATTGCCTGGACCTTTTGCTGACAACTGATCCGGACAGGTATCGTGTAGAGGTCACGTCCCCCTTGGGAACCTCCGATCACTGTCTGGTGAAATCTGTATTTACATATTCCCCACCAGCTTTCGAACCACATGGTGTTAGGCGAGTATGGAAATACAAGTCAGCAGATTGGGATGAGATGCGGCACTTTTTTGCGTCTTATCCTTGGCGGCAGGTCTGCTTCTCTTCTTTGGATCCGTCGAGTTGCGCGGATGCTATAAACGATGTGGTGCATCAGGCAATGGAGTATTTTATTCCTTTTGCTGAGGTACCCATCGGTGGCAAAGCTCGCCCATGGTTTAATGCCGAATGTGGTCATGCTCAAGACCGAAAACATTCGGCATATCTCATTTGGGCTGATGCTCGAACCCGCAAAACTCCGGGTGTAAGTTTGAAGAAGAGAGCCTTTAACCTAGCTGCCAAGTCCTACAAAAAGGCACTGCGGAAGGCTCGTCTCGATCGAATCGCTAAGAATGGCGAAAAGCTCTCTGTCAGACCAACTGGCAGTCGAGCTTTCTGGTCTCTTGCGAAAGCGATCGAGTCGAATTTCTGCCAACCCTCACTGCCTGCTCTGCTGAATCCGGATGGATACCTGGCCCACACAGCAACAGAGAAAGCGAATGTACTTGCTTCTCTGTTTGCTGATAATTCGCATCTAGACACTGGCAATGCTTCTCCAGCACATCTTCCTCACTGCGGTATTTCGATGCCTGAAATCCGCATCACTAACAAAGAGGTATGGAGAACATTGTGTCGTTTAGATGTGAATAAAGCCAGTGGTCCTGATGGTATACCAGCCATTCTGCTCAAGACATGCGCAGCTGAGTTGTCTCCTGTACTGACACGTCTGTATCGTCTCTCTTTTAATGACTGGAATAGTGCCGAAATCCTGGAAGCTTGCTAATGTGCAACCCGTGCCCAAAAAAGGTAGCCTTGCCGACCCTGTCAATTACAGACCGATTTCAATCACCTCCATACTCTGCAAGATTATGGAGCGTGTATTGAACTCGCGCCTACTAGCATACCTAGAAGGTAACGATCTCCTCAGTGACCGACAGTACGGGTTTCGCCGTAATAGGTCTACTGGGGACCTCCTAGTGTATGCTACACACATTTTAGGCGAGGCCGTCGAGAAGAACGGAGAAGCGGTCGCCGTCTCTCTGGACGTCTCGAGGGCATTTGACAGGGTCTGGCATGCGAGCCTTATAAGCAAGCTTTCAGCGTACGGTATATCTCCTGGTCTGATCGGCTGGGTAACGGACTTTTTGAGCCAGAGATCTCTCCGAGTAGTTGTTGACGGGTGTTCCTCGGAACCCTTGAAAATAAATGCCGGATTGCCTCAGGGGTCCGTTCTTTCTGCAACTCTTTTTTTGCTGCACATTAATGATCTGTTGAAGCCCGGTATCTATGGGTATGCAGACGACAGCACAGTTGTAGAAAGATATCTGCCGAGTACTCGGGCTAGTCGAGATCAAGTACAGTCTGAAAGAGAAGCCATGGTGCAACGTTTGAATGACAAACTTCAGGCAGTCTCCGCATGGAGCAATGCCAATCTTGTCAAGTTCAACGCCACCAAAACGCAGACGTGTCTATTCACCGCCAAAAGGAGCCCTTTCACCTTGGCTCCTACTTTCCAGAATGTATCCTTGGAATACAGTGACCTGCTTCAGTTGTTAGGCTTAGAGATTTCCTCGAACCTCAACTTTGGTCGGTTCATTGAGTCCAGAGCAAGAGCAGCAGCAGCAAAGCTTGCCGTTCTTGCGAAGGTTCGGCAGTACTTTACACCGGGACAGCTTCTTGTTTTATACAAAGCACAGATCCGGTCGTGTGTAGAGTACTGTGGACACATATTTGCTGGTGCCGCAAAGTCTCATCTTGCGGTTCTGGACTCAATTGAGAGGCGAGCAAAGAGGCTTATAGGCGATCCCGAATTGGTCGAAGCCGACCTCCAAAGCCTTGAACACAGGCGTAAAATTGCTAGCCTCTCAGTATTCTATAGGATACATTTTGGTGAGTGTGCGCAGGAATTACACGAGTTAATTCCCCCGTCCCCCTTCTATCACCGGACGTCCCGACGCACGGCAGGTATCCATCCTTTTGTTGTAGACATTCCACCTGTCCGAACGAAGCGCTTTGCTTCCTCATTTTTAGTGCGTACAGCGAAGGACTGGAACAATTTGCCTGCGTCGGTATTTCCGGCCAAATATAATGTGGGTGTCTTCAAGAGAAGAGTGAATAGGTTGCTAGGGCAATGCGACTTACCATCTAAGACTACATTCTACTTACCATCAGGTGGAATGTAGTCAAGCATTGCCCTAGATAACATAAAAAAAAAAAAAAAAGAAAAAGATAAATTAATACGTATTGTAATTGCAGATGTAGTTTGTGTTATATCTTTGGTAAGCAAAATGTTTGTGGTATAAAAAAAGCTTAATTCTCTACGATAAATGTTATCTAAAGTTATTTATGCCGTACAATATTCTAAATTTCTTGGTATAATACAGTTTTGTAAGGATCAACATGAGTGTCTTACAAATTGATTTATTCATATTATTTAAAATTTACTTCCACTCCAAATATTAAACTATCATCGTGAAAGAATTGTGTAAATAGACAAAGAGATACCAGAATGAAAAATGCTGTTATTTTTAATTGAGCTGGCGATTGTTAAATTCATTTTAATAATTTACGATAATGTCAATTTTAATGTTAATCATTTTAATAAAAGCCATTATTTGAAAATTTATATTAACATTACAAGCTTATAGAGTTCAATTCAAGGTATTTTTAAATTTTAAATATTCATACATTGCAAATAGAAAATATCTGACTGTAGTTGCACATCAGTGCATACATTCTACATCTAATACATCTAATACAGGTAGTATTAGAAACTATTACTACTATGATAGTAGTAATAGTTTCTAATACTACCTGTATTAATTAGTTTCTTAAAGCCGGTAGCTTTACTGTAATTACAAAACTAATATCTGTTACTAATAAACGTATTGATACTATTCTGAAAATATCATATATTATTACTCTTATAAATACCAATCATACGCATCAATATTTTGTTTATTTATCTTATATTTTAGTTCAAACATTATTTAAATAAACATTTAGGAACAACTGTGTCTGTATTAAAATATTGAAAATAAATAAGTATTATTATGGATTACGTTTATCAATCAAAATTCAGTTTCCATATATATTTAAATTTTTAATGAATAGATAGTTTGTTTAGTTAACGTTTATTTGTAAAATAAGGTACATTTTGAGTAAATAAAATATGCCATCCTTTATGAATAATGGGAAATTATAAATTATAATGAGTCGAACATTATGACATGCTATTTTAATTAACAACCATTTAATACATTATAAATATGGTATTAAAAATTAACTGATGCAGGCTTTTACTTGGACCGGGTTTAAGTAACACCTCGTTAATTTAAAAAACATAATTTAAATTAATTTAAATTGTAGGTACCTAGGTAGGTAAATGTTTAGGTTTGAAAGGTTCTTTTTGAACAAATTAGGTTTTTGATTCCTTGAAAATATTTCAGATAAATTTTTGCCTACTTTTTTGTATTCATTTAAAAGTCTTCGTATGTTATTATGTTACGTAATATAAAAATTCCGACAAAATTTGAGTTGTACGTGACGAAACTTGGCCTTCAAATGTTAAAGGTTATAATTATGAAGACAATTTATTTGATGTACAATTTCGAGTTGTTATCTTTTTATTCGAGTTTTTTTTTGAAGATAAAAAGTAGATTGTTAACTTTTTCCTCTGTATGTTATTGTATGTTTAAAATGTCAAATTTTTTATGAACTCACCTTCTTTGAATAGAAAAGAAATTTGAAGTCATTATCATTGTAAGGATATTTGTTTATACAAAAAAGTGTCAATATAAGATAAATTACATAATAATGTCACAATATTTTTATAACGATATAAAATGTAATAAACAGATACAAAATTGTATTCAGCGCAATAACCCGTAAGCTCTAAGTGGACTTAGTCGAGAGCTGAAATAATAAGAGACACAAGGGAACTTTTGATAAGGTTATCCATAAAAGGGTTGCCGATAAAAAGTATAATAAAAGATTACTGAAATCTAACAAAATTAAGGCCGGTTCGTTTGAAAAGGATTTAGAAAAGCATTTCATAAGTTCAGTCTGAATGAGATTTTAAGCAAAAGGATCTGGGTTCATTTTACATTGCAAACTTGCTTCCAAGATTACCTTCAGCTAGTAAAGGTGATTTTATATCTGGCTTTAGGAATATATCGTTTTATTTTCTATAACATTTTTAATAGTCTTTTTCGTTCTGTTACCTGCTATTCCTTCTTCGTGGGCTATAGAAAAATAAAACTCTTCCTTAATATTAGTTAAGTATAATACGAGTAGCTTGTAGTATATAATTGTTATGGAAGAGCGGGAACTCCTAACACAAGTGAAGCACTTAAAAGGAGGACCCTATCATAAGTCTTTGTGTATAACCCACAAGTTACTGAATAAAGATTATTATTATTATTATTATAGTTAAGCCAAGGAGTAGTTTTTATTATTTTACGTATAGCAGTCTGTATATACGTATACAGAAGACGTTTACGTATGCCTTTAACTATATAAAAAACGCTATATTAGTTTAATAGGTGATACAATAATAAAAAAATATACCCGGAGCTAAAATAAGCAAAAAATTAACCGTTTATAGTATAGGCTTTGTATGTATAATGATGATTTCATAATATAAAACCCACAATAATTTTTTTTAACAATACAATGAATATTCTAGTTTTGTGTAACAAAAACGGCAATAAATGCTCCGTCATTTGTCATTTGCAAGCCGGATGTCCTTTTTTTAAGATTTCAAAGGAGAATAAGGGTCCTTGATATTGGGGTGGCTACTAAGACCCAAGCTACCTTTAACAACATTATATGTATTTATATATGTATGTAAGTACCTATGTATTTATATATATAATATATGTTTATATGTAAGTCATATTTGTTTTTTTTACATCTATTACATTATTAACGACAATAATTAATTTAACTTAATATACAATATATTTTGTTTCTTTGTTTGTTTTTTTTGTTTGTTGTTTTATGCAATGTTATCGCTTAAGTTATTATTAAGTTTTGGTTATATAATTTTAGCGCCTGATTTAAAATAATTATTTTAGTGTTTTTCTGGGTTGACTGGCAGATAATGTTTTTAGCATTAAGTCAGCCCTTTATACCATTTTTTTGGCCATTAAAGATTAAATAAATAAAGAACATGTTCAATGTAGCTTCATTGGTTTATCCCAATTAACGAATATTAATTCATAAATTATAGACGTTATTAAATAAATTGACATGTCATCTAAGAAACAAGTTTTTATTATTGTATCCCTTAATCGTCGGATAGTATAATATATTATATTGTATATTAAGTTGACAGTTGAATGTATAATAAAAATTATAACACTAAAATATTTCGATACAAAATAAGTATTCATTTTAACGTACAGGGTGCTCCAAAAGGATGGTATTACAAACAATCATTAGAAGCTTTGTGAAGCTGTGTTACGATATACGGTTGTATTCGTTCTCTTTAAAAAGAAAAAAAATATTTATTACTCTGAAAGAAATGTGGGGACTGAATTGACTCGCGTTTGAAAGGTCATAGGTCAAGAGAGCAATTTAAAATCTTTGAATATAGCGGTTTCCTAATAAATTATTTGATTGCTGTACCATTCTGTTTGATGCATATCTTCTTGACATAATTATAAAAGATTTAAAAAACTTTAAAGAAACAGGTTATATATAAAATAATATTTGTTTTTATATTAGTAATTGAAAATTTGCACTTACATCTGGAGTAAATTTATTGTCTACTAGCTGTGCCTGCGACTTCGTACGCGTTAATTATCTTTATCGACTTAGCATTACATGGATTCACCAAGCGGGTGCCAGGCCCATCGCGTTGCAAGGAGAGGAGTGAAAACAGTGCCTGGGACTTGCGACCTAGGAGTAGGTTTAAGGGGACCCTTTATTATGCGCTAAAACGCTCGCCTTCACCTTCTATACTCCTCTCCCTACCGTACCAAATTTGGAAAGAACCTACTAATACCGCCTTTGAAATACTTTCTAGAAATGAACCGGTGCTTGTTCTAGAAAGGCCAAGGTCTTTAAGTAGGTTATAGAGAGATTTTGCTGTTATACCTCTCACCCTCCCTTCTACCGCGTACAAACTAACTATAAACTTACTCCTAGACAGTTCGATGGTCAGTTCGTAATACTTATTAAGCTTGAATGAGTGATCCCTGGGGATGTTTGTTTCCCAGAGAACAGTAAGCTCTACAAGTATCACGCGCCTCAGATGTTTAGAATACAGGAGTAAGTCCGGTCTGAATGACAAAACACCAACATCCCCAGGAATTTTGTAATAGTTTTCATGCGTGTCCATAATGAGGTCCAATCAGAAGTCGCGCCTAAAATTTGAATAAGGCTTCGGGTTTAATTTTTTGGAGGAGCCTTCTTTTACGAATTCTACAGATCGTTAAGTGGTTGTTATACCATTCCGCGCTCTTGCTACTGAAATACTAACCGCTTTCCGTATAATTTCTCAGTAGCCTTTTTTTGTCGTATTGCGTAAACAACTAAAAGAAAAACAGATAAACAAACAAAAATTTCAAAAATGATAGAAATGGATTCTGTCAGTTATCCCTTTGCATCCTGGATATATATTTTTAAAATTTTCAATGTACAGAGACTACTTCTCTACAGATTTATTACATGTATATAGTAAGAAGATTTGCATGGTACCTATTACGTAGTTGACATAAATTGACATAACATATTTATTTCTTAACCGATTTATATGAAATAAATACTAAATATTAAGTGAATACTGTTACAATATATTCCCGAAAACCGCATTCAAATTGGTTATGTTGTTTCTGTGATTAGCGTGCACAAACATACAGACATACAGACATAGTGATAAACAGACAAAATTAAAAACCATTATTTGGTTTCTAACGCTCTTATGAAGCCCCCATTATGTTTTTTTTATATTTTCCATGTACAGTAAATCGATCAGTGACAATTTTATTATATGTATAGATATAGAATAGATATCGAGCGTAGAATTGATTCCAGTTTAATTATTACTTTCATATTGTATGTGTTGGTATAGGTTAGGTTTGGCCCATTTCCATCGTGTGATCACGTTGGAAAGTGAGGGCGCAGGCCCTCTTTACCGAGGTCGGCCGCGGGATCGCTTCTGGTACTTCTCTGATATCAGAGTTGACTGTGGAGTGGTCCCGTCTTTGTGGGGGGGGTGTTTATACAGCGCGGGAGGTTGGGAAGGAGAAGGGTTCAGCCCATTCCTTCCTAGCCGTAGGCCTAGGTGAGAGGAGGAGGAGGGGGACCTCTCTCGCCATTGCACAGGTCTACGACGTAGGGGTACTCCGGTTCCCCGGGGTACCCTTATCAGGGGGGTTCCGCTGAAGCGTCGCGGTGATTGCTTACGCGATCCCGTGGCGTCTCATTGTAGCGATGAGGGCAACTGTTGGTTTTTTTACTGGGGTGCCTTAAAAATGGCAGTTGCCGGGTGCCGCACATACCACCCGGCCATCGCCTTCCTCGCTGGTGTGACGATGCGGAAACGCATTTATTCCAACGGAAAAAAAAAAAGGTTAGGTTTGTCATCCTTGTTTACGGCCGTTTTTAAGATTTTTTATCTGTCCCCCTACGCAACGACTTCAATAAGTACATAATAATTTATATATTTTAGACATCTTTTTGTATCAGAGGTTTTTTAAATTTTAATATTTTTTTATTGTTATATATTTAAATCTTTTCAACTTTAAATCAATAGATTGATAAAAGATCACTTGTATACTTCAAAGGGAAGTGTCAGGTAGGCCTGTTATGATGCTCCAAAAACGTTTGTATTTATAGAAAAAACATATTCAGACATATTTAGACTACACTATTTTTACTCACAAAATCATGTACAAACAAACAAATATTACTAAATCCATAAAAAGAATTAAATAAGTCAATATTGGTTAAACAAGTTTAGTTGTTGTTAGATGATACAAGAAGGCTTGTTTACAGATTGTGGATGGTTAAATAAATAGCAAAGTACACTATACATATTATATCAAGGGAAAAATATAACATTGAATGATGTTTCATATATGGTTCTCAATAAAAAAATGACGGAGGAAATCCTGATATATCAATCTGTTTTTTTTTAATAAAAATAATATGTTTACCAAGCATTATATTCTTTTATACATTGTTTATAAATTCGAATATTTGGATAGTATTTTTTTTTTAAATATTAAAGAAACTTATTGCAGGCCTAATTAAATACCTAAATGATATAACAGTAATGTTAAAAAAATATCTATGATGTAATATCTTATAGGGGAATACATAACTTTTAAACGTAATGTATATCCTATTAAGATAATAATGTTACTACACATACTACTGTGATGATTTCAAAGTGTGATTGTGTCACTCTCACATACACACACACAGAAATAATTAAATCATATTAGCTATTTCGAAGCAAAGTGACTAAAATTTGGCTGTAAATAAATTAACTTCGTAATATCTTTAACTTATAGAGCTTTGTAAAAGTACTTATCTAAATCAGAAATAGTACTGCTATGGTTATTAATATAAAATAAAACATGATACACTTTAAATGTTTATGATATGTAATTTGTTATGATTAGCAAAAAAAAAAAAACAGGTATATAAGTATCAGATTATAGTATTAATTGTTTAAAGAGAATATTTATCTTTTATATAATAAATTATTATTAAGGTAAACGAAGCACGTTTCTTTAAGTCATTGTTAGATGTTACGTATATGAAATAGACTCTTTGTACAATAGTTTAGTTAATATTGACTTTTTGTCTGTTTATTTACTCGCACATTTACTGCACTACTACTCGACCGTTTACGATGAAGTTGGGTGTGGTTGGTATCTAACTTAACACATTGGATATTTACTGCAAAAAGTGTTTATTCATTGTAAATCTTACAATTTGATTTATATACTATTTAATAAAACTAGATTCTGCAACAATGTTACGCGATTAAACGTAGCATCGCTTATTGTTTTTAAAAGCGAGAAACTAGTAGCAGGTGACGGGAGACAGCTAGTTTCATATTTAATATTTCGAATTCATTTACCGCGATTCATAAGAAACATCGCAGTAAAGTACCTGTACATTTTCCAAATTGTCTGTTCTCAACGAGACGAAGCGACGCGCCTGCATCGTTTACTATTCGTCGTTTAATACTTTAAATGTACAGAAAATTATTGGCTTTAAGTTAAGTTTCTATTAGAAATCGTGTCAGCGCATGAATTAATGTTGACAATTGTTTAAGTCAGTTCGTGCTTGCTACAAAACATTATAATCTCTCATTTGGAATTCATGAAGTATCGTTTGCTTGTTCGATGTTTGGCGAATTGTTTGATATTGTGTACGCAAATTTAATAATAACTTAGTCTAGCAGTATTGCTTATTATCTGCTCATATTTGATGACATTTTAAATTATGCTTTTATGATATAGTTTAATTGTAAATGTATGAACATTTTATCAACAATTTTGAAGCACACAGGAAACAAACTTTAACAATCAGTCCGGGTCATTGCGTCACAATAGTGATTTCACGGTCCAGATACTGGCGTAGAAAGCTTGTTAGTACTTAGTATCAAAGTTTATTAAGTTATATAAGACTCAAAACAAATATGTTGAAAATTAAAAAAAAATAATTGTTGTTTTTAAATGCTTTGGTAGTTCATATATAGTCAAAACAAATTTATGAACAATTTCAGTGTTAATAGTTTTAGGTACAACAATTGTTTATTATTCTATTTTATTTAAACAGTTTTTTTTGGACATCGACACAGATTAATTTAACCCCTAAGGTAGCAAATTATTTGCTTGTGTTAAGGGTGTTAGATAACGATACAAATTCATAGAAATATACATTATAAATACTGAGAAAATATTTAGTAAACGACCAAACCCAGAAAAACAGACATTTATGCTCATCACATATATGCCTGTCCCTGTCGGGAATTGAACCCGAGCCCCCTTGTGCCGATACACGTTAGACGTCTGCGCTAACCACTCGAGTAACAGGACGGTTAAAGAAATTCATCAACTCATTTGTTGTTTAACTTTTATTTGAAAACTATCACAACCTACAAAGTAAATATTTAAAAATACAGAAATAAGAACAAAATCTATTGTAAACGTGAAATCAGCGACAAACGTATATAGTTACTTTTATACCCTTATCTTTATCCTTTTATTTTCTTGTGACAGATAGGTATTTTACTAATATGGGTCCGTTAAAGATGCTGTGATCCGAATATTCACGCAGTGGAATAGATCGACAGTTAACCTTATCAGGTATTGGTAATTGTCCAATGGCGAGCGAATATCAGCCTTTATGCTTGCTTAAGCAATTTGACCTTGGATATAATATTATTCGATTTATAATATTACTATTTTATCATTTAATTTTAATTGATGACAATCATTGAGGTTATTATAGATATATCAATAAAGGATTGTTCAAATAGATTAAGTTGTTCTTTATTCACTGTCAAGTCAATGTCACGGCTTGCCCGAATCTGCTGGTAGGTCATTCTTATCTCTTTATCGGGAGCCGCAGAACTTTAATGTTATCTTCAACTGTTAAATAACGTCGCTCAAATAGATTATCAGTGAGATAAATAAGACCACCCCTAAATGCCTTATATCATTCAGGCCTTTGCAAAATTCATAATAATATAACAAATGGTTTTATCTGGAATACTCGGTATATCGCAGTTCCATTGTTATATATTATATTGAAAAAAAACCCATAATCATCACGGAATAAAATAAAAACAAATTGATTGAGAATTAGAAACATAGCAAGTAAAATAAAATATAAAAAAACAGGATCCTACATCAATATAATCAGGAGTTATCCTGGATTTCACTCTACTACAATTTCAATTTACTAGAAGCACAACTCACATCGATTCTATTTGGGAATAAAGACGAGCGAGAGATTGACTTCTTCCGTCATGTTTGTGTAATGAATATAACGAATCTAAATCTATTCTGAAGAGGGGAATGGATTACAACATTAAATTGGTTTTCTATAAATACAATTTTAACTAATATTTGAAGGCTTAAATTTTCGTAGCTGGCAGCTAAAACATTAATAACAAAAACACATTAAACACATAAATACCAATATTTTATCAACTTGGTAAAGCTTAAATAAACTTTTTTTTTGGTATCCAATTTACACATTCAAAGACACGATTGTATTCATGACTGATTCTAAAGTGTTGATTAAATATTTATTATTTAAACAAACAGCCCTTATTTTAACTCAATATTGAATATGATAAATCTACTATTAGTTCAACAACAATTTGTTAACATACATTTATTTGTATTAACCAATGAGTAAGTATATAATAAATATCGAAATATGTTGAACAGGTTATAGCCTAGAGGAATAGTAAACATAAGGGCAAGAAAAAAAACTAAAATTTACTAGTAACAGCGCAATATTCTATCGAAAAAATATTACTATGTATTAGGTTTATTGAAAATTGATTAAAATGTTGTTTTATTTTAGTTACCGGTCGATATCTGATTAAACGTATGTTTTTTTTTTTATAAAATATTCTCTGTTCGTGGTTACTTCATTTTTTATTTCGTTGTTCTTGATAATACTATATAATTTTTATTCCATATTAGCACTTATACTTTTTTGCCCATAAATTACAACTATTAAAATTCAAATACAAAAAATAAACAATACCAAAATTTAAAATTTCTAATATTTTCTAGAACGTTATTAAAATAAATAATATTTTGTATTATTCAAAATAAGGTTTCGTAGAAATAAATAAAGCAAGAAATTTTTAGAAACAAATTAAATTTTAATAACGCTATCAGTTTTATTGTTTTTCGCTTAAAATTATAATTAAAAACCGACGAACGCCTTCATTTACCCCTTGTAATCTTTTCTGTTAGAAGATCGTGGCTGAGAGCTGTTACGATTTTTAAAATAGCTCAGAGATAAGACAACAATGCCCATAAATTTCTTAATAAAAACCCTAAAGCGAGGTAGCGTGATCTGAAGTACCGCTGAGATCAGATACGATAAACGAAAAATACTTCCAACAAAGATCTGACCCTTAATACTTACCACCTCTCAGACTACGAGTGCTCTTGAGTACAACCCCGGCCTATTTTATAGATATAAAAAATGGCCAAATAAATTCAACTCCAACGTGTACGTTTGAAGACTGTTTTTAGCTTGTCCCTTATCAAGGCTAGTTTAAAAAACGTGTCAGCAACTTAATTAGATGAGCATTTATTGTTACTTGTATGATAAAATAAAATTATTATTCTTTAAATTAGAGGTATATATTATTTGATTGATTGTCAGATTCATTGTAATTCGGTTTTAAATAAAGGATATGCAAAAAACGTTAAATTACTTTTGAATATAGTCTATTTTTAGGCCTAAATATTTTAAAATAAATAAGAGTTACTATCAATATTATATGAGCTCCCTAATATAATAAAGGTCTTTGTTTTGTAATAAACCTGTTCGTTAAAATAGCTGCTTTAATAGAATAATAGAAATAAAAATGATACATAATAAAAAAATACACATGTAAAGTGATGACTAATTATTTATAAGTAAGAATTTTATCTGACTTATAGCTACTCAGATTTGGAATAAATATATAATCTTTCTTTAATTAGATAATTGTAGCAATAATTATGATAATTATTGAGATATCTTACCAAAGATTAGATTAGTAGAGATTTAGATACTTTTACGAAGCCATTTAAATATAAGATCCTATCATTATACTTTGAACATAACTACCCCATACGAAATACAAATCTTCCAACCGTTTTCTACCCTTTTAGATGACAAATGGAATTTTAATGTGAAATATGAATTCAGTGATATCCAGTATTATAAACTGCATGAGAAGGTGGTCGTTGCTTTGCCCACATTAGCTTACTAGAATATTTTTTGTGACATTTTTCTTTTTATTTTTTGTAAAATATGTTTTATTTTATTTTACATTTTACATGTTTTGTTAGGGTTTGAATGATTCTATTGTTAAGTTTACTTGTTTTCTTTTTACCAAATTCTATTTTTATTCGTTTTCAGTTTTCGATATTTTAAAATCATTATAAGTCCTTTGAAATACTCTTAATATCACGAGAATAATATAATAATGAATGTAATGTAATCATTTAAAGTAACTTAAATTTAAAGTTTTGTAAGCAAATGTTTACAAATTTACAAAATTCCGAAAGTCACACAAATTTTAAAACTAATAAACATTTCGAGCTTAATTTCCTTTCGATTCCGTAATCACTTCAATGTATTTGAGAGGCAATTGACATTCCCTTGATTTGATCGCTCCTCTCATCAGTGCTAACTGATCTAATTTGACTTTTCACTGCTTTATTTTTGGAAGGAAGTAATTTGCATATTTTCTTTACACGGAGACGTGTTACAAGCTTCATCAGTGTTCAGTTCTTTGCACATTTTTGATTTAATAAAGTAATATCCTATATATATTTATTATTTTTATTATATCTACTTAAATATCTAATAATAATGTAACATGAAATGTTCCGTAATTCCTTTCTCATATCTCTGGCAACTACCTTTCTTTTAGCTCTACTCTACCATTCTTCATAAATTATTTCTTTCACACTTTTAATCTAGAAATCGGTGGTCTGCCACTTATTGGATGTATTTACTTTTAGAACAGTTTATAACTTTTCACTTCACCATAACGTATCTATATAATCACCAAATATTTCATTTACTGCTTTATCATAAATAATTTGCCATCTCTATCATACGTTAATTTACTGTTTTGCTTATTAAAAATATTTAACATATCATCACCACTATCGTATTCAAAGCAATCTCATACTTAGTACCTGAGAACCTGTACACCTTGAATTTTTATCCTGACTATATTTACTAGAAATGCACATAAATCGTCATATCTCTTGTTTTTATATTTTATGTAGTGAGATAAAGAAAATTGTCCTAGAGTAGTAAATTTCCCCAAATCATAAAATGTTTATGTTTGGTACACCATTTCTTTATTTTAGACTTTTATCTGAAAATATTTGGAAAAAGAAAACTTTTACTACAATCGTTTGTCACGGCAAAATCGTATGATTATAATTATATTTATTAATAATTGACGATAAATATGAACTACATTTTAAAATGAGTTTCAAGTTACATATACAGTACAGTAAAGTACAACTTCTTAATAAACCACAATTTTTAATGGATTAAGATTAAGTATGTATTATATTCTTTTATTTTTAAGGTTGTATATACGTTGGAGTTCAATATTCCGTAAAAAACGAATGAATGTTGCGAAAATTCATGTAAGAAATTTAATATGTACGTGTTTGACTTACAGTCCGTTAGATTCTTGTTGTATATATATTATATAGTGTTAAGAGAATTAAGTTGCAGTATTCTATTGTGTTCAACAGAATTATAGTGTTAAAGTTATTATTCTACTTTTCTATAAAATAAGTGTTTAATGAAATTACTACAAAACATTATGTGTTTAAGAATTCTTTTTTTAATGAATATACTTATATACATATAATTCAAGTAACTTTATATTTTTAATAGTAATTAAGATACTCAATAAAAAAAATAGTATATATATATATACATATATAAACGTACATATATGTACATATTATTATTGGTAGTTACCGCCGGTTAGCCTACATTGCCCAAAATTTATTACCAAAATTGTAATACCCTTTTCTCCTTAAGTAAAAAAAATAGGAATATTTCTACACAGTTGGCAATACTAATAATTGGCAATACCAACTTAAGGAACTGTCACGTAAATTTTATAATACATTTCACTCATTTTTAAGACTTAAACACTTCCTGCCCCATCGGGCAAAATTACAATTGGTTAACTTGTTACTGCTACCTATCCTTAACTATGCTGATGTATGCTATATCGACGCTAATGAAGTTCTTCTAAATAAGTTAACTTGTCTACTTAATACCTGTATCCGCTTTATTTTCAGACTTCGTAAGTTTGATCACATCTCCGACTATAGGTCAAAGCTAAAATGGTTGCCCAATCATCAATGAAGAAACTTGGACTCTTTGTTTACTTTACTCTATTTTGTTTAATTCTTCCACTCTTGTTTATTTAAAACGCAATTTCTCATTTTTAGCGGATGTACATGACAGATTGCTTCGTTCTTCCAGCAACCTATTGCTCCATACCACTTCATCACACTGGTTTCTTGTCAAACTCATTTAGTGTAACCGCTTTCATATAGTATGAATGAATATAAATATATAATATAATATATGAATCTCATATAGAATGAATGAATGAATGGAGCGATTTACCGGAACATCTAAGAAAAGCCCCAAGTTGTGAGTCGTCAAACGCCAAGTAAAGGAACTGTATCTTAAATAATAAAGTATTTATTTGTAGACTACATTTTTTGTTATTTATCTCATATGTATTAAATATTATGTCGTTTAAATCGTATGTATTATATGTCTTATATATTATCATCTTATTATTTTTATGCATTATTATATGTATATTTAGATATATAGATAGTCTTATAATATTTTCTTTACTTTTTATGTCTTGCACGGCTATCAACAGGAGAGGTCCTGTACATCGTCAGATTGGTTGGTAGAGAATGTCTTTGTGGCATTAACCCCGCCTTTTCTGCTTTATATCGTGCATAAAAAAATAAATAAATATATATCTATACGTAATAGTGTATATTTTATAATAAAGTATCAATTGAATTTAAAACAATGAAGTAAATAAAAAATACAAATAATTCATAATCACTTGATTTTTTACTTAGCAACACATTAGAATGTACCAAATGTATGACTTGTTCACGACACAAGAGGAACTCAGTTAGGAATCACACAACGTAACTGACTGTCAAAGTACAATCGATAAATTGTGACAGTTATACCTACGATGTTTTAGATTTTACATCACAAATGTATGTTCATGACTATAACGAATTACTATTATAACTATGTACATCAATTCATTAAATGTTTTAAATATTTGATAGCAAACGAATATATACTTGACATTGACAGTTTAATTGTATACAAGCAGTGTGTGTGACTATTCAAATCAAAGTGTGTATAATATTTTTATCGTGTATTAAAAGTGCATTATTATATAACAAAATGAGATACAAACTTGTGCTAAATTTCATACACCTTTGTCAGTTTAACTGTCGTAGAAACTATCAAACGTGTTATAAAAAATATATTTATAAAACGTTTCACATAGTTAAACTAGTCGCTTTGTATAGGTATATACTCTTACAAAAAACAACATAAAAACAGTTTCCAAGCGTGTCTATTAGTATAAGACACATTTCAATTTCGCGCTCGAGTGTACCTAAAGGCGCGAGCATTCATTATCAAAGTTGTTCAATCCGACCTGAGAAGAATATATAAATATAATATAATATTTTTAGGATTATTTTCAACAGTTGGTAATAATATTAAAAACGATTGAAATTCACCACCACATCCCATTGATGGGTATATTATAAAAATCATTTTCAATTTATGTTTTCCAGCGTAACCGTCAAACTCAAAATGGCAAGTTCCAGTTATATATTAGGTGCATGTTAAATGTATTATGGTTGGTGTGCTCAATTGTCCTTTGTATAAAATCTGTCTTTGAATAGCGTGATTTTCAAAACTCACACCTGCAAAAAGCAACTCATTTTTAATCTCTGAGTAATGTAATTTGCAAAATATTAAGTAAGAAGGAAATTGATTTTTCTTATCTTAAAGATAGGGATAAGGGTAGATAAGACGGATATTGATTTAAATATCTGTGCTTCAATCGCTTTAATATAACTAGATCTAGTTAAATATGAATTAATAATTATTAATTAATTACTAATTATCATTGATTATAATCAATAATAAAGCCGTAGTAGTGTTTATCAATACTCTGATTTTGATTCAAAGATTGTATTTCCGGCTTAACTTGTATGTATGCTGATAAATATCTGTGCAGTTTAGCCTGAAAGGTGCAGAAAAGCGACATGAAAATGCAAAAAAAAACAAACTGTGATATGTAACTCGGTAAACCGGAATGAACCATCGCAGTGGTTTAAGCTCTTTCTACTATCTTATCTGTGTGTGTGTGTGTGTTTGTGTGTGTGTGTGTGTGTGTGTTTGTGTGTGTGTGTGTGTGTGTGTGTGTGATTTAAATTGAAAATGTTTTACATATTATTGCTTATGTTTTATTATTTATGTTATTTGGAAGTTTTATATTAGAGTATATACATACAATATTTGTATTAACATATTTATGTCCCAGTTACCTTAACTACAGTTTAGCATGTCGTTTTCAATTTGTTTTGGCGGTCCGTTTGTTTTAAAACTTCAGTTTAAATACACTGGTTTAGTTCTTTGTGTAATGGATTCAATTTAAAATTTTGTTTCTCTTGTTTATATTTTACAAAGAAATTGGACTTGGTTATCATTTTTACATGCATTTAGCATGCTGTAGATTGTAAATACTACTAATGTTTTAAGATAATCAAAAAAAGATAAGGATGATAATAAAAAGTACCTACAAATTAAAAGTACCTACATTAATAAATAATTTGATATTACGTATAATATATAGATTATTCTATAGTATAAATATTACTTTTAGGATACTTTTGTTTAGGAACTCTATTTTAGTTTGCTACTACTTAAATTTTTCTTTTAATTTATTGTCTTCATTTATTTTTATTTATTTATTTAGTTTCTGTTGTCTTCTTGCTGACTGATTGAATGTGATTTTCTTAGATGTTTAACAAAGATACGTTTGATTTAGTAATATTTGATTTGATTAAAAACTTTGATAAGGAAAGACGCTTGATTCGTCTATAACTTTAGTTTTGGTTAAGTGATACGGATTCGATTACTGAGTAGAATAGGGATGCAAATTGTAAGTGTTTAAATTGTAATACGAATTTTCAGTTATATTAGAGTAGTTTAAATGAATATCAGTATTTTAGATGCAAAAACTATAATATTTCCAAGAATAATATTCATTTAAGTTATTATATATAATAAAAAATAGACTACTGGATCGGTTCTTATCAGATAATAGGTCTGAGCTAAAATAATAGAATATTCTTTTAAATAAAATGATTCCCTATATAAATAATACAAGAATTCGATCAATAGTTTCTTCCGTTCGATTGAACGTGTGAATGACTGAACACTGAAATGGGTCGGCAAAATGTTTATCGCTATGCTTGCAACCATAGACTGAAGAGTGTAATACTCTAAAATGTGAAGGTTCTTACATACCTATTTAATACATGAATACAAATAATGCTTAATAATTTAAAATACATTTAATTATGGTTTTTCAAGAACAGTTTATATCCATTTTATATAAAAAAACATTTGTATAACAGCAACAACTGATTTTTGATTTTTTTCGGTTTCTCACGATATTATGTAATTTATTTGAAAAACGGAAGAGATTTATATATATATTAACAGAATGTGTTTAATATAAAATAAATCGTTGTAATACTAAATATCTCTCTATTCATATTAATAAAGATATCAACAAATTATATTATTTTACATCATTACTGTTCTAGGAATAAATTCAGATAAAAAAATAGGATCAAGTTGTTGTGTCCTATCATAGATCACTGAACAATTCTTTATATGCCCTACACGTAGCCTGTGTCATAAAAAAGGTCCCACAGGGCTATTACCCGAAACTTTACACAGACAACACCGCGTGTGTAATCTAGTTTATCTTATATGGAAGACGAGTGTAAATATTTGATGTTCTGTCGATACCACTATGTCTTACAAACACGACAACGTGAATAATATAAGACTTGGCGCCAACACAAATGTTTTGCGAAATAATCACTGTTTAATCTTTGAGTATATAAAAGATGTCGTTGATGTGTCTGTTATCGAGTCATTCTATAAAGATTTACGGTTTAATAAATTCTATTTTTATCAACCATTATGGCTAAGTAACTGATAAATCTATTTATCATATTTTTATCTAATAGCTTTGCAATTAAGTTTTTATTTCACTTTTGTACAGATTATTTGATTCAATATTTACTTACAAAGTACATTTAAAATGTTTCCTTATTTATAATATTAATCACGTTTTTATTTACTAGAACACATAGGAGACTTTATTGTCTTAAGATTATATTCGCAGGAACACAATCTTAAAACGGGATTGATTATATAGGATTATTATAACAGATAAAATTTTAATTAAAATGCAACTAATATGACTAACTTCAATTCTTAACAAAAATTATTTAAACGTAAACCCGTGAAAAGCTTAGAAAACTTTATATTTATTAATTCTTATCTGTACTATTTTTATAAACTTATCATGAAATGGTAATCGAAGAGTATTAGATTGCAGTCACTATTTTACTGGATTTTAATACAATTAAAGCGACAAAATTCTCTAACGGAATATTGGAATCCTATTTTCCAATTACTCTGCATTAGATCTAGGCGTTCGCTGGTAATTCCTTACTTAAAAGGACACGAGTATGGCATTAGTACAATAGGCTACGAAGGTAATGTACTAACATTGTTGTTCTTTTTATTATTTTTATTTGTGCTACATTTATTTTATATAACTTTACAATATCGTTCTTAGTGAATAGATTTATTTATTTACCTGTCTATGTTTACGAATACGATCTCGAAGTATTGCGGACTCACGTGAACTGTCGTGAAACTAGTGATAAACTTAGGCCGAATTTCGTTTAAATTACGTGAAAATATATCTAATAATCATCATGGTTCACGAAAGTTTTATAACAAAAATTATAATTATGACTGAAAATAAACTAAATGATCAATATTAAAAAATGTACATAATATACAACGAGACCGTACTTAGTATATCAAAGAGTATTTAATATGAAATGACTCTTTAGTAATGTTTCTAGATGTACCTGGCAGCGACAGTTTAATAAAATAGCCGTAACTTGAATTCTTAATGTCAATTTTAATACAAAGACAGAATTTTAATTATCATAAAAACAGTAAAATATGCTGAGTAAGTAACGTATATAATATTAAGTAGTGTAACTTTAAATACTATTATATATTCACTGTATACCTAATTTTTCAATACAATAATGTGTAACTTTGAGAAGTCGGTAAAGACGACAATATGAGCTCACTCTATTAGGTATTATATTTATAGGTTTTATTCTATTGGTATAGATTGCTTCTGTTACTTGTTACTGTAAACCACTACAATTACAAATTGATGATTGAAGCAGTAATAAAAATAAACATTTTATTTATAAATATAAGAATGTGTACATTCTTAAATTAAATTAAATGTATTTAAAATGTATACTATTAATAAATAAATAAATTTATAATAAGTATAAATATAAGACTATTAAATAAACGGTTTTTTTATACTATCAAAGTTAATGCTTGCTTATATTCCACCTGATGTAAAGTGGAAATGTAGTCATAGATAGTACAGCGCATTAATTAAGTAATCTATTCACTCCTTTCATGAAGACACCCTTATTGTATTTGGCCGGAAATACCGACGCAGCCAAGCGGTTTCAGACCTTCACTGTACGCACCAAAAAAGACGCAGCATACCGTTTCGTTTGGACAGGTAGAGTGTCTACAACGTAAGGATAGATACCTGACGTGTGTCGGAACGTCCGGTGATTGAAGGGGGACGGGGAAATTAAGTCCTGTAATTCCTGCGCACACACACCAAAATATATCTTATAGAATACTGAGAGGCTAGCAATTGTACGCCTGTATTCAAGGCTATGGAGGTTGGCTTTAAAGGATACATCCTGGAAAGTAGGAGCCATGGTAGAAGGGGTCCTTTTGACGGTGAACAGACACGTCTACGTTTTGGTGACGTTGAATTTGACAAGATTGGGCTTGCCCTATGCGGAGAATGCCTGTTGTTGACATTCAAAAGTTGCACTTGGCTTCTCTTTCAGACTGTACTTGATCTCTACTAGCAAAAGAATTCAACACCTTCTACAACTGCGCTATCGTCTGCGTACCCATAGATACCAGTCTTCAACAGATCGTTAATATACAGCAGAAAAAGAGTTGCAGAAAGAACGGACCCCTGAGGCACTCCGGCATTTATTGTCAAGGGTTCCGAGGAACACCCGTCGACAAATACTCGGAGAGATCTCTGGCTCAAAAAATCCGTTACCCAGCCGATCAGACCAGGAGATATGCCATACGTTGAAAGCCTTCTAGGCTCCGCTAGAGCCTGTCAAATGCCTTCTAGACGTCCAGAGAGACGGCGACTGCTTCTCCATTCCTCTCGATGACCTCGCCTAAAATGTGTGAAGCGTACACTACAAGGTCCTCAGTGGTACTATTTCAACGAAATCCGTACTGTCGGTCACTGAAGAGATCGTTACCTTCTAGGTTGGTATTTAAGTTCAACATTCGTTGCTTAAGCAAACGTCAATATGCACAATATTTATGTTTCTGGTTTATATTGACTTATAAATAAATATTATTTTGCAAATTTGTATGAATTTTAATATAATGACAGATAAAACGAAGAATTTATGACTATTGTAATCAAAATCTGTTATCGGTGATATATATATAACAAGACAATTAAGTATACAAATATTGTATAACAAAGAATTGTGGTAGAAATTGCTATCTATCTCATATATAAATCCTTAGAATCATTTCTGACAGGTTTACGTACTCTCATAGGAATATAGCAATTTTCTCCAGTAGAATTACCTTGAATCAATGCAGTGGGGAATTGCTGGTATCTATATGGTTTTATTGTTAGATATGTGTAGTATATAATAAAACAGTTATTAAAAGCAAAATTTCTCTAATTCTTAATTTATAACATAAATTTGTAAATTAAAAATTAAAAAAAGCTTATGGCTATGAGCTATGATTGATGATATGAGTTTCTAGGATTCCATACCCAAAAGGGTAAAACCCTTTTAGACTTCACTATCCGTCTGTCCGTCCATCTGTCTCCAGCCTATCTCATGAACCTGAAACCTAGTGATGGCTAGACTGTTGAAAGTTTTTAACAATTTGTAATACTTGTTGATACAATGATATTTTTATTAATTAATTTTATTATAATTTGTTGATGTTTTTTTTTTTTTAATATTAGCCTTACTTAAAGATATAATAGTATTTTAGTAAAACATCTAGGCCTTAGGAAAACATAAACAACTGGGTACATACTTAAACTACTAAGTCATTGTTGGTGTTTAATAAATAAGTTAAGGTTTAGGCTCTAAATTATACGTGATCTTAAATCGTAAACAGTTCAAAATGAACCTTCCGCTAGTCATTAAAGTTATGCTTGAATTTATAGGCTTATAACCGTAATATTATTCCAAAATTACATGTTTTTTATGCCAACTACACTATCTTTGTAAATATATATCAAAGTCAAACCCTTACACGTAGCAAATCAACATTAAGGTCTATTTGATTACTGGTAAGCAATTCGTAATAATATCGTATTTGTTGTTGAAATAGCAGAATTTGTTGACTGGTTAATTTATAACAGTGATGAACTGTTAGTAGTTAATGTTTAATTTGACTCCTAAGGGTTTTGTAACTTCTTAAAGCAATAACTATTTCATGAAGTGTGATATACAGACAGTTCATGAAATAGTTATTAAAGTATACAGTACAAATATAAATATTTTTATATATACAATATATACCTATAATATTGTTTTCAACCGGTGGCAATCAAAAAGGGCTTACTATTGTTGAGGGACTTATAATGACTATACATATATTATATATATATAATAAAAGCTGTAATTCTGGGCAATTTTCATGTGGCTTATGTTGTAGCGGGAACAAGCATGTCCAGAAATTTGCTTCCCTCCAAGTTTTTAGCTTTTAGTTTAATAGCTGTATAATAAGTATAATGTGCTCTAAAATGCATTAAAATTTAAGTATTTTTCTATAATCTTTCTTGAACTTTTTTAATGATTAATATTAAAACAACTCTGAAATAACACTTCTAAGTACAAAAATTGCATTGCTCAGAATTTAGTAAAATAATTAAAATGAGTCTAGCAATTTAATAATCTACGCATTTAAAAAAATATAAATTTTTGGTCACAATTAATTTTTTAAAGTTAAACTTTTATTACATCGTCTCAAACTTTTTCGTCTGTGTGTTGCATGTCGCGTGACGGTCGGCCGCGGAGTATTGATAAAGTGAAAGGCGCTCGTATCGATGCGGTTTTTACTAGATACATTGAAAAAATCGAATGTAAGTCACTGTTCACGTATTTTAGGTACCATAAAATATTGGTTACATTTATAAACTGTGAAATTCATGATGAAGATGGAATTGATAATAGAATGATTGAAAATAATTGAAAAACGGATCAAAATGACTCAACGATTATAAACTATTGTTTTCAGTGTTTTAATATGTGTATATCATCTAAATAATTGTTAAGTATTATGTATGTCGTACTCTAAGACACATAGTTCAATAAAAATATTAGTTGGAGACCTAGTCTACTTTTATCATTTCCCATTATCATTCCCATTTTCTAAGTATAAAATTAAGATTGATGAAGCAATTTTTATACCCTTAATGGAATATTATTCCGAAAATTTTTAGTTAAATGTCTATAATGTGAAAAAAAGTTTCACTTTTACGGTGGTTTCATAAAACCACACAAGTTTTTTTCTAGCTATTTATAAAAGTTAATTTTATTTTCAAGTAATAATGTTAAATATTTTTTTTAAAGATTTATTTAATGGAATTGAATAAACATTTAAGCTTATCATATATTTTTTGTTATGCCCTTAAAAGATATATTTTTTTCCATTTTTTCCAATTTCCATTTATCACATTCTTTACAAATATTAAACCATGCGGTGATGTCATAAGATTTTATTCATAAATTAAAAGAAAAGTAATAGTTTATAGAAATACCAGTGTATAGAATCAACTTATTGCTACTTTACCAGTCTTTTTCTACTTATTGAAATTATCACACATGAAAATCTATAAATGTTTACAATCAAATTTGTTCAAATTTCTAGCGCTACATTTTTATATTACTTACAAACTGTTGCGGCACCGCTTTATGAACAAATAATGTAACATGTCATGTTTCTTTCATCCTTCATTCATAGATGGAATTTCAATAAATTCTGTTTCAGTGGGTGTTAACATCATAAAATAAGCAACAGTCAGAAAAGTAAATGAGGCAGTGCGTTATTGTTATAGACCAGTGAAGTATTTCATAATAAATAAGTAAATATTTCATAATACATATTATTTTGTGTATGTTATTATATTTAAGTAATAAACAAAACATATTTTAGTAACTATAATTGTGACGGGTTTCCATTTAAGATGTTTACAACTCTTTACCGCTTTTCTATCTTTATGGATCAAGTAATATGAAATTGATGTTTACGACAGCCAAATAGCGTCATATAAAGTATAACTCCAATAAATAATAGTTCTTAACAGAGTCCAATTATGTGTCCTAAATTTCTAATTTGATTTTGAGACTTTGTTTTTTTGTTATTCTAAGAGTTAAAAATAAGAATGGTAGCAAAAAATGTCGAAAGCAAATGCAAACATACGAAATAATGACAAGAGGAAATAAAAAAATATGTTTAATATGTTATATAAATAAAATAAACATTTTATTAAACAAATATATCTTACGTATAAGCATATTATTTTAAATTTGCAACACAAGATTTGAAATATTTATTCATATCAAAATAGCTCTTCATTCTTAGAAAATTTGTGTCTATTATTGAAGGAAGCAATAAATATAAAGTTAATATTGCAAAATGGTTTCATATATATACTGTGTGTGTATGTAAACGTCTCTTACCATTATATTAAAAAGTCAAATTGTCACAATAATCATCTTTTAATCACATTTTACAATTTCACAACTTGAAATCAACCATTAAATGTATTCAAATATTCACTTAAACTCAAAATATGTTATATAAAGAGGTTTTAACTCAATTAATAATTCGTAAGAGCAAAGTTCATCGAAGTTTTAGAACGTAGCGCCAGCGTAGCACGCGACTGCTACGGAAGCTACACCATAACTGACTCGTAGCAAAGATGCTACAGATATAGTAGTAGGAGCGCTTAATTATTCTTGGTCTGTATTTGTAAATCAGCTCAGAGATGGCTGGGGAATTAATTCAAAAGATTAGTTACTACATTAATAATATATATTTAATGTTAATAATGTATTAATGATGTATTACATTTCTAGAAATTAAATATTTTTAAACACTAGAAATTCTGATTATCGTATCAAATTATTATGGATTTATGATTTTAGTGGATTACACTATTATTAGCTATGGTATGTCTTGTAGTATGTAATACTTATATGAGAAGAAGAATAATAATTTTTACTGTTATATAATCATAGTTACCCAGTTTTTATTAAGTTTTGTTATTATTATCAACATTTATCATAAATATACATTTCAAATTCGTTTATTAAAATGTTTGTGATTTTTTTAAAATAAGGATAACATTGAAATATTGTTCTTTAAATAAACAAAAATACTAATAAATTAAATTGTACATTAAATACATACAAACATTCTGTATTTCTATGTAACATAATTAACTTTAATAATAAATCACATTAATAATACTTGTAACATACTTATTAGATAATCCGAGTACGGTTTTGCCGAAATACCTGTCAGTTACGTTCGGTAATTAACTTTTCCTTTGAGTTTGATATTGACTTACTGAATAGCTTTTCCAAAAGCTATATATTTATTTATTTAAAAGAGATTTTATTTTCAAATATCTCAATGAATTATATGTTTCTGGATAAAAAGAATTACTACCAATATCGAAGGGTTAACATTGGTAAATGAAATAGACGGTTTTGATTCTTTTTGCATTAAAAGTTATTATGATATTGTTATAATATAATATTTTTTCTTTTATTAAATAATTTTGAATATAATGAAATGATAAATTTTATATAATATGTTATATAATACAAGGAATTAGTATAATTTATTTCATCTATAAAAAAATATTGATCTAAATTTCGATTGCACTGTAAAGAAAAAACTTGTAATTTAATATAAATACTTGGCAAATACTTTCTTATGTATCAATCCATCAGAAATTGATGGAAGATAATTAGTGAAAATTAATTAGTCTGGAAAAATTAATTAGTATCTACTTCTAAGAACTTCGCTGCCACAAGCATTTCAACAAAGTTTTTACAAGATCGTTCGGTGCTTGATTGCTGACCTTAAAACCGTTACAATTAATTTCTCATTTCATTACAACGGTATTTAACTATAACTTGAAGTACGTGAAAGTTAGGTGTATGAACAAATACAACTTTCACGTGCTTCATCCCATGTAAATAATGTCAATAGTTGCCGTCATTCATGGCGATCGCTTAGAACGGTTCGATCCATTATTTTTATGAGGGTAAGAAGCAACTAAAGAAAAAAAATACAAGTTGATATTAGAAGATGTACGAAGTTGTTAGAAAGTAGGAACACCATTTATCTAAAAGATGGCGGATATCACGGAAAGATGATGTAAGGATTAGGATGATAAATTGTCACCCTTGATGTTATTGATCTTCTTACCTCCGTTTTACATGTTTTTGTGTAATTCTCTAGTACAAGGTAAACCGCAGCAGTATAATTATTTATAGACAAACATTACTAATCCTTTTAATAGAAAATCCTTTGTTAAATATTAGGTCGTCATCTTTTTCTTCTTCTTGTCAAGCTGGTAATCGATCACAGTATTAGTTCATTCAAAAGGTACTGCAACTCCAGTAATTTTAAATATTAAGACAAAATTTATAATTGGCCAGTAAAAGTTATCAGTATTATAGTATAAAAACGAGAGAGCATTCCTCATTTGCTTAACAATAGCCTATTGTGTTATAAGTTATTAAAGCCGATTCAATTTAAAACGAAATTGGACTTTTCATTGGGGTATAGTATTTAAAAAAAATACATTACGACTGCATTTTGAAATAGCTAAAGTAAAATTAATTAAATACGTGAAATCATTTAGATTTATGATTTTAAGCTTTCAAATAATACCTCTCCTTTCGAATACTAAATTAAAACTATTACTTAAAATAGAGTTTATTTTAGTATTGTGCATTATCGCAAGCCACCCACGATAGAGCATTTGAAAACCGCTCTACTACGTCATTTAGAAATATGTATGTAAATAAAAAAAGCTATTTCGGTTTAGGGTCCCGTTGTAATAATTGCTAAAAAAGGTTGATTTATATGTACGGTATGTGAAATATTACCCTATAACGTCTACGGACTCGAAATAAAGTTAAAGCTACTTACTCCATTTAATATATTCAGTCATTATTCTGTCGTTGGCCAAATGTCATCTCATTACGTTGTAATATTGTACAATCCGTAAATTCACAGAGAAGCAAATGGAATTATTCTTAATGTAAAACATTTAATATTTTATGAAAAAAGGGACGAGATAAAATCATAAAATAATAGTTCCTAGATTTTATTAGGCTCCGTGACCAAAAACAAAATTTGTTTATTCGAAGACTCGGAAAAAAATATTACAGCATATATCTAAGGCACCTCTTTATTCAAAATTTTTATAATAGATAGGGCGGCCCGACAATATTATTGGCACCACCTTATTGGCAATTTTGCACGTGTAGCTTTACGGTGACCACTTTCAAGGTTTTTGACCGTACTAGGTATTACATAATTACTATTATTCCGAATTCTTAAGGTTATAATTTCTTTATCCCTTGTCAATGTTAGAGATAGTAGAGGCATGTTTAATTATTCTGATTTTCTTTTTGATTAAATTTGATTGAATATTTTAATTTGTTCTTGTTTTTACATTATGGCTGTGATTCGAATGCTCAATTTACTTCTGTTTTGTAATTAAAAATAAATTAAAAGAGTTAGCATTGATTTTGTTTCAGTTCTGAGCTCATGAACTTACCCATTGGCTTGAAATCTTACTCCTTAGATGACCTCCCGAAAACCATCCATATTTACAACCATTCGAAACTCCTTAACGAGTGAAGGAAGCCAGTAGAAGTAAAACGGTGCAAGAAATATTACTTTGACCTAATCTCTACCTCGCCACAGATACCGTATCGTCATAGCAAGAGGATGAAGGTATGGAATCCATCCAATTGCATGAAGAGAAGAAATGATCCGACTGAAATAAAAAAAAAACTATAATACTTGAAAAAGTGACATATATGTTTTATAATTAATTTTATGTTTAATAATATAAGAGAGTGCCATACAGTATTTATTACTTGTCAATGCTATTCAGCAATATCTTTTAAATAATTTTTATCTAGGGTAGTTTGAAAGGTATATTATGTTTATTTAAAAATATCTATCAATTACAAAGCTATTGCATCTTCTTTGGAAAGTCGTTATAATTTAGTAAAGCGTGATTGAAGAGGTTTTGATCCCTAGACTTGAAACTCAATAGCAATAAGATATTATTATTATTCTTCTTCAAAGTATAAAAATATTGAAATATGGTAACTACGAAATAAATGTATTGTGGAATTTAATATTGTAAGGACACACAGTTTAGTAATTAATTGGTTAAACTTGAAACGTCGATTTAAAAGGTTAACTGTTTCTAATAAAACAATAGAGGCTGAACATCCGTCGGAAGCAATTTCCTTTTGCTGTCGCTTCCCAGTCTTAACGAATTACAGAAGAACGGTAATTGCTAAGCGCAATACTTATATATTTTGTTATAAGAATTTCAAGTTGCAATTCGAAATACAACTATTTATATATTTATTATAAGTATTTCAAGGTCACTAATATAGTAAAGCTCAATAATAGAATAGAAATATTATTCTATTCTATTATTGAAATAGAATAATATATTCTAACATTTGTATAATGTTTTGTACAAATCTGAGAATATATTGCTATTATGAGATGGATATAAGTTATTTATATTAAGATGTATTATATTTATGAATACAGAAGTGTTAGTTATAAGCCAGCTTTTGATAAAAACTTTCCCCGAGTGTGTGTAAACGTTTGTAGTGGTAGTAAATTTTCATTTTCTTTTTTTTAAACAACGAATTATTTCTTGTTTTTATTTATATTGTTTTTATTTATATTGTTTTTATTATAAAACTGCGTGGAATAGTAAAATCCATTAAATGTTTTAAGATCATTTAAAATAGATTCAACCATTTTCAATAAACGTTGTATAAAAAAGAAGATACGATAAGATTTATTAATACTAAAGTATATTCGAAACCGCTAACGAAGCCCCATTGTATTATTCCAGTATCTGGTAAACTAAGTTGATTTAATGATGTTTCTAGTTTGAACATAGCGGTTGTCGCTTGACCTCCAGGGCATCGGGTGGTCTAGTAACTTTGATTAGAATGATCGGCCTACATATAGACGCGTGTAATTAAGTTAATATAAACATCAATCAGTAGATATACTGAAATTAGATAGTTACTAGATATTACTAAATAACATCAAATGTAAGGTTCATATCATCAAATATGAAATTTCATGTACTAATCTAAAAATTCATATAGATTCAAATAGACACATATTGACATTCATTTGAAAGAAAATATATTTTTAATAGTATTGAACCAGATATCAAATAAAATTTTTTTTTTACACATACAAAATGCTCACATTTCTCACAAATTATCAATACAGTTGTTATTTTGTAAATAAGCTACCCAAATAAAAACATCTGTAAGTTGATACTAATACTTATTGTATTAGAGTAGTTTATTTATGCCCGTAAGGACTTGACCTAAGAATTTAAAAATGTTTCACAATAGTGGAGACTATTGCGACATCATAATATTTTTCCTTACATTACTTCGTGATATTATTTTATCACATATGATAATGAAAACTGTAATAAATAATAATATTTTTTCTCTAATAATATCAAAAAAATATTACCAATTGTTTATAATGATTTTTCGGGATATAGTCTCAAATCAGAAATAATAAACACTCGATCTACTCAAATATAAAAATAGGAATCTATAAAAGCTTATGAAAAGCATTGAGCTTTAGCTTTAGCTCTAGAAAAATAACTTTGAATTTAAAAGTTCAACAAAGTGATTCATTGAGACTTTCATGAAACTTAAAGTACTAACGTAGGGTAAGTAAACGTAGAGTAAATCTAGTAGTACATACTTATTTATACATATTTGTAAAAATCTGACTCTTATTGTGATTAATTTTTATTGGTATAAATTAAAACATAAATTAATTTATTAAGCATATTGTTATTTTTAATACAGATTAGTTGCATTACATAGAAGTTCACATAATACAAATCCATTTCGTCGGCGATAGATGAGGTCTCTGACAACAAATTGTACCTAAGCCAAATAGCACAAGTAAGAGGTAACATTGTTGTTTTATCAGTTCAAGCATAAATAATTTACATATGCAAGAAATAGTTTCATACGTTAGAAGGTACGTCTAAATAGTAATCACGGTAAAGGAGCTTAGAGTTCACTCAAGCAAGGGTAATAACGTAAGATGTCTAGCTATCTTTGATGTGCATACGTCGTCAATGTCGCGCACTAGTACTTTTTGTTAATTTGTTAAGTTTACTTATAATGGTTTGAAATGAAGAGTAAGTAGGAATTTATGATTTAATTATATTCTTTAATTCTATATACATAATAAACAATTCATTCGTATTATAAAATATATTATTATAAATATCTATTATATTATAAATATTGCCCTAATTATTGGGAATTATATATTGTTATTTGGGTAGGAGCTGCCCAGGACTCAAATAAAAATATTTTTATTTTTTTTGTAAATACATTTCAAAAGCTTTTATGTGAGTACCTCTCGACACAAAAAATAAAATAAAATAATACATTTCAAGACCCTCGATACAAACAGACCTCTAAAAAGATTAAAAAGAATTTTTATTATGAGCTATGTAACTCGTTTATATAATGTACTAAGTGAACCTACGAACACACTTATTTACACTTTTTTAATTACTTACTATCATCATTCCATTAGAACCTTTCACCAGCACCGAGAAAAGCTCAATATCTTGGAGACAACTGCTTCTATATCGACTAAACATAGCTAAGAATCGTCTCGATAGGCTTTCGATTGAAAAAATCCGCAATCAAATTCGTCTACTGGTTTGCCTGCTGCGAGGTCACAGACAGAAACATAGGAAATTAATGAGCCATACACTATCCACACTATTTATAAATACAAAAAAATATAAATACGACTGGAATTTTGTTATATTTTTAAAATAATTAATTGAAATGCACATAAATATACACTAGTAAATATTATTGCAATGTGTTTAACTAACCAAAAAAGAAACGATAGTGGTGTCCGATTTAAATGGAATAAATTTATTCTGCGTACTTTTATTAAAGATAGTTTCATTCAGATCGATACAGTAATTTTTGGGTGACTTGTGCACAGACAAGAAAATATACAAACGGTATTACGGTAATATCTTTAAAATATTTGAATGCTATCCTTAGATATTTCTAATTATGTAGATTGACTTTGAGCGATAACAAGCGATTTAAAAGATTAACACGATAAGTCGGGGAATCAGATTCTTGACACAGTTCGCAGAGAGCATATCTGATTACGACTGAACATGAACTGGATAACATTATCAAATTAAATACTCGCTAAGCTGAGCTTACATCATTGGATTTGTTAGCTCCGAAGTTTCGTCATTCCTTTGTTTTAATGAGTTTAGTAATTAGATTAATTATTCAGAGTCAATTAAAAATTAGAAAAGGATAATTATATCACATTTCATTGCTTGTATTTTTGGTTTGTTTGAGTATTATTTCTGAAAGGTATTTACTTTCTTAATAATGTGTTTATCTCTTAAACATAATAATTACGATATCTTATTATTTTCTTAAAATAATTAAAAAATATATTTTAACTATAGATTACTGTTAGTTTCAGTCACAAATCTTATTAGATTTGATACACGATAAGCAATGACTCTCTTTGTATTTGAATGAAATGTATCTAATCCGATAATAAAAATAACATATTGATTGTTTTTTTTTCACACAAAATAACGTAATCAACATTAAAAACATTAATTTAATGATATTTTAAAATACGCTTAGTATCTTCTAATGTTCTTCATGAACTATTTATTCTACGCAAGTGTCAATTTACCATTACTATTATTACCATTGAGAAACAAATAAACTTCTGCACTCTTTGCTGTTAACTGCTCCCTGGCCAGTAATTCTAGAGACAATTTTAATGGTGGTCTATCCTCTAGAGTCATTCGCGTTTTAGAAATAAAGTTCGAGCAAAAGTTGTCATCAAATGTACCAATACTAAATTCCGATTCCCATAACTATATCGGAATCGGAACACTAGTTAACAACTAATAATATATAAATATCTGGAATGTGGAATAGTTTTTTATATAATATTAATGAAAATAATAGTAGATAACATATATATAGTGGATAACATTATGAGTAAAGAAATAAAAACTGTATATATGTGATTACTAATACCTAAAACCATCTCATTAGCAATTCTGTACAATGTTTGATCAGTCCTTATCACTTTTATTAGTTCAGGTCCGTCAATATCAAACTCTCTATTTAGCATTGGTATTATATTGGTAGGTATTAGCATTGGTTTACAATGATAATGTTGATTCATATACTTAGTGGTTAGTTTTGAGTTTATGTATTTTAAAGATACGTAAGCATTTGTAGTTTTTACTAATTTAAAGTTAAAGAAGTTAAAGAAGTTAGGGATTTAAAGTATTTATAACGTACGCTATATATTGACTTATTTAATAAGCTAACGTGGAAACAACAAAATGCCTGCACAGAACGAAAACTGTAAAATATATTCCATTGCTTTATTACCGACTTCTATCCAGAATGTTATGTCGTTAGGTAATAAAAAGGTCTTAATTTCTAAGTATCTTTTATGAAATGAATACTATATTTACTATTTTCATTATGAATATATGTCGAATCTCTTTTAATCCACGTTTTTTTATTTTCCTTCTAGTTTACAAATATAATACAATTATATGTATATAGTACATTTATATAGATGTTTAAAATTTATTGAAGTATTATGTAAAAAAAACATTTTAATATTGAAAATATGTAATTTTTGTCATCATAATTTATAAGTTTTATTATTATTATTTATAAACTATTATTATTATTATTACGTACAATGAATACGATACAAATTACCTGTAAGTGAGTGTACGAATTTTAAATGCATTTCGTATAATATTTATCTCATGGGTATCTTTATTGTTGGCATTGATAGTATCGTTTATTGCCAAAAACATAAGTTTTAAAACTAGAACATGGTTTAGCGATTTATAAGGAAGAAACCTTATGCTTGATCATTTACAATTACAATACATATAGTGAAGTATAATCTACTTTTACCTAAATAATATAATTTATTATAAAATAATATAGGCTTTTTATTTGGATAATTAGGAGAATTATAGAGTTGTATTACAAAAATCTTGATAATTTTAAGTTTTAAGTAGTGCTCTCTAAGTGGAAAGAAAATAAATAGTATTTCTATATTATTGTAATAAAAGCGCAGGCAAACATTTTAATTTTATAAAGAAGAAAAAATGTATAACACAGACAGAACTGAAACGAACGAACTCTGGGATACTATTCAGCTTTTTTGCATACTGAGATTGTTTTGCAGAGTATTTGTAAATATGCAATTGTCTTTAACAAAATAGTGCAAGTTTCTGTAACAACAAACATCAGAATTACTTTACATAATAAACACAATTTTCACACTCGTTTCAAATAAACCTAAACGTAAACTATACAATAATTTTAACGGTAACCGTTATAGAACTTCTCAGCTTTATACAAAGTTGCTAAGCCCTGTTTAGTTTGTACACGAATGTGGTTTAACTTTTCATGTTGTTTTCAAATCGGAATAGAGTTTTCACGTTGCTATAAATTTTATATTTTATGGTTACAACTTTTGTGGTATTAGATTTGAAGTCTGAAATTTATTAATACATACGTCTTATTTTTATATTATATGTTTTTTTTAAATGTCTCGGTTAGCAAACAAAAATATTGTTAAGAGTTGGAAATAAAGTAAATATTATGTCAATATGTTACATGTAAGAGTTAACGGTAAAATTAGTTTTTTTTATAAATATACATATTTAATAAAAAAACTTTGAATAAGCGAGCAAACAAGCTCATAGCAAGTTATTATGACTTTTGAAAACAAGCCCATAACACACGACAGCGTGTTTTATATATTAGACATTGGCATAGTAATACGATTTCACGATTTTATCGTAACGCGGTGCGTAACGCGTCCCTCTGATTAAAGCAAGTGGTTTGCATACAATTTTTAATTTCACATCATGGCGCTATGTATCGTATTTAAGTTTACAGCGCGTTGTGTGTTAAGAAATCTCGTGTATCATACAGAATCACGGCCCAGTGCGTGGCAGCAAGTCCTTAGGCTGCAAGTCCTAAGTCATCTCTTAAAATACGCGACATGGATATAGGTGCTATCTTCATTTTCCGAGATAAAATCTTTTGCTTTCGGACAGGATTTTTTAACTTTTTTTTTGTCTTTTTTTTTGTCTTTTGCCAAAAAGACAATGAACAATCGTGAAGCCAAAAGACAATGAACAATCGTATAAAAATGACAGATTATAAATTCAAATGTAATATTTTTTTATCTTTAATTTCAAGTATTTATGGCCAGACTGAGAATATGTGGTTAATATACCTACTACTAACTAAAAAATAATCATTTCAATTTGGGATGGTCATGAATTAAAAAATTGACACAAAATCAATTTTTGGGGACCGGCCTAGTAAATGAATTAACAGAATCGCTCTAAAGGGATAATTTTAGAATGAGTTCCAGGAGTATGTAACAAATATTTTGTAAGTAAAAATATTATATTAAAAATATATATATATTCACGGCAAAATAAGTAAAAATATAATTTAAAATATATAAAATTTTTAAAGCTTAATATATTTAAAATATATTTGTTTTCCCTCTTTCAAGCTTCTTGCAATTGTACCTGTCAAAAAAGGAGACTCCTTTGTTAATTTTATACTTTCTACAGTTAGGAAAAGCAAAAGTTCTATCCCTCGTCTATTCCTAATGCCTGTCAGTTCTTCCTGATCCTTAAGTTATCTAATATGGCAATTGTAATCACTTTTGATCTCGTTAGCCATCTGCTCGTGTGTCCAATTGTTCTTATAAAACGGAGAAAGAGGAGAAAATAAAATTAGTCGAATAATTGGTCCATGAAATTTAATAAGTAGTTATCTCCGGAAATGATATACTTATTGGCTAGATTTGTAATTAATGTTATCTATGTATCGTACGATGGATGGATTGACGTCAAAATTTCGAATCAGAATTCAATATTTTTACACCTATAAAATTTTAATTTAGTATCTGATTGAGTTTGATGATGATAGGTACATTAAATTGATTTTTGATGTGAGGCTAATGGTTCCATATTTTAATTAATTACATAATAATATATTTGATAAGTTATATGCAATGTTTAACGCATATTATTATATAGTGTTCAAACATTTACTCGAGTTGTATCCATAAATTCATAATATTGAAAGTCAAACACTTTAAAGTCAAAGATTTTATTGTGTTATTTCAAATAGTCATACATAGTTGTCCGGTTCCAAAGGTTAGGTTTAACCCGGCAGGACAATTCATTAATACTCTTTTAACTTATTTATTATTATTTTTATTTTTTTAGTCTATTAAAAATCAGTTATAATTTTTAAACATTAAACCTAACATAATCGAATTAGATATTAGGGATAAGAAAATGTAAATTCGGACATATTACAATCGATTTGAAAAACAGAAATCCCATTCAGAACCAGTCAACTTGGCTTGCTTGGCAGTGGGTATATGTGTTGGTGGGATTGCTTTTTCCTTTTAAATAGGATAGTATTCAGTTGTATTTTGGCTCCTTATCCGGCTTTTATGAAACCTTTGGAAAGATATGCGGCGTTCTTATTCTAAGCGACTGATAAAATTGATATATCTTTCCTATTTTGACAATACTTTCCTTGATATTCATTAGTACTTTTAACCTATTGTTATAAGATAATTATTATTTTTTATTGTTATTGATTTGGTTGTTCTAAAACGTTTTGATTTGTATTGGTAGACTGCATTTTTCTTAAAATATTTTGGTTATTAAATCAACATATTAAACTGTGTTTTTCGGAATATTATATTTAAAATGCAAAAAAAACATTATGGTATCATTTTATTTATTATTATTATTTATTGAATCCAGTAGTATATACCTTCCTACAAATACATTCGGTAATCTAATTGTAGAAAATATAATATTTTTATTTATATCTTTTGTATTATAGAACAAATAAGAATCAAGAAAACAGTAGTAATAAAAATACTAGAAAAAAAACAAGACTTCAAAAACTAAGAGGTGTCAAGGGACACCCGGATGGAACGAAGTTCCTTTCGATTCATTATTGAAGGAATAGGCAATATGCATAAAATTTTAAATGGTGTCAAATACTTTTTTTTCGGATACTTATAATTGTAATATAATTTTTTTTTATTTATTATACATTTAAGGCTATAAAATAAATTGTGTAAAATGTAAATTAAGGGAGCGAAATTCAAACTGCCAAAACGCGCCACCATTGGTCGAAAGGAAATTTGACGTCATTTGACACGCATTCAAATTATCGGCGTTGAAGTTCATACTGTGGTATGTAGATATAGAAGATATAAGATGCTATAGAAGTATTATCATCTGTGTTTTCAGTAAACAATTTTCTTTTTAAAACATAGTTTTACTGGTAAAACAAAACTATGTAAAATACTTACTATGTAAAATACTTACTGGTAAAGTAAAAATATTGTGTCTTGAATGAGGAAATGGTAACAATGCTACATTTTGTTTTTCAGCAGGTATATTTACATTGACACCTTTATTTCTGTACTTCGGTTTAATATTAACTTGCACAGCTTAGTCACTTGGTAATTTATCTTTAATGTGCGAAAAGTAAGGCTCTGCCTTGTGATCACATTTAATATTGTCTTGGCTGATTAATATCACAGACAATTGTATGGGCAGTACTAGGACTTACTTAATATATCACTTCGTTGTAAAGGTCACCAATTTTTTTAAACACTACTTTTGATAGCTAACTCTGAAAAGGCTTCATTAACCGATGTCAATCTTTGCCTTTTGACTATGCACTTTCTCATTCTATCAGCTGGTGTTTTTGCCACAAAACTATATGAGGAACAACTCCTTTCTTCAAACTTAGATTACATTTTTATCCTTGTTGTTTCGTTATACATATTATATTTAATATTATTAGCTGTATCTTTCTTGACCTGAAATAAATCGACAACCATAAAAACTTCGTAAAACCAAAAAAAGAATAAGGTTTTTATAGAAAGTTATACTGAACTTTTGTAAACTAGGTTAGGTTAATTTTAAACTCAATTTTTCTAATATTCAAAAGCTGATGCAACTATAAATTTAAACTATTAAATTAAACTTATTATAAATAAAGTAAATTTTGTTTTTTTTAATATTATTTTTGCACTCCGGTACTATACAATACTTGTAAGATGGTTTTTATCTTCTTCCATTGCACTTAAAACTTAAAATATGTATGAAGTAAATAAAAAGTTCATAGTAAACATAGACTGGACGTGTCATTTGACGTCACGCAAGGCGCGCGCAAAATGAAGGCGTTTGAACGGTTCAAATTTACTCAATGTTTTAATTTTCACTTTGAAAAAAAACTAGAATCTTTTCAAGCCTATTTATATTTTTTCTACGATATGAGAGGTAAATGATTAATTTACTTAAAAAAAAACATGAATATTACCTATTGTAATAAAATAAATATTAATTTATTAATATAAGCTAATATGCTAATGAATAATATTTGTATACTATTTTTGTTTGATATTTTGCCGATAATTTATAATAAATGTAAATAAAATGAATAACTAAATTAAAAAGTGTTAATCAATAAACCCATGAGTTATTGTCCCGCCACCTAGCGGTTTCACTTTGTACAGATATGTTTATATAACAGATGTAGTTATGGTTCCCTAAGGTATAAATAGATGGCACCCCGGCGTGCCACCACTGTGGCGCGATTGCTGATTCGGCGCAGCACACCCTGGTCGAGTGTCCGACCTGGGTGGAGCAGCGCCGACGACTCCAGGCGTCCGTAGGCCCGGACCTAACGCTGCCTGCGGTCGTCACTGCGATGTTGGGTAGCGAGGAGGTCTGGGTGGAAGTGGCTTCCTTCTGCGAGGACGTAATGTCGCGGAAGGAAGCGGCGGAGCGGGCGCGCATGGACGATCCCCTTGCGCCCCCGCACCGCAGACGTCGAAGGGGCCGGAGAAGACGGCAATTTGAACTTCTCCAGCCTGGTGGTGGCCAGTGGGCAGGGGGTGTGGGGACACTCCCTCCCACATTGAACATGGCACCACCCGCGTCGGGTGGGAACGACCGGGCGCTCCTGGTCGCTCCCACAGGCCCCCCCACTCAGCTAGGGGGGCAGGTGGGGTCCGTCGTGTAATAGACGGGCCGTCGCCGGCGGGGTCGTGGATGAAGGGCTAGCCGTACCCACGACTCCGCCAATAAGGCGAGGAAGGAGCGCCGCGGGGTTTTTAGTGGGTACACCGTTTTCGGGAGTCCCACACACGCCCCTCGCTTCCCCCGCGAGGGGTATGGTGCGTAAAGCATTTTCCCCGCGGAAACAAAAAAAAAAAAAAAAAAAAAAAGGTATGAATAGATGGCGTTGTTATAAAACATTATGAGTATATTGATCATAAATTTGTATCATTATTTTGATTTAAACTGTCTTATTTGCAAATTGATTCTAAGAGAACAAACTCCAATATCAAATAAATAATAAAGAACTACTGAGCAATTTAATATAATTAAAAAAATAATAATGATAGAAATTAAAATATCTCGCTTGATTTTTACAAGAGAGAGAGAGAGACAGATAGCAAAACATGTCGTGCCAACTTTTGGTAAGAATTTTTACCGTCTAGCCCTCTTTCACAACGCGCGATAAGGAACTACGTTCCAATAACTGGCCATGACAGTACAAGTTCTGTGATTATTTTATATTTAAGTCTTAATGTTTTGTTTAATCATTTAGAAGCAAGAGTAATTATATGCCTTGTTTTTGAAGTAAGAATGCTAATAGACCTTGGAAGTGGTTATAGTAAAGGTTACATATCCGGACATAATAATAAGTACCAGCATATTTACGATTCCGGAATTGTAGTTGTCAGGCTTCCCTATTGTAAACACAGTTATTAGTTTTATAATACTTGTACAATTTAAAAACACACACACACATTTTTTTTAAGTATCTTTATACCTTTGTTATTTTTCTCATTACATTTAATAATTTATTATTATTTTTTTCAGTGAATGGGATAAATCGATGTAATATAATAAATATATTTTTTATAATAAATACCGTAGAATTAATACTATTGTTTCTTAGTATTTTTCCATCAAATACTCCAATTATTGTTAATAATTAATTTTAATGTATCTCATCTTACCTTAAGAGAAGATAAAGCCGAAAATTTTCGTGTCAGTCTTTAATTAACAATTTAGAAATTACACCGAAAAATTGAAGGAAAGTGGATTAAAAAATATAGATATCGAAATAAATATATTATAAATTAAAATTTTAAATAAGTTTTCTAAACGTAACCGATAAACCCATATTATTAGGCATAACAAAAAACTAAGCGGACAAACAAACACACGGTGAGTGTTAAAATGTTTTTACTACTAATAGGAAAGGAAAAGTTTAAGATAAAAAAAATATATGGTATATGATAAGAAAATCAGATTTTTATCTACTGATAACTCTTCTAAGCTCTTATATAAATATAGTGTACAATTAAAGGATTTATTCATTGTATTTCATACCATACTAGAATACACACTTAATATTGGTAAGCCGATAATGATATTTTTATATAATTTTTAATTTTCCGCGAGTGATAGTTTAACTAATATCGTATTATTTTTGAATATTTGAAGTTTTTCAATAATGTGGTTCTGGAGAACATTTAAGAATAAATTATATTGTTTTTATGTTGTGATTTCTGGGATTTGTATAGTTTTGTAAACAGTGCTTTTTTAAATCGAAATGTGCTATTTATAAGAGTTATTCAACAACAACAAATGAATAAGTTTATTATCATAAGTTTATTTTAAATTTATTTTTATACTACACATATTACAATATAATATAATATTAATCAAAGCAAATATAGCTTCGGTAGTAGTAGCTATAATTTTTCAACATTACCAATAACACATTCGATTATAATAAACATTTAAATTAAAAAATAAATGAAACCATTTTATCTACCAAATTTTAAGATATATTGATTAAAATTAAGTACAACCTACTGCAATAATTTACAATACTTCAATTATATTCGTATCATTTATCAATTTTATTTTAGTTACAACTCCATAGTAGTTTTGTAATATAGGCTGGTATTCATCTGTATAAAATCATATAAAATCTGAGTAAATACTATTTGCATAATTTAATGAGAATTTTATTCTTTACTCTTATAATAATACGCTGTTATAAAAATACCCTCAACCAACGAAATTTTATTCGTTTTTGTAAAATGTTTTTTTTTTATATTAACATTTCTTCGTATTTGCCAATTTTTTCACCAGTACCCATTAATATAAAATATTTTTTAAAAACACTACAAATTGCCTCGTTAGTCGAGTGGTTAGCGCAGACGCCTGACGTATGGCAATGGGACAGGCATGTATGTGATGTCTGTATTTATTATGTGTATTTCTATGTATTTATATCGTTGTCTAACAACCTTAACACAAGCAAATAATTTGATTACTTTTGGGGTTTTTAATTTTTTTTTATTTATTTTAATTTCTGTTACACAAAATTACAAAAATGCACTCCAAAAATCACGAGGTCCGATGACCTCTCCGGTCCGGTAAGTTTAAATTCAATTCAATTAGACAATTAACAAAAAGGTGGGTAATTCTACAAAAATAAGTAATACAATATTTAATTTCGAGGTAAATGCCTAAAGAAGGATCGAGACACAAAACCGGTTTGCTGCAAAGCAGTTACAGGATGTTTAGATAATACGATTTCAATTCGATTTTTATTTTTTTTATTTTGATTCTATTCTTAAAGCCTACATCAAATTCATGCTCTCTAATCTAAATCATCATCTAATCCAGTTAGGAGTCAAATATCTCGTGGTCCTTTTCCCATATACATTTTTTTTTTCTAAAGTTGTTATTAGTTTTTATTTTGTTATTTGTCGTGCATTCATTTTATAGTGAATTTCGTGGTGTACGTTCATATTAAAAAAAATTAAGAGGTTAAATTAAAATCTCTATTCTACCGGTAACGCAATACTTATTTTTTTTATTTTATTTTATTTTATATTATTTTATTTTTTTTTAATTTTTTTTTATTTTTCTTTAATTTTGGGAATATTTTTTTTTACGATTCTAATTTGCAAACTTTTTATAGTGTTAAGAAAGGTTTTAAAAGTTCTGCCATTAGTGGTGATACCATAGCTAGCTACCATACCATAAGTAGTAATCAGCCAAACCATTATTAAGCATAAGTAGGATATTAAATAGTATTCTCTTCCTAATGATTACCATATTAGCCAAGAAAGCTCTGAGTTTGTCACATATAGTACTTATAGGAGGTTTCCAATTAAAGTAACAGTCCACCACTTATCCAAGATAAGTATGTTTTTCAACAGTTTCTATCACTGGACACTTGCATTGAGATGGAAACAATTGTGATTATGGACCTTTAATCTATTTTTTATTTCACAGAACGAAATGATGTAATGAAATGAAATAATAAATAAATAATAAAATAATAGTACAGAACGTCTTAGTGTATGGTGAAAGTATATAAACAAGTTCTGTCTTAGATGCGTTAAGCTCAAACCCGTTGTCATATCACCACTTAATTACCAAATTAGTGGCTTGCTGTATTTTTTCCAGTGCTTTGTTAACGTTTGAATCTGCTATCAAAAGACAAGTGTCGTCGGCGTATTGATACAATGAACAAAATTTAACTATGTTATTCACATCATTTACATAAGCTATGAAATGTAGGGGGGCGAGCATCGATCCCTGTGTTGTACCTTGGGAGACAGATACTACATCACTCGTTACGTTTCCTATTTTTACAAAATAGGATCTGTTTCTCAAGTACTTTTCACACCATTTCAATGCGGGTTCTAATACTAGTATAATTTAGCTTTTTTTTTAGGGTGTTATGATCCAGGGTATCAAATGCCCTAGAAATATATGTAAAAAGAACTAAAACGTGTCTTCTTTTATGTAGATGTTAATTTACTTCATTCGCGAACCTTGATAAGAGTGATGTGGTGCTTTTGGTTGGGTGGAATCCGAACTGACTTTTTCTAAATATTGCATGGTCACCGTAAAAGGTATAGATTTGAGCAATATTTTTCAATTATTTTATCAAGTGAGGGTAAGAGGGAGATGGGACGGTAATTAATAATATTGTCTTGTTTAACCTTTTTGTGAACAGGACGTACACAGCTTTGTTTTAGTTCGTTTGGATAGGATCCTGATTTTATACTAGCGGTAATTAATTGGGCGATACTTATTTATGTTTTTTTGGCAACTAGTTTAATATCTATTTTTTTAATATCTATTTTTATTCCATCGTTCCCGGGCGCTACTTTGAATTTTAATTATTTTTCAATCGTCTTTGGCTCTGCTCGTTTAAGATAAAAAGTTACAACGGCTGGTTTAATTTTGGTTCTTTATGTCGAAAGCTTTTAAAATTGTGTCATCAATTGTTTTCGTTACCCTACAACAGATTTTATTAATTATTTGCCACAAAACACGTGGATTTTTAATGTTATCATTAATTTTATTTCGGTAATAATAATTTTCCTATTTTCCAGAATTGTATGTAACTTATTTCGTATCGTATTATATTATAATCGAAGTATTTCATCGGTTGGTTCTTTTTTCATTTATTGTATATATTATCTCTTTGATCTGCTAATTTTAATATAAATGTTTCATCCCAGGGTTATTTTATATTTTTATTTGTATATTTATTTTTACTTTTGTTTTACTTTCAAAAGTTGATTTAATGAAATGACATATTTTATGTGGACACGACATATCCCTTGTCTTTGTTCAATCAATGCTATTTAACTCTTCACTGAGATTTTTTTTATCATAATATTTAGTTTTGGAGGTTTGAACATCAGCCTGTATGTGCAACGAGCGAATTTTTTCGCACACAATCAAAACAACGCAATGATCAGACAGAACTGTGTTGACGGCCGCTGTGCACGGATTCATATTTATCAAACGGGTAAACACGTGATCAATGCATGATTTTTATTAAGTCTTAATTATTTGCGAATGTAATCTGTTTTACCAGCCGTGAATCCGTGCCCAGAGAGCATGTATATATTTATTCTTTATAGTAGTGTTTGCCTTTAAGTCGATGTTTGTGTCTCCTAGTATGATAGAATCGTTAATTGCATGTTTATTTATAAACTGCGAGAGTTCAGAAATAAATCCAGTTTTGCAAGAAAAAGAAGGTTATTTATAAACTGTGAGAGTTCAGAAATAAATCTAGTTTTGCAAGAAGAAGGAAGTCTATACAATGCACACAAAGTCATTGTATAATTATTCGCGGTTTTAAGAGTACCGTGTATCGTTTCAAAATGCATTGTCTTTGTAGTCTTTATAGTAAATTATGATAATTCTTAACGTAAATTATTATACCGTCTCCGTTTTGTTTCGTACGTAAATTAGTGTGCATTTACATCACCATTAATATTTAACTCTATTACAACAAGAAGGTTGTTGAAGTTTTTAATTATTGATCGGACATTTACGTGGATAAAGAACAAATCAATATTTGGCATATTAAAAGTTCCTTTCAAAAGTGTTAACTGAAGTGAATTCAAATATTTCATGTGTTTGGAAGTTAACTATATCAGTAGCCATTTGAATAAAATATACGTAGTATTTTTGAGCAATTATTAGGGTTAATTGTTTTTTTTATTAGACATGGAACGCAAAATATGAAAATGACTTTTATCTTCATTTTTGTTCATATATATGACTCCCGACTTGAACCACATAAACTTATACGACGGCTTAAATTTTTGTTGAGCACTGTATAGTAGGGTCTTTGTGTGATGTCTCAGAGCTTCACGTAAAAATAAAGGACTATTGTTTTGTTCAGTCTGTAGTGACTTATTAAGGATATTTCGTACCGATAATACATTAATTTTCGCTGTATTTACCCACTGGTTATGCACAACATTTGATTTAACTTCTACCAGGATATGTCTTGGGTGTGGTCTGGCCTTGGGTTTTGGCATTCACCGCTACTCACAACGTCTTCAGTGTTCACGTTCAGTTTTTCTGCGATTTTTCCCAATATTTGATTGAGATTTATTCCAGAAGTTTCTGGGACTCCAGGTACTTTGATTGTGCAGGATAACATTTTTTGTTTTAATTCATTGACATATTGTTCCACAGCTACTAAATATTAATTACCTCCGTGTTTTTATTTACGAGATTTTATATTATTGTCTTGCTTTTTTACAATGTCCTCTAAGTCAAATATTTGTCCACTCATATAATCCAAGGACTTTGTTAGGTCACCTAATCAATTTGTGTAATTTATTATAATATTTTTTTACGGATCTAATTAATAATAAATTGGATTATTATAAGCGAGTTAGATACTGATCTAAATAAATAACGGTTATTTAATATTTCGTGTAGATGTCATTTCAAATTTATTGCGACCTTGACATATACTTACGGTACTTGTTACGACAATTATTAATAACATCAATCCTGTTTATCGAGTTAGTTAAGATATTAGTTATATTTCATCACCATAGATAAGAAATTGAAAATGTTAAAAAGGTTTTATCATTAAAGATAAGAACTTTAATGAATATTTTGAATTGCCCAAACTCATTAGGAGTTGCCAACTGATCCAAATATTTAAATATTTTAATAAAATATAATACTCAAATACTATATTCCAATGTATACGAAATACGGTTTAGGTTTTTGTAAAAGCTTAGTTTTCTAATTTCTATTCTATATTTCTATTCTATCTTTATATATTTCTATTATATTTCATAGAAATTCTAGGTTTTTTGTAAATAAGAACTTACGGTGAAATAACAATTTTTATTTAAATTGTAATCGTAATACTTAATCGGAGAACTCAAGGTGACAAAACATTTACCACTTATTGAAAATATAAATTATGTCTAGATTGATCGTAATTAGTAACCTTTAACATATATTTTTCAATCAGACATTTGACATTGAAAGTTTCAACACTCAGTATCGGCTTAGATAATTATTGTTTGTTTATTATTAATATTAATTTGTTTGTTTACAGACTACCGATTCCAATAAATCACATCACGAAATGTATAATAACATCATGGATTGCTACGAAGGACAGTCTGTTTTCATGACTGGGGGTACGGGATTTCTTGGCAAAGTGAGTGTTCTATAAGTTCCACAAAAATATTTTCTAAATATAATTTCAGTCTTACGCTGAGCGTAAAGAAAAAAAAATAATATTGTTTTTATTATCTTAGCAAAATATAATATTTTCCTATTTGGTTTTGTTACAGGTTCTCTTAGAAAAATTATTGTACAGCTGTCCCGGAATCAATAAAGTTTACCTCTTGGTGCGAGAAAAGCATAATGCTACAGCGCAGCAGAGATTGCAAAAACTGTTTGAGAACCCGGTAGGAAATACTGCATTATTTTAAATTATCCAAGTTAGATATGTAAAACTTTTTAAAATTGGCATTGATCCTTTGGTCAGAATCTAATAAATAACCAATCCAAAAAACATGTGTTAGCAATTTTTTTATTGTGTTTAATAAATAACCAATCCATATAATCCAATACATGTCTTATAAATTTTATTATTTTGTTTACAATGTAACGCAATATTCATTGTTTAACCTATTTTACAGTTGTTTACAAGAATAAGAAATGAAAGACCTGAGGACTTGGAAAAAGTTATACCTATTGTAGGTGATATTGCTGAACCAAAACTCGGTATAAAAGACGAGGATGAAAAACTTTTATCTGAACAGGTAATTACAACACATTCCTTATGTGTTTTTATTATTTTCACGTCCAGACACTTAGCATTTGTAAAGTGAGTAAATAATGAGTTAATGTTAAAAATAATATTGATAATCGTAGAATATGCATGTAAGGTAAGACGTCAATATTGCTAAGTAAATATTATATTTCTATTCCATACTGCAAATCTAATATTATTTTGTGTAATAAAATAGTACTTGTTTAGAATAAACATTGGAATATCCTTTACATTTTCCCTTTCAGTTTCAACAAACAACACCATTTTCAAGGGATATTAAGTATTAAACAAGGTTTTTTAATAATATTAAATATTTTGTTTAGGTTTCGATAGTATTCCATGTAGCAGCTACAATCAAGTTCAATGAACCGTTGGAAGTGGCAGTGAATGTTAATGTAGGAGGTACTGGACGAGTGTTGAGTTTGTCTCAAAAAATGAAAAATATTAAGGTAAACACGCTATCATTAATAATCAATAATTATACATCTAACAAAAGTATCCTTTGCAAAAATTTTTTGACTAAGTCTGTTTGCGTCAAAATCAATATTCTAGCTATTGGTAATTTTAGCAACTAGGCTATCTAGGCGATTCTAATTTTTAATCTTACTATATTATCGTCTTTAAAAATTAAGAGTGAATATTTATTTTTTTCTGACAAACCTAAATGTTTTTCTTTTTAGGCTTTTGTGTACATATCAACCGCATATTCTAACACTGATAAACAAATTGTTGAAGAAATTATTTATCCAGCTCCTGCTTCCTTGAACGAAGTAAAAAAACTTTTGGAAATAGGAATCAGCGAAGAACAAGTTAAAGATCTCATTAGTGAGTAAAAGTGTTTTAAAAATTACAGAAAAAAAACTCACTCAGTTAAAACAAGAAATAAACTTTTATTTTCTCTTTTATTGCAGAGGGAAGACCAAATACATACACATTCACAAAAGCACTAGCCGAAAATCTCGTTGCCGATAACCATGGCAATATCCCTTCTGTCATCATCAGACCATCCATTGGTAAATATAAATAGCAATATAATTTTAGAAGACTACAAAAAACATAAACATTAACGTATCTTATTTTGTAACAGTATCATCCAGTAAAGTGGAACCAAGTGTGGGTTGGATCGACAACTGGTTTGGAGCAACAGCTTTAATAACTACAATTGCGAAGGGCCTGAACCGTGTTCTTCTCGCTAGCCCTAATAATAGACTCGATCTTATACCAGTTGACTACGTATCTAACCTCACTATAGTTGCTGCAGCCAGATGTGACCGGTAATTATAATATAGTTTTTATGAAGAAAAAATCAAACGAAGTGATAATTTTACTGAATTACTATTCGGTTATCATAGACTTTTGACACCAATACAGTTACTATGTGTATTTATTTTAGTTCCAAAGACGTGGCCGTGTATAACTGCTGCACAAGTGGGGATAATCCAATAACTTTGGGAAAACTTGCAGATTTAATTGTCGCAGATAGCAACGCACACAAAGTTTGTAAGTGTAAAAAAAATATTGTATGTATGTGTTTGTTGGACATGTGGAATAACGAGATATATTTTTTTTTAATTTTTACGACAGAAAAATATTTTGCGTCCAATTGCGAATAAGTAATGTTAACTCTTGTATATTAAATATTTTAACACAAAAGACACAACAATTAAAAATAAATGAAAGTTATACCTACTGTTAAAATGTACATAGGTATAAGTATAATTTAGCCTAGTTACATTTTTTTAAATTTTACAGATGATGTACCAATGCCAATGGTATATTTCACAAACCTTAAGTGGCTGGTGCTACTTATAACGCTACTATTTCAAACAATACCAGCGTATATAGCGGATTTATATTTATTTATTACAGGAAAGAAAACAAGGTAAATATTATTTATCTATGAACGTAATAAATTAATAGTTCAGACAGGAAAATGATCTTCCAAGTAAAAGTATAATAGAATGAATATAGCCAAACTAAATCACTTTTTAGACTAGAATAGATTAGAAATCGTCGAATCAAATATAATCAATTTAAAAAAAAAATATGTTTTATAAAAATCAGTTAAAAATTTATTTATCTTTAGTTATTTAGGATGAATACTATAAATTATTAAAATGCAGTTAGTACTCGTATTAGAGGTATAGTATACAATTAACATTAAATTGATTTTTCATAATATCAAACACGTTTTACCTGCTCTATTTTATAAAGGTTTGACAAAGAGTAACTTGAAAATCACAATCAAATTCTTTTATTTCAGATACGTAAAAATTCTAAGTAAAGTGTCTTTTATTCGTGACACTTTGGAGTACTTCACATCAAACACCTGGCTCATATGTGCACCTCAAACTATAGCTCTTTCAAAATCTTTATCACCAGCTGACAGAATTCATTTTCCATGCGACCCTACAGATATTGACTGGAACGAATACATTCCTACCTACTGCAACGGAATACGAAAATATTTATACAAACAATAATTTTAGTATATATTTATTAATGTTGTATAATTTATTATATATTATTATTTACAAGATATTTTTTAAAAATAATAAGTTATTTATTGTAAATATTTAAAAGTGATCTACGAATGTGTTGTAAAGCTATGTTAATAATTAGAAGTCCTATTAAGACTAGTGATATTAGGTAAGAATTATATCTGTAAATAAATTTATAAATTATGGCATTACTTATTTTATTTTTATTCAAACTAAATTAAGAGAGTAGTCGGTTTAACATTTTTGTGTACATTTTATAAATTAACTTACTCAAACAGTCTTATTTCGAAGTCTACAAAACTTAGTCAGTAGTGGTACTAATACCACCCACGGCTTTTAGCCTGGATATGTTGATATATTACATTACTAATAAATAAAATTATGGACATAACTTTCTAATACTAAGTGTAACAATTTACATTTAAATTATTCAATTGTTGTCATTTTACGATAATTATTTACTAACCAGAGAAATATTAAAACTAGATCCGCCACTTTGCGCTGTAGGAGTTGTTTGAGCCCCCTCCCTTTTTATATGCTACTAAATTTAGCAAAAATTTTGTATTTAACACTGATGCAAGCTCGTGACGATTTAACATGGGAATTCCCATAAACAAATTTCTTTTTGCTATATCGTTTTATAGTTGACATTTTTAAGTTTTTTTTGGAACCATCTCTAATAGAATATTTAACTTCCTGGTGTTAACAAATATTCTTATTGTAAATTGACATGAACTTTTTACATAAAGATACAGTTGTTCAAATATCATCATGAATATCTGTTGAGAGGTTTCGAAGATAGCGTGGTCGTAAAACAGCAGGTTAAGAGCTTCGCTTACGCTCAACTCAATAAGAAAAAACACTATATTCATTAAAATTTTATGCACAAATTGATCAAAACTGACCAATCGTTACATTGTTATTTCTTTATTTGTTTTTTATTCTTTTCGCTAATCACTTGGTACATTTTTTTAACTAAAATTAATTCGGGTAAACTTAAAAAATATAATTAAGATTTGAATAAAACTACAGAAATAATAATGCTACATAAAGTTGCTGTTAGTTATTTATATATAAATAGCTTTTACCTGCGACTTCGTCCAGGGTTAATAAAATTATAACTACCCCATTACTCTATTATATAATGTCATTTCCTGAAATGCTTAAAGGTTTACGTGAATATTCAACGTAAGATACTAATCGTATATATGTACGAGGTCTGAGTTTAAGACAGCAATGGCATTGATTCTGTGAGGCGTAACATATTTCATTTACAAAAAAGAGCTGAGTTATATACAACCTGGGCCCCAACAGTCCCTTAAGACTATTTTAAAAGTAGTTATAATACTTTCTACTTTATTAAATAGTAAATTGTTACAACTATGATGATTGTGTTTACAGATAATTAATAGGTGTTTTTCTAAAACCTTATGGTTACGTTTGAAATGTTTTAACAGTTGTAGGTAGGTTAAAAAAAATGCTTTGATCTTAAAAAAAAAAAACTATAAAAAGATTTGCACAAAGATGCCTCATTATTACATACAAATCTTTTTATAATACAAAGAACAATCTTAATCCCTGTAATCTTTCATTACAGCGAGGAGGAAGGAGGAAAATTCACTATAGAGAGAGAGACCTGATAAAGCTCTACTCGTTGACAATTCCGCTGATGTTGTTTTCGAGTACGGCTTCCATGGCCTTGTCCAATGGTGTTCTTAGTTAGAAAATAAGGCATTCAATAATAACTGTCATTTTGAATCTTAAAAGTTAAAATCTTTTAAGCCCTTATAAATGTGAGAGCATCATAAAACTACTAATCATGTGGTTAATCAAGTCTTATTTTCAGCTCTACGCTTGATTCTTATTTGTTCCCAGATATTAATTATGAGTTTGACTCGAGTAGTCAATGCTTTTGATACTTTTTAAATTTTTAGACAAATAGTAGACATTCTTTTGAATTTCTATAAAATAATATGCTCGGAAGTTGTTCAAAGTTTATCTGCTTGTAAATGTTTCAAAATGTAATAAAACAACGGAAAATACTTGATAATCATAACCATTTTATACTAATATAAGACATTTATTTCTATATTACTACTATTTACAAATAATAAATTACTATTCTTAACGCAATTACTGTACGCTTAACTACTATTTATCATTTACAATATAAAGTTAGTCACAAGAATTCTTAAGAGCACTAAAATTATTTAAACAATTTAAATGAACATTAGTAGATTTGTATGAATTCTTATGTTTAAATAAATATCATTTGATTCCATTTAAGTATGTACTCTTCCCAATTAATGTTTGAAGACAGGGAAACTTCTTTCAGTCTTCTTTGTTTAATGTTGTTATTAATTCCTGGTAACGTGTTACCGGAATAAACCATGTACTTTATGAGAAATACTTGAGCGCAAAGAGGTAAGTATCATATTTTCTTATCATTTTACGTATCTGAAATGAAAAAATGTAGGATGAATATCTTTATATATGAACGAGATAAAGCGTGTAAACTGAAAATATTGTTATGTCAAACAAATAAGATGTAATCATGGTATATATTTATGTAAAATAAAGGTTTGAGATAATTTAAAAGTTCTCAAACTGGGAAATAAGTTTAGTTTAAAAAATTGTTTATTAAACTATATATATTTTTTTAGTACTTTGTCAGATATCCAAGTAAATGTAAATAGAAATCATCATAGTCATCATAACTTGGTTAAAAAGATGATTCGAGCCTTTTTGACCAGGAAATACTCAGGAACAATGAAAATTCCCATGTCTATCCTCGAGATCTCGAGATACTGTTAGTGCGTTTTGTGTGCATCCTTTACTATTCACCGTAACCTAGGAAGCCTTATGGAGGTAGATGACTAACTAGTTGACTCACAGTTGATAGAAAGCTTCATACACATCATATCTTAGTGAAGATTATTGTAACGATTAACCCGTATCTTTTGTAATTGCTCTATCGCACTTATATTAATGTTGTCTACCGAATTAATCATTTTTATCACAAAAACTAATTATTCATTTTTATATCATAATGATAAACATAAATCAAATAATTACCAGATTTGTAACGGAAATGATGATAAACTCTTTATTTCGTCAGTCAATATTGGTAATAACATTTTAGGTAAAAAAGATGTGATGAGATTAGATATGTGGGTTTCCGTTTGTAATTATAATTAAGTATTCCGATTTAGTTTATATGTATTATAAGATTATGTTGAGTTAAATGTAAATTCTTATTTATATAATAACATTTTTTGGTTTATAATTAGTTGTCTAGTAACTATAAGGTATTAAGCCTTTTTTTATTTATTTTTTATTTTTTTACGTCAGGAATCCTCGTGGATACACACCTACATCCAGGGGATGATGGAGGTGGTTATGTTAGACTCCTACTCACTAAGCGCGACGGTTGCCGCCGTCGTCATAATGGGACACCACGGGATCGCATTCGCACTCACCGCGATACCCCGACGTGATCCACGGAGAGGACACCTCGCAACAAGGAGCACTCATCCCTTATTCGCAGGCTTGATAGATCGTGGAGGGATCCCCTTCCCCCCACCCAAGCCTGCTGCCTCTGAAGGGGGCCGAGACCAAAGTATTAAGCCTGTCAAATCTAATGCGACAATATTTTAGAATAAGTTTTGGCGACAACTATCCTTATTAAAGCAGTTAAGTTTATTCATTAAAACCAACAGGTAACTTAAATAGAAAAATAATATTGTTTTGATAAATAATAATTAAATAATAAACTTAGTTCTTATTTTTCGTTAAAGACTCCATTTGCAAGTTAATATTCAAGCAAGTTTATATATGTTACAGTCATGGTGATCAAATAGCTATTATACATAATGTTTGGTAACTATAGATAATAACAGAATTGTTGAATTGAAATGAAGAATTAAACTAACCTAACCGAGCTGATACTGTAGTCTGATAGTGTTTATTAATTTATCATGGTCTATAAAAATCACTTAACTAGATTAGCTATAGACTATTATAAAATTCATATATACTTATTTTATTAGTTTATCCAAGTTAAAGTTATTGTATAAAAGTTCTAGTTAATGTGAATAATTCTGTGTAAATTTGAATAGGTGGGTGAATGTGTTGGAATATATATAATTTTAATTATATATATATAATGTTATTATTTTGAATGTGACTATTAATTTAATGTTTTAAAGATCTAATTGGAGTTGACTCAAGGTCTTAAGAAATGTATGAGATGAGACCATTTTACAGATTTATAAAAAAATCTAAAATACATTTAGATACGGAATATATTCATATCTGAAAAAAAAAATATCCTGAAATTATGAACCGATTTATCTATAATCCTTATATAGTTATCATTAAAAAAAAATACAATAAACTTTGCGAATATCTTGCTTCCGGTGACTGTCTATACGCATAGCATATGAAGGGATTACCCTTTATCACTTATTGCTTATCGTATAGACAGTCACTATATTATATGTATTTATGCAGGAAAAAAACATCCTATAGCTACAACTGATCTAGAAATAACAATTAAAGAGAACATTGAAGATAATAAAACAATAATTGGAATGAATAAAGTAACTAGATTTACAATATTCGTATGTAAAAACGTCGAGCAAAAACGCAAAAATGCTTTTGGTCATAAAGTATTGTTACCGAAATTAAAAGATAAAAGCACCTGTAGTACTTCTTTTATATTTTGAAATCGTACCTTCAAACACGATATTCAGTTATCAAAATCGGAGAGCTGTAAAGCACACCTAACAAGTTATGTATGGGGTTCTTCAAGGATTGATCCTAGGCCCATTGACATTTTTTATATTTAATTAATTTACAAGATTGGCTTCCGGGCAGATATAACGCTATTAACTTTAAACAAACTAACCTCGTCTATAAAATTACAATAAATACAATAATTGAGCATGCTTATCTATATTTGGATTGCTTAAGTCTTCAATTAAAGTTATGAAATTTTTGAACTTGACGATAAATGTACATGGAATTTACTTCTTACAAATACCAAATCTAACCTATATTCATTAAATACACCAATAAACGTCAACAGTAGATTTTAATGATAAGGCATCATCATAAGGAAAGGCAAATTTTCGATGGCCTACGACAACACTTTTGAAGTTTTTGAAATTTTATCTTTGGTTAGTGAGTCTTTTTTATCTTCTATTACTATGCGTATTGCCTAAAAGGTTTAAATGAAATACTAAAACACAAATATAAGTCATTAATCAGGTCATCAGAACAAAAAAAATAATTGTTGCTTTTCATAAAATACTATTGAAATACAAAATCATGATTTCCTTTTACAATCTAGTTAATTACTTAAACTGTAGGTATAAGTTGATTATAACATTTTACGAGTGCTTTTACTTTATAAGTCATTATTTCTTTAAATTAATAATCTTTTTTTTTAATAATTATCCGTTATATTTTTTTATCATTTTTCTCTCGCTCAGTTAGTCCATAAATAAAACTTGTCAATAAATATTTAATTTTACTAACAGTTAATAGCGTGTGAATACGTAAACAAATACAAACGTTATTATTTATACCTACCGATAATGTGTTCTCAGAAGTTATATGATGTTATGAATGCATGCTCTTAAATGTAATAAATAAAAATGTAATTTCAATTAAATTGTTGTATATAAAAAAGTCCCGGATTTTGCAAGTGCACAGATAAGATAATCGTGTGATTATATAAACAGAAGATTGGCAATCGACCTGTCATTGGTATCAATGAACAATCATTGGTATCAAAACATTCATAGTAATTGTGACAGACGTATGTTTTTTTAAATAATGATATACATAGTTATTGCAAAAGTAACCCCGAGTAAACACATGCATTAAATTATGGAATCTAATAGCACACAGGGGTCGCATATGGGCCTATGACGTCAAAGATGTAAATAATTTCATGTCATATTTATATACAACTGCTACTTTGTATCAAAGTCATTTTTATAGAGATACATCAACATAACATATAAGTCATACTTTAAAAGTTTTAGCTAACGTAGAATGTAGTATAAATCTATATATATATCTATTAAATATATAGCTGATAGAATCTGCTGGATGTTTGAGGAAAGTAATTTTGTTCTTATAATAATTCTCTTTATTGATTAAAAATAATTAAGATAGACGACATTGACCCCTTTAAGTAAGTAAAAATAAATGCAATGAATGAAGTAAAAAATAAATATACAAATACAATATTGTTTTAGATTTTGAGACTAAACGAAGAAATCTAAAATAAAACCTGTATAATGCATTCGATATACTTCTTATAGCAGCGGAAATCAAGCTACCAGATAAAAATAGAGTTAGTCTGAATCTGGCCATTCGATGTCCTGAATGAATATTATTGCACCAACCCACATGCCGCAAGTGGGTTGGTGACCGCAGTTTCTACTCAAGTACTCAGTTTCTACTTCAGTACTCAAGATGGCGCTACTGCTCTCCATTTTTTCAATTAGTCGTCTCTTGCAACACCAACGGCAAGAAATGGGGCGATGTACATATTTGTCGAAATGGCGAAGTAGACGAGATCATTTTTTTTATACAAACTAGGTTAATGCTTGACTACACTCACTTGGTGGAAAGTGAAAATGCAGTCATAGATGGTGGGCGTATTAACCTAGCAACCTATTCACTCTTCTCCTAAATACACCCACATTATATTTGAGAGGAAATAACGACACAGGCAAACCTTTCCAGTCCTTCGCTGTTCTAGTTGCTGTCTTCATATCCCGAGATAAAATCTTTTGCTATCGGACAGGATTTTTTCGATCTCTTTCCCTTACTACTTTGTCCATCTTTTTCATACGAACACTACGTGGACGGCCAAATCTTTCTCTGTCACAAATAGAGGAAGTCTCATTATACCCATTAATAACCAAGTACACAAACATTTGACTAATACCAAGTGTATGGAGAGTTTTAAAAATTGCATTTGGCTCCATACCTACTTTGTGTGATGCAATCAAATCGATTCTCTTTTCTTTATCACCCCACTCCATTTTAATATCCTAAATATTGTACAATGTATTGGCGCCAAAATGAGATAACATAGAGTGCGTTCCACTAAGCGTTCACAACGATCAAAACGCTCCTTTAGTCGTTCCACATAACGACCGAGGTCGTTGTGGTCGCGGCGAAAACGTCACTTATGACGTCATGACTAACGCTCACGCGAAGCACACGACGACCCATCTAAAAAGGTGGGTCGAAGTGATCGTTGAGAAAATTAGCGGCGTTTTCAAAAGTCAAAACATCAAAAATGGCGACCGTTAAGCTTACGTTATTTCATGTCGAAAAAGATATTTTAGTAGAAGTGAATATTAATGTTGATAATAAATCATTACCTGAAGTGACTTTTGAATTGATCATCTGAGTAACGATGAATTATTATAATCAATAATACGTGGTCGAAGTTTTCTTTTTTCACAATCATATTTTTGTAAAATTGTATTCCATTCTTCATCTGAACTGGATAAACTAGTACTTTCTGGAGCATTATTGCGACCTCTTACCAAATATCCAAGTACCGCCGCAAAAGATATTTTAATTACATTTGAACGTAAATTAATTAAATACACCACTAATATTAAATATCAAAAAATTAAATTATTAATTTTTTCAATATAAATCGTTTTAAACAATAATTAATTAAGTTTATTTTCAAGGCTTACAGATAATAACCTAACCTTTTAAATCTTTTGCATTTTTTTTATTAACTCGCCATTTGTATTATTTACCTCTACACTCAAAACGCTCTATAATCCATTCCACTTGAGTTTACGACAGTAACGCTCACAAGCAAGTGGAACGAGAAAAACTGCGGTCGTAAGCGTGATCGTTGTGAACGCTTAGTGGAACGCACCCATAATGAACAATCGTATAAAAATGACAGATTCCAAATTCAAATGTAATATTTTTTATTTTTAATTGTAACAATATTTATGGCCAGACCAAGTATATACTTCGTGGATAATGTTGTTTCATTAATTTAAGTCCATTGCCTAGTGTTATTAGATATTTATGTGAGTTATAAAAGTAAGGTTGTTCGGAGCGATGTAAAAGTCTGATATAACCGCGTCAGTATTATTATTTTATTACATTGCATCGGCAATATGAAACCTGTACCACCGAGTCTTAATGACAACGGCCTCATCTCTCCATTACTGGCACCGAAATAAAATATGGTTCTTTACTTTATTTACCATAGATTATTAATAATTTGAATAATCATAGGTAAACCATATATAATAGATTTAAATTTATTGCTGTAGGAATACCATTCTAAAAGACTTTCTATAAAAAGTTTTTATTATTTATCATTAGGTATGTTTGAGATTTACTAATAGCTAACGCTCCTCCCCTAATCAAATCGTATAATGTCTACGTTGTACTCAAACACTGAGCACAAATTCAGATATTCTGCTTACTGTTACAAAAATGTTGACTTCAAACTAACTTTGTATAATGCTATAACAGCAATTTGGTTCTCTTTATCATCCCACTCGACTTTAATATCCTGAACATATTGGCGCAAAATATATATCCACTATGAATATTTATCTTATAAACATACAAAAAACGTAATATTAAGTTTAAATTCAGAATAAAAATGTACCATAGCGTTCATTAAATTGTAAGCTTATTTATAGCCAGACTAAGATTTTACATACAGATTTCGTTTATATAACTATAAACTAATTATGTTTTATTATTTTTTTTATTTATTTAAGGACATTTATTTACATTATTATGTTTCTTTAATATGTATTACGTAAGCGTATTTTATTGGTTTTGGTTCGGACCAGAAACCTCGACCATCGTATACAATCACAATCATAACTGTAAGAACAAGCTATTCACTTGTCTGCTGTGTACGAGGATATTAAAAAAAAGAAAAATATATATTGTGATTAAAAAGGTGTTATAAGATTTACTAGATTCTCACTATTCAATTATACTTCAGTTTAATTGGTGTCTAAAAAATAACTTACTAATACATTTTTATCATCTTTTCCGTTTTGTTAATCACGAATTTATTTTTCAGGGAATACAACATATGTAAGGTATGTTATCAATATTATATTTTTTTCTATGGCAACATATAATCAATCACTAAAAGTTGAATGTGAAGGAAATAATTTTAAAATGTCAAATAAAATTATTCTCTATTTATTAAAAAAACTTCAATTAGAAGGTCATCAGAATAAGATAATTTAAAGATCCTTTTTTTTAAATCATATGTTGACATTACTATTTAAGTTTTACAAGTAGTAGCCGCATCCATTAGAAAATAATATATTACCTTTTTTGAGACTTTCTTCAAAAAAGCTTATAATTTTTCATATCTATTTTAGGGCATCTTCCATTTCGCCTTTCTTATATATTTTTTAATATCTTCATGGAAAACGTATATTTAGGTATATAAAAAAAAATATATAATAAAGTTTTTTTTTATAATATATTTTTTTAAATTTATTTTAATATCGATTTTTTATTACCTCACTACAGGGTCCATGCTTGTACCAGGATAAATGCGAAGATACCAAAGCAATATTAAAATAATAACCAGACTGATAAGATAACAGATAGGTATATTACTTGTAAATACTTAAGAAGTATTTTTATAAGCAATCAAGATAATAAAATAAAATATTGTTGTAGTGCACTATGATTTACTTTTGGTTTTATGTTTTGCAAGCGTTATTTTAATAGTTATAAATAATAAACAGAAAATAATATATTACTAAACTTTCAAGGATGGCACCAACATGTGCAGTCGTCAAAGAGTTACTATCAGTTGCTGCTTATTATAGTGGCAAATCAATTTTCATAACTGGAGGTACTGGATTTCTTGGAAAGGTATTGTTTGAGTGGCAAAGTTGTGTATAACTTACTTTTCAAGGTCAAGCAAATTAATAATTTTAAATAAAAATAAAAAAAATATATATTATTAGACCTTAAAGTGTTCTGGAGCAATAACATTTTTAACTATATAATTTTACAGGCTTATATTCAAAAACTATTATGTAGTTGCCCAGATATAGATAAAATATATATGTTAGTCCGTGCCAGCTCAATAGAGTCGGCGAAACAACGTATTACGCAAATGGTAGAGAACTCGGTAAGTTTCATATAGTATTTATAAACAAAAAAAAGTAATTCAAAATTCTTTTTCTTTCTTTTGGATTTTGATGCCAATTATTTTCTTCTTTTATTATTATTATTGTTAATAATATATTTATTAAACTAAACTAATCTAAACTAAAACTTTGAAACTTTTTTTTTCTTGCAGTCGCAGCTTTTTAAACAATTGAAGGAAGAGAGACCAGTTGCTTTACTCAAATTTGTTCCAATAGTCGGAGACCTCTCTGCTCCAAATTTAGGAATCCATCCAGACGATGAACTACTTCTGCAAGAGGAGGTATTATATCCTATAAAAAAAACTACTATCTAAATTCAATCCAAAATATAATATAAATTTAGTGTAAACATAAGTTTTTTTTTATAATTTGAAATAAAAACAATAATACAGGCGCTAATTTTATCTTGTTGATTTATCAATTGAGCTACCGTATTGCTACACGCCGGGACAAATTTGTAAAATTGTCTCTATCGGGATGGTGGCGACATGTTTCTAATTTTGCGGTGTTAGTTAACGCTGAGAAGACGTTACTACCGACATTATACTATTTTAAATAAATATAATATAAAAAGTAAATCGAGAGTCAAATACACGACCTCTGAGAAATCGTCTCGTCGCTTTGATAACTGAGAAACCACATTGCTACCCACTTTGCTAAATTTAGAATTCTAAATATAGTCGTCATTATCAGCTCGGAGACGGGTTTTTTTCTATACTTATTTAAAATTTAAACATACGGAGATTTTAAACACATGTTATTTATTTTCAGGTGTCTATTGTAGTGAATTCTGCGGCAACAATTAATATGCGAGACTCATTGCATAATGCTTTGAATATTAATGTCGCAGGTACACAAAAGATTTTGGTCCTTGCCAAACGCATGAAAAAATTACAGGTTAGTAATATATACTCGTAAATATATAATAATAAGTATAATTTATAAAAATAAAGGAAAAGTATACAAAAAAATCATAAGGCCTTTCGTGATGTACGGTTCTGAGTGTTGGGCAACTAAAAGCATGGATGAGAGGAGATGGCATGCGACAGAGAAGCAAATATTGAGATATGTGAGATCACAAGAATGGAGAGACACGGAATAATTATGTCAGAGGAAGTTTGAAAGTGAAAGACAAACTGAGGAGTAAAATGCTAGCCTGGTATGGGCATGTCTGTTCGGGGAATTCTTATATGGTTCCTTCCGGTTCCGTCAGAGCATTAGAGTGAGAAAGCAATCCCGTGGCGTAGCGTTGCTTAATGGGAACTAAGGTGGCGAAGGTTAGTTTTTTAATGGTGCCATGTTACGTGAAGGAATGACTACGATGGAACAATAAGAACAGTACTATGACTGATCACTAAAATACATAGGTAAAGTTAGACCAAAGAAAAGATTGATGGATTGTGTGAAAGACCACATGAATAACTGTATATATGACGTCTGATTGGCAAGAGTGAAAGAGACGGACAACTCGTGGCGACCCCATCAACGATGAAGTAAAAAGAATTTATTTTATTAATATAGTTTAAATTTTATTCGACATTTTAAATAACGAATATCAGATTATAAGTTTTTACTAATAAGATTATAACTTATTACTAATAATAATAATGCTTTTTATTTACAACTCCCGAAATCCTTACACTTGCCTACAACTCATTAGGAGTGTTCAAAAATAATGCATAACAAAGCTCATAAAATACAATGTATTTTCATATCCAGTTGTTGCTAATAACTTAGTCTGTTAACCTCTCCTAGCTTATAACTAACTTACATTTTGATCTTGCTTCCCGCTTTCTCACAAATTCTAAGGGAGAAATATATTGGTTTAGTATACGAACTGCAGTTAACTGAGTAGAGCTATATCAATGACTTACAAACAATGTGATGACAGGGACTTTTTTTATAATTTTGACAGTTTAAAATATTTATTTATTTTATTTATTTATTCATGTACCATAATTAGTTACAAAAGTTAGAGCAATAACAAAGACGTACACATTGGATGAACTTATCTCTTCAAAGAGATCTCTTCCAGCTACCCAAGAGTGTTGGAGACGTAGTTATAGAGGGCAGAGCAAGGTACATAGACATTATATTTTATAAACATAGTAATACAAATGGTAAATAAAATACTTACATATATATCAACATAAATACAAAAATACATAATTACATAACATAATTACAATATATAAGAATACATACACTTACATATATAATTATAATAAATATAACTTATGTTTGTGACATATAATAATTTTTCAGTCTACGCTTAAATACCATGACGGAAGGACTGGAAGTAATATGGCTAGGTAGGCAATTCCATAATTTTGCTGCTTGTACGGAAAATGATTTGAAATAAAAGCTAGATTTGTAGGAAGGAATATCGAAAGTTTTTGCTAAGACGCAGGAACGTTTAGGGCGGCTACTGGGTAATGAAATTTGGAAACGCTCATGCAAATAAGAGGGGGCTAAATGAGAGAAGACGTTATATAGCAAGGTAAGGATGTGCATATTCCGGCGTAAGCGGATAGGGAGCCACTTAAGTTGACGACGGAATTCTGTAATGTGTTCAAATTTGCGTAGTCCGAAAACAAACCGGATACACAAGTTTTGAAGGCGTTCTAACTTATTAAGTAGTTCCTCAGAAGCATCCAAGTAGCACACGTCGGCGTAGTCGAGAAGGGGTAATAAAAGAGATTGTGCTAGCAAGATTTTAGTCCGCAAGGGTAAGAAATTCTGCAAACGTTTAAGGGAGTGGACTGACATATAAATGCGCTTGCTAACATCATTAATTTGCGCCGACCAAGATAAATATTTGTCAAAGGTCAATCCTAGAATTTTGACTTCATCGGAAAATTGTATAATAGATTTGTCGTATACTATATTGCTAAGTTCATTAATAATAATTCTATTTCGAAAGTGTCTGCTACCAATTATAATAGCCTGTGATTTTTTGGGATTTACTAAAAGCCCAAACGACTCGGCCCACTCTTTTAGTAATCTTAAGTCATGATCTTAAGTCAATCTAATAGGACGAGGATAGTAAGGTTTTTGTTGTCCGTAGCATACCTGATATCTTCAGTAACCTTAAGCAAAGCAGAGGATGTGCTATGCGCTGTACGGAAACCGGATTGGTGAGGACTAAGGAGGTTGTTTTGATTTAGAAAATTTGTCAATTGTTTGGATACAATGGTTTCTAGGGCTTTGGATAGAAATGTGAGTATAAATATCGGACGAAAGTGGCAGGGAGAACTCGGATTACTGATTTTAGGCAGAGGAATTACATGTGCAGATTTCCAAGGAGATGGAAAGGAATTGGTTGTTAGGGAAAAGTTAAAAATGTGAGTTATAACATCCAATATAATGTCAAGGAGGGGAATCAACATGTCACGGCTAATATTGTCGCTACCCACTGCTCTGGAACTGATATTAACTATAGCTGTCTTAACATCACACTCCGTAATTTCTGCGAAAGAAAAACTGTCACAGATAGGTGGAGTGTTATTATTTAATTTATTTAGAACCGAGAGTTTTTTTGAATAGTCTGTGATAAGAGGCGAAGTCGAGAAGTAATTGTTAATTGAATTTAAATTTAGGAAATTGTTTATCGAAGGCAGAGATTTACCCACACCTAGTGACTGAAAAAACCTCCACAATTGAGGAGGAGTATAGTTACTGACACATGAAAAGATATAACAGCGTTTAGCTTAAAGATAATACTTTGTCTTTAAGTTTCTGATTTTTAATTTTATGGTATTTTTTGTTACACTGTATCATAATATTATTGTATATATAATAGGCGTTGCTTCATTTATTTTTTCAGGCATTTGTACATATCTCGACAACATTTTGCACCTTCATCCCTAATAACGAATTCATAGAAGAAGTCGTGTATCCCCCACCAATAAACCTAAATGATATTAAAAAAATACAAAAACAATACGGCCACATGCAACAACCTCCAAAAAGTATTTTAGGTCATCATTTGAATACCTATACATTTACCAAAGCAATTTCTGAAAGTGAGATTCTTTTGAATCATGGTGATTTACCCACGGCAATTATAAGACCATCAATGAGTAAGTATTATTAGTTATACGAATAAATAAAAAATCAGTGTCTTTGTTTTGTTTTGAATATTTAAAGTATAAACTGTATGAAGGCTTCGATGTATATACTATAATTAATATTTTTGATATCGTCTTATGTTTACCTGTTCAAGTACATAAGATTACTTCAACAATAATATAGAAATCTTTTCAACAAGTTTTATGTTTTGACATTCAAATATGAGAACATGACTCAGAGTGACCTTTAAAAGTACCGACTTAGCAATGTAATATCTTACTTATAAAGGCTGGCTGTCCTCGTCTGAAGGATTCTATACTTTCGGAACTTTAGTTCAGAACTACTAATTAAACTCAGGAGGAGAACATCATTGGCAGAGACTTGCTACGCTATAGTACTAGTATAGTACAGTACTATTACTATGCTATTATTATATATATTATAGTACTAGTACTATGCTATTTTTATTTTAAAGAAGATAATATAGGTTAATATCTTGTAAATATTTTCAGTTGGTAGTGCTCACATAGAACCCTACAAAGGTTGGCTAGATGTTATGAACCTTCAGTCATTTTTAATGTACGCTATATCAACTGGACATATCCGTTTATTAAACATAGACAAAAACTCCATTTGGGATTTTATACCAGTAGATTATGTAGCCAATTTAATGATTTTAGCAGCCACAAAATGTAAAAGGTAAAGTATTTCCCCATTGTTATGTATTTTTTACGTATTTATCATAATATATTTTGTAAAAATGATTTGGTTGATTTATTTATTAAAATTATTAACAGTCAATAAATATAATATTGTTACTATGTTACATAAAAGTAAAATAATAATGATTATAGATAATATAATTGAACAGCGAAGATATCAAATATATTTCAAAACATGTATATTAATATCTAATATATTTTTTTATTCTTGTCCATTTGGACATTCCTAAGCTAACAAGTAATTTTGCAATAAGGATTTCAACATGTTTTTATATTTCAGATCAAATAACATCGACGTTTACAACTGCGCTTCTAGTTTTATAAACCCAGTAAAGGTATCGGACGCTATTTCAATATTTATGTCAGATTTCGTCAGTAACAATATTAGTGAGTACAACAACGATTATTATAACTTGTTTTTGATGGTGTTTATTTTGCAATTCAATCCTAGTAAAGGAAATACTCATAACGACATACATAAACAAATCAATAACTACAAATTAACAAGCATTTTACAGACGTATAGTAAAGTTGTTGATGTTAAATTCGAGATCATATAATTATATAAAATATGAAATAATGTACCCAATGCTTTTCTTTTGTAACGGACCAAACCATATGGTTTCCTTCGAATTCCAACAAGATAACTAAAATTACTTTAAATAAAAACAATGTTTTAAAATGGTTAATATGCATATTTATATTTTATATGAATATTTATGAAAATGCAAATGGAAAACGGGCTTGAAAGATGGTTCAATGCCATCGTCATTAAAGACAATGACCTAAGTATGTATTTTAGAATTAGGACATGACTATCGTCCAAAGCTTGAAGATCAATAATATCTTTCCATAATTTGACGGATCAAATCAATAAAAGTCTAGGCCCAGGACCGTTATAAATTTCTATAACACAGTCTAACTCGCTAAGCTTCCTGCCTTGAAAAGACTAAGCTTAATGTAGCTAAAGTCAAACAGCGTTTGTGAAATTGGAAAACTTAAATTCCCACATTTCCCGACTATCAATATCATCTTCTAGGTATAGGAATTGTAAAAAATCGATTTTTATCCGGTAAACAAGTTCGTGAATGCTGGTATTCCTCAAGGGTGCATGCTATTACTAACACTGATCGTTCTGCATGTCAATACTTTGCCGATCAGTCCTTATTATTCAAACAAAAAATATATATGTATAAATATATATATCTACCATTCTTTTCTGGCTACATCGCCCTACATGGAGCTATATCGAATACTGTCATACACATACGTGCGACGAAAGTAAAAGTTGATTAAATTCAAGGATACCGAGGTTCCACTGCTGTTGGCCAGTGAAGACTACATCTTTTATTTTATAGGCTTGCATATTTCTAGAAAACATAAAACGGCTATGCAGCTGTTTTATCTTTTACTGCTGTTTTATGCCAAAGGCTCAGCATTTTAATAAAAGCGAACGAATGTACTTATCACATACAACTTGTATTTTCAATTTACAGAGGTGTATCGGTATTGTTAAAGTTTATTTATGGTATATAAATGAAACTTTATTTTTTCAGATAGAATGCCGTTTCCATATGTGTTATACTTAAAGTCAAAAAATCTCTTTGACTTTTTAACACCTATAGTACAATCAACACCAGCTCATATAAGTGACTTGAGTTGTATATTCACAGGTCGAAAACCCAAGTAAGTAATATCGTTAACTTAAACATGTTATTATACTCTTTGTTAATTAATAAACCGAACTTTATTAAGTGCGTGTATAGTAATATGACTAATTATTTATTTTCAGTTCAGTTAAATTTTATAGAAAAGTTATGGAATTTAATGATGATATTACTTTTTATGGTAGTGGCTACTGGAAAGCGAAATCAGATCGAGTTATTTCACTTTTTAGGACATTGAGTGATGAAGATAAAAAGACCTTCCCCTGTGATCCAACTGACATAAATTGGAATGATTATTTTAAAAAATACAGCGAAGCCGTCAGAAACTATACACAACATTTTTACAAAAAGAGTAAATTATAAAAGGGGGAAATTAATTATATGACATAAATGAATTTTGGTTATAAGTATGTAGTTTCAAACATACTTGTAATAAAAATTTGTAAGTTTATCTGTAAACGTGTGTTTTTGTAAAAAGGATGTACCAACAAGATGTTTTTGTAAGTGAGGATATCTTCCCGCTCCTTGTAACTGTTAAGATGTTGGAACCGTACTGTGGTACTTAAAAAAATACTGTATTTAATGTACTGTAAATTATTGTATTTTATAAGTGTATGTTTTGCGATGTTTTATTTATATATTTGTAATCAAGGCCTCAATTATATATAAACATTTAATTAATATTATGTTTTAAGATATTTAAAAAGATTTTATATTGATTTAATTCGAAATTAATAATTATATTCATTTCTAAAAATGGAGTAAATTTTATTTAAAAATTCATTTTTCAAGTTATTCAATGACTACAATGACTAAGAATGCCACAAAAGTAATAGCAGTATTTTCCGCTATAATTTTATTATATTTTGCCCGTCATTCTCATATTACGAATTATTTTTTGCTTTTTAGTTCAATTAATTTTTAAAGCGTGTTTTTTTGTTTTTTTTTTAACTATATTTATTTTGTAAAAGAAATTTGAAATATAAATATTGATGTGAAAATGTAAAGGTAATAAATAGAATTTTAACAGACCTCCTAAATACATTTCGTCTTTAAGAAAAAACTGTATTTAATAGGTACCCATTGTTATTTCGACAATTAAAAACAATCCCACATCGTCCTAATGGTATCATAAAATATTCTTGATGCATGGTCACTTGTTCTACACTACTACTAGAACCATGTCGCGTATTTTAAGAGATGACTTAGGACTTGCAACCTATAAGAGACGCACTGGTCATTTCTTAACTGATAAATTAAAGATCATTAGGGTGGTAAAATTGAAACAACTACTGAAGCGGTATTCAAAGGGAGGTCACAGAATTTATTATTTACGGATGAAAAAAAAATTACGATTGAGCAACATTTTAAAAAACAAAATGACTGTATTTATGCTTTAAGCTCTAAGGAAGCTTCCTAATTAGTCGACAGAGTGCAACGTGGGAATTATCTGACTTCAGTGAAGGTTTGGTGGGGTGTTAGTTATAAAGGAGTGACTGAGCCCTATTTTTGTGAAAAAGGTATCAAAACATCGGCACAAGTGTATCAAGATACCATTCTTGCGAAGGTAGTTAAGTCCTTTAATAACACCATGTTTAATAACTAAGTATGGTCCTTCCCGCAAGCCTCGACGTCGGGTTATAAAACTCGGTTCACGCAGTCTTGGTTGAAGCGAACGTCTCGGACTTCTTCAGAGCTGAAGACTGGCCGTCGTCTAGTCCCGATTGTTAATCCACTGGATTATGATTTATGGTCAGTTTTAAAGAGTACTGCTTGCTTTTAACGCATCATTTGGATGAAATTTGGTACAGATAAAGGGTTATCGTCTTTTTTAACATTTTCAATACTTTATGCCTACTTAGGATTTTTTTTTCATTTTCACTGAAAACACAAATATTGTCTGGTGTTAGGTTTTATTAAACCTAATCAAACATCACATAAAATGATTTTTATACGTGATTTTTTTTTATATAAAATGCAATATAATTTGTTAAAACTTATAAGTTAAAATGATTTTTTACATATTTTAACTAGTGATGGAGTCGCCGATAACAGCTAGTGTTCTTACGTTAAATGTGTACTTAACTTTATAATTATTATTGTTTGTTTGTTAGAAATACAAGAAGCCTTTTTTCTTACACACAAATCATTGTTATTTCTCAAAAATATATCGTAATAAATTAATATAAATAATTTTTAATCATGTTTATTTATATGCTAGACACTAAAACAATATAACATATTGTTTTAAAAAGTCTTTAAACCATGCCAAGCTAAGACAATTAACATTTTTAAATAAATATAGAATGAAAAATAAATCGATACGCGCAAGGATTCGAGCCCACGACCTCTGGGAAAGCGTCCCGTCGCTCAGCTAATTAAGCTACCGTATTCCTTATAATTTCCCAGAAGTCAAGGGTGCGAATACCTGGCTGTACCGAACTGTCTTTCATTATAAAACATCAAGAAAAGTTAAACTATTACTTGCAGATATTATAAATATATACTACAGTATTTTTTAACTTTAACCCTTTTTTTATTCAATTGTTGATACAAATAAAATCTATACATGACATCAGTTTCATAAATATATTTTGTGTTAATTTTAGTAAATTGTGGAGTAGAAACTGACTTTATTCAGTTAAATATTTCAAAAAGTAAACAAAGCCTGTCAAAACCGCAGAGCGGCAATTACGTTTAAAACACCTACGATTGTAAAATATATAAAAAAAACCTTATAATTAAAATATATTTATATTTTTTTCTGTAGATAATCGGCATATTAAAAAAAATAACACGAATAAACTAGGATGTAGGTATTATGCGCTTATAATATTATTTTTTCATCAATTATAAGTCCGATCCAAACAATCCAATATATTTACCGTAATCTTATACTATCGTAAATAGAAAACCAATCGAATATCCATTTTCTAATATATCCTTGAATTCTGCTTCTGAAGACGAAGGTCTGACGAGGACTTGCAAAATTAACACTTGATTACTCCGCCACAAAACTATACTTTCATTCTCACGAAATACCTTTTATGCTCCATGAGATAATGTTCATTCGAGTTGAGAATGAAAAATGGTAATATAATTTCAGTATATTCCAAGCATGATATTTTATTAGTATTAATATTCTGAAGCTTTTTATTTTTTGCACGTCGTAAACTAATATTCCGAGGGCAAAAAGAAAGCGTCCCGTACGATAAGAGAGCTTCTTTACCTTTCTCTGAAACATCATCTTAATATTTTACATATCACTTTATTTTTTAATTGGCGACGTTTCCATAAACTCCCTTATATTATAAGCGTCGGTTACCGTTTAGTGTATGTTTGCTATCGTATATTGTTTGACCATAACAAAATACTCTTAAAAGATAAATTTAATGAAGCTGTCTAATAGCTAAAAATATATGTATATGTAATGAAATAGACATATATTTATGTGTCGACTAAATCATTAAATTGAAATTTATAAAGTGAAAATAAACCGATACGGGTAGGGATTCGAACCCGCAACGACTACTTTCTATATTTATATAAATTTAAATAAGCTTAACATGGCTATACATGTTTAAAGATATTTTCAAAAATTGATTTCGGTAGTGGCATCTTTTCAATGTTTATCTATACTGCAAAGTTAGAAACATTGGTTAGGATTTTCGAAAGAAACCTAATAGATGTCACCACCGTCCCGATAAAGACGATCACATATAGAATGCTTAATTCACCGAGACTCTCAGTTAGCTCAGTTGGTAGAGCGACGGGACGGTTTCCCAGTAGTCGCGGGTTCGAATCCCTGCCCGTATCGGTTTTTTACATTCTATATTTATATAAATTTAAATAAGCTTAACATGGCTATACATGTTTAAAGATATTTTCAAAAATATTTTCTTATTTTTCTTTTATAATATGTTCTTTTTTTTTTGTTTTATTTTAATCCACATAATAATTATAATTTATAAAAAATAAACATGCATTGTGTGCATGCGTGGATTTTTGGGTCGGGAGTTAAAAATAATATTATATGCGCATAATACAGCCGAGTATAGTTGTATTTTTTTAATATTTTGATTAGCTATAGAACCGTAATATAGGTATACATTTTAATCATTTGGTTTATTTGTATTTTACAATCGTAAAATACATATAGGTAAACGGGGTTTTAAATGTAACTGCGTCGGACATAGACACCGCTTTAAATTAATATAACCGCCGCGCTGCGGTTTCGACGGGCTTTGTTTACTTTTTAGCAAATTTAACTGAATAAAGCCACTTTCTACTCCACAATTTACTAAAATTAACACAAAATATATGTATGAAATTGATGTCATGTATAAATTTTTTTTGTATCAACAATTGAATAAAAAAGGGTTAAAGTTAAAAAATACTGTAGTATATATTTATAATGTCCGCAAGTAAAAGTTTAACTTTTTTTGATGTTTTATAATGAAAGACTGTCCGTTACAGCCAGGGATTAGCACCCTCGACTTATTGGAAATTATTAGGATACGGTAGCTTAATTACCTGAGCGATGAGCGACGGTTCGGTTTCCCAGAGGTCTTGGGCTCGAATCCTTGCGCGTATCGATTTATTTTTCATTTTATATTTATTTTAATATGCTAATTATCTTAGATTGGCATGGTTTAAAGTCTTTTTAAAACATATTGTAATATTGTGTTAGTAGCTAGCATATAAACAAACATGATTAAAAATTATTATAAATTATTTATATTAATTTATTAAATTATATAGCATATAGCATTGATTCGTGTGTAAGAAAAGGCTTATTGTATTTCAAACAAACAAACGATAATAATTATAAAATTAAAAAAAGGAATGTATTCTTTTCTTGATTTACACATTTAATGTAAGAACACTAACTATTATCCGCGACTCCATCACCAGTTAAAATATGCAAAAATTCATTTAAAGTTATTAGTTTTAACAAATTTTATTGCATTTTATAAAAAGTTTTCGCTTCTAAGAATCATCTTATGTGATGGGTTGGATAAAAACCTAAGCACCAGAAATATCGGTGTTTCCAGTGAAAATAAAAAAAATCTCCTAAGTATGTACAAAAAGTATTGTAAATGTTGAAAAAAATAACTTATATCGGTTCCAAATTTCATTCACACACACAGTACACAACATTTTGAATAATATTTAATGTAAAGATTTTTCTTGACACAGAGATTCATATATAAGACCTCTTCTCGTTGTATCGTCGTGTTTTACTAATATCTAGCCTTAATATTATATATAAAAGAGAACTTTTACGAATACACTGTTCTAACTTATTATAACTGTTTATATACACGTAAAAAGTTTAAGTTTATTCGTAGCAGATTTTTTTTAAATAAATGAATATAGAATATATTTCAAAATAAATTAATGCAAAACATCTCCTACTGATAGAACAGTGACGATTCCGAATTTTCAAACATTAATTTAGAATTTACTCATTCGAAATGTACGAGGCATATTAGGTAGGTTGAAAATATCTTAAAACATGTATAGCCATGTTAAGCTTATTTAAATTTATATAAATATACAATGTAAAAAACCGATACGGGCAGGGATTCGAACCCGAGACTACTGGGAAACCGTCCCGTCGCTCTACCAACTGTGCTACCGTATCGCTAGGTAGGTACATTTTCGTTAGAAAGATTTGGATTTGAATGCAAAATTTACATTATAGTCTTTTGTACTTGTTAAAGTTAACTATTCTTGTAGTCTAATATTAAAACAGTTAAATACTAAGATAGGTTAATCGGTATAGTCTTGTAGTATAGTCCTGTTGTGAGCAGGCAGTCGGAAATAACTTTGAAGTGGCAAAGTATTAAGGATTACGACGGATATCTGTTTTAGGTATTAGTCTAAAGAGGGACCGTCGGTCTGCACAACTGTGTCCTTCAAATGCCGTCCATCTTGTAATTTGAATATTTTCGTGCATAATTTTATTTATTAATCCTTATTATTTAAATAATTCCAGTTCAATTTAAAATTAAAATAAAGGAAATTTTATTTCTGTTTGATTATGTATTTTGTTATATAAGCTTCATTGATTAAAATTAAGAAATTTGTATTTATACAGTCTTCATATATTTATTTGCAAATAGTGTTCCAGAATGTTAAGCAATCAAAAAGATTAAGCATTTACTAAAGGTTGTCTGTAAGAGTTTGCTTTCGCAAAAAGACCGCCTTTGCTCCCTTTTTGTGTAGCTTATTTTTTTACCTATTTTTGTATATTTTTGTGTTTTGTGTGCTATCAAAATTTTATCTATTTATCTTTACTTAGTCTGGCCATAAATACTGTCACAAATAAAAATAAAAAATATTACATTTGAATTTGGAATCTGTCATTTTTATATGATTGTTCATTGTGTTTTCTCATTTTGGCGGCAATACATTGTACAATATTTTGAATATTATAATGGAGTGGGGTGATAGAGTAATTTTTGAGAATCGCTGTGATTGCATTACACAAAGTAGGAATGGAGCTAAATGCAATTTTTAAAACTCTCCATACACTTGGTATTAGTCAAATGTGTATCAGGCTATTAAAAGGTACAATGAGACTTCCTCTGTTTGTCATATATAAAGATCTGGTCGTCCACCTAATGTTCGTACGAAAAAGGTGGTCAACGCAGTAAGGAAAAGAATGCAAAAATCATGATATAAGGAAGGAAATCTTGTTCGAAAGCAAAAGATTCCATCTTGGGAAATGAAGATAGCACCTAAAACCATGTCGCGTATTTTAAGAGATGACTTAGAGATATTAAGATTTTAAGAAATATTGACTGTGATATAAAGTGAATATGGTATTTTATAATATAATAATATTATATTATGCTGTTTGTACAAATTTAAATCTCAAATTAATCCGTATAGAATTTATTATGACAATACAAGCAAATGACAAAGCAAGCAAAGAAAACACATTCTTTACAAAATATTATAAGCTAATTATACCTATTTTAACAAGAATGTTTACGAAAATATATGTTTGTTATATGAAAATACTAACTGTTGCCCGCGACTCCGTCCACATGTTTATTGACAAACAATGTTTCTATCTTTCTAAACTTTTTTAAAATTAAACTTTTTTTTTTAAATAAAAAATATCCTATGTTACTTCTTAAACTTCCAAAAGTATGTGTACAAAGTTTAATAATGATCGGTTAAGTAGTTTTCGCGTGAAAGCGTAACAAACAAACTTACGATTCTCATTTATAATATTAGTAGGAAAAGAATAATCTGTGTAAAAATGTTTCGGGTGTTATTGTGTTTAAAGTTTGTATTTTTAGGTACATATTTACAAACTAATTAATTTGTAACTGTTATTGGTAGCTGATTAAAAGAAATTTATTGCATATACTTATTAAATTCACTTTATTTTTATTTTAACAACAAAACAGGTCTTAGATATATGTGATGCTGGTGTATTTTCTTTGGTTTTTGTACAAAATACGCGTTATTTTTTACTTTTTGCTTTAATCTAATTTTGTTAGTATTTTAGGTAACAAAAATGGTTATAAAACCTTTTGAACTACTGATTGCACGTTCGCATGCAAAAAGCACTTGTCAGCTGTCAACGAACGAATGTCGAAAAGTTTTTGTAAAGCAAAGGTTTACAAGGACCCTTTGGTTTTTACAACACCTATATATTATAAAATATAACAATATTACATATTCGTGAAATAATTAATTATGTTCAGAGTCTAAGGTGAAACTTCTTGAAGATTAAATTGAATTAGATATTACTTACCTAGGCCATCCAGAAAGCTTTGCAAAAAATATATATATGGAACGATAGCCAGTTGTAAATTATTTGGGAAATTGAATATGTATTTTAAAGAATAATTGTTTGTTCCAAAATTTTTATTTCTCTTTTTTATCACAGAAAAACGGATAGCGAGAATTTTTGTGTAAAGATTTTTTTTTTCCTCGACTAACTGGAAATAATTAACTGTTGAACACACTTATATAAAAAAACTCTAAAATGCATGTTATATAAATATGTCCAAATACGTAAATTAAATTATTTGTTATTTAACCTTAAAAGAAAACATAGCAGCATTTATAATAAATTTACATTTAATATAAAAAAGTCCTTAACATTTTTCTAGAACGTATTATCCAATTTATTATTCGTAAAAAGTAAAAGAAACCACACTTTACAAAGCTTTTTAAAAGATGCCCTGAGAGAGGAAGGCGAGATAATGATAATTATTTGAGACTGTAACATAAAAGGGCTCATAATGGCTTATATGTAATAAACGTTATAGTTTATTTTTTATTAGTATTAAAAATATATCTTCAATAGAGCATGAAATGTATATATACTACTATCTCTTTTATCTTGGGGATATTGCATCAAAAAAAGATTATTGTGATAGACTCCACTTTTAAATTACTCATATCGAATAGAATGTGCTAGAAAAATAACACACTTCTATGAATAGATTTTTAAAAATAATATTAACATAGGTAACACCAATTATGGTAGATTGCTTCTTATTTTGTATAAAACTATATTTTAAATAAATTTTAAATATATTTAGAGAGTTTCTTCAGGATTTCATTTTAGGAATGCTTTTAATATAAAAAAAATAATAACATATAAGACACTATTGGCACCCGTGATAAGTATTTTTGACTATCACGCCTTATTTAATAGTTTTTTAGGTTACTAAATAAAATTGAAGAACTATTATTAAGACTAAAGCCCTCAACTTGTATTTATCATGAAAAAATATTCAACCATAGACCCAAATATCACAATTATTTGTATTCATCATTCTCAAAGTGACGCCGTCGTCACCTGCGCATGCGCCGCTTACAACTTCAACATCGACGTCCTCTTCGGTATTAACTCGCACGCACCGGATATTATCCAAAGACAAACCGACCTATACAACAAACATTATTATTGTTTTATATACAAAATATTGCTATTAGAAAATGTACATTACATTATAAAATATAGTCTTTTATACATGATACCTGTAGTTCCAGTTCCTCATCATACGTTTTCTCCACGGAATAAGATTCATTATATAAAAGATTTAATTTACTTATATTTGAGCAATCTCCACAAAGCCATACTCCGTTCACAAAAGCAGGTTTTTGTTCTGTTGACAAATACGTTTAATATAGAATTAAGACGTATAGGAATTGATTCCATGATGTAGTTCAATGACGTTCAATGACGTCAGTCTATTAAAATAGAAAACAAATAATGTATTTTATTGATGTCTGCTTGACTCTACATTTAGATGAGAAATTATGTATGGTAATAGGTTATTTTTAGGGCACATAATAATAAGAATGTCTTATATTTACATAATAAAATAAAATAATATACTCTTATGAACATTTAAAGGTATCATAATAAAATTCTTTAAATCCGATATGTTATATTAAATATTTTGTAAAAGTTCTTAAATAATACTAACTTTCATCTTTTGAAACTTCCGTACTCAGGTCAGGATCATTAGGAATATATTTATCACTTAATAACATATCCAAAATACGATCTTCATCATCGTAATTTAACACATAGCCATTGACACTTGCTATTAAAACAATATTTATAATTACATTAATAACTTCCATTATATTAATATTTTTAAATACTGTGTATAACTCTAAATATTCACTGTAATAATCATTACTACAATATCAAATTAATAACCATACAACGAAAGGTTATCGGAGTTCAAAGACGGAATTATTCTCATATCCATTATACGAAGCAAAATATAACAATATAAGTTCTTGTGTATTTTTTAAGTGTATGTGTGTTGCGATGTTTTATAACTAATTTATAATCAAGGTCTCAATTATTTATATATATTTAATTAATATTATATTCAAGAGAGAATTTCAGTATAGTAAAAAAGATTTTATATATATATATCATACTGGTAACCAATTTTTTAATATATATTTTATTTTCTCACCAGCGATAAACATTTTTTATTTTAAAATCGACAAAATCCCCACACTATTTTGGATTTACATTTACATCCTTTTTCTGGTAAAAGAGATCTATACATATAATAAAATTGTCACAGATCGATTTCTGTACAAGGAAAATATTAAAAAAAATACATGATGAGGGCTTTTTTAAGAGCAAGAGAACCCAAAACAATGGTTTTTCATTTTGTCTGTTTGTTTGTATGTCTGTATGTTTGTGCAATCTCAGAAACGGTTGAACCAATTTGGATGGATTTATTTAATTTGAATCGGTTAAGAAATAAAAATGTCATGTCAATTTATATGAATACCAAGCAAATCTTTTTTTATACATGTAATAAATATGTAGAGAAGTAGTCTGAAAATAATACAAAATAAATAGCCAGGATGTGAAGGGATAACTAACAGCATTCATTTTCAGCATTTTTAAGATCGTTGTCTGTTTATCTGTTTGTCTTTTAGTTTTGTGTGCACTACTAAAAGACACAGAACAGACAGGAAAAAAAAAAATTTCAAAAATTCATTATATACAATGGTATTGCTTGCATCATTATACATAATGATGTAAGCAAGAGAACTCAAAACAATATTTTGTTCATATTGTCTGTTTGTGTGTATGTCTGTATATTAGTGCAGTAATCTAAGAAACGGATTGATCGATTAGGATGCAGTTTTCGGGAATATATTGTCATGGGTTTCACTTTAAATTTTGTTTTTATTTAACAATCGATTAATAAATAAAGAAGTTAATAATTTCTTATTGTCGCAACATTGCTGTTTGCCAGTTTGAAGGTTTATAGTTTTTACATATAATGGTAAGTACAAAGGGTAGGTTTTGTCAAAATCTACGCGTACAAAGTCGCAGGCATAGCTAGTTTGAAATATAAATATTGATGTGAAAACATAAAGGTAAATAAATAATAAAAATTTTAACAGACCTCTTATATATAATTTAATCCTTAAGAAAAATCGATATTTAACAGGAATCCATTATTATTTCGACCATTAAAAACAATCCCACTTCCTTCTACTAGTATTCTAAAATATTCTTTATGCATCGTTCTACAAATATTATTATAATATAACTTTACTTCTAGTTCGTCAAAGAAAACTTATTGTTTGTTAATTAAACATATTCTTTTACAAACAAACAATATAAAATCTTAAACTAGATTTATGTCAACTTTCTTCATCTCACTGTATATATATTTTTCATCATATTTTGTTTAGTAAAAATATTTAAAAAGGTTTATTAAACTTATTTATCTTTTTTATTTTTACCTGAATATTGTTATGTTCTCGAGGGTATATTAAAAAATAAATGTTATGTTTCATTGCTACTAATTAATTTCAGGGTTGTTATATTTCTCCAATTATATTTAATGTAGTTAATAATATTATAATAGACAAAAGTTAATAAAACACTAAAATAACGGGGTTATCTGTTTAAGTTTAACAATAAATACACAGAATCCATACTAGCTTTTCCATATTCACTTTTATTTTTATTATTATAATGAAGAAAAACAAAAAAAGGAAAAAGTTTGTACAGCGGTTGCACTCCTCCTCATTTAAAGTGCACCTCAGTAATATCAGGCTATATTAATGCAGTATATTACTCTGCTGAAGCCGGATGGATCCCTGGCCCATACAATTTATAGTTAGCTTGTACGCGGTAGAAGTGGGAGCAAGAGATATAACAATAACCTATTTAAAGACCTTGGCTTGCCTTGAACAAGCACTGGTTCATTTCTAGTACGTTTTTCAAAGGCAGAATTAGTAAGTTCTTTCCAAATTTAGGTAGGTAGGGAGAGGAATATGGATAGTGGAGGCGACCGTGAATGCGCATTAAAAAGGGGACCCTTAGACCTCCACCTGTGTCGCAAGTCCCAGGTACTGTTTGCACTTCTCTCCAAGCAACGCGATGGGCCCGGCACCTGGATGGTGAATCCATAGAATGCTAAGAAGCTTCGTCTTTATAAAGTAAAAGTTAATTATTATTATTTACATTAATAATAAATTTTATTATTTTAATGAAAATTATATCTATAAAATGTATTGTTATAATTATTTAACCATATAATAATGTGAATATTCCCCGTAGCGGCTTTTACGTAGGTACGTTTTATATAACAGTAGTATTTTTTACGAATCTCTAAAGAATGTCCTAACATTTAAACTATTGTTTGATATACGTTAAGAGTATTGCGGTAACGAGCGCAAGCGCAGCATCAAAGCGAGAGACATCATATATAGTTTTAATTACATAGAACAAAAACTTTTATTGAGAAAATCGACACATTATCCAAATTTAAACGTAAATTATTATAATTACACATAGGTTACATACCAATGTAAGGAGATCATAAATGAGGTCGACAAATAAAACTTTTAAAACACTCTCCTTATCGGTTTCTTCTACTTAAATGAGACTATATTATCCATTGCAATTTACTACTAGTAAGGTCCTAAATAGTAATATACATATAATACTTAAAAAATAGACAGAGCTTACAAAAAAAATCTTGTTGATACATCCCCTTTGAAAATCATATGTTTACAAACAAGCCTACAAATTTTAAATACAAGTATGTAGTTTCAATACTGCACATTTATGTCATATAATTAGCTTACCGTTTATAATTTACTCTTTTTGTAAAAATGTTGTGTATAGTTTCTGACGGCTTCGCTGTATTTTTTAAAATATTCATTCCAATTTATGTCAGTTGGATCACAGGGGAAGGTCTTTTTATCTTCATCACTCAATGTCCTAAAAAGTGAAATAACTCGATCTGATTTCGCTTTCCAGGAGCCACTAGCATAAAAAGTAATATCGTCATTAAAATCCATAACTTTTCTATAAAATTTAACTGATCTGAAAATAAATGATTAGTCATATTACTATACACGCATTCAATAACGTTCGGTTTATTGTTTAACAAAATGGTATATGTATGTTTAATTTAAAGATAAAACCTACATGGGTTTTTGACCTGTGAATAAGCAACTGAAGTCACTTATATGAGCCGGTGTTGATTGTATCGGTGTTATCAAGTCAAAAATATATTTTGACTTTAAGTATAATACAAATGGAAACGGCATTTTATCTGAAAAAAATTAAGTTTCATTTTAACTTTTACAATACCATTGTAAATTGTATGAATTGAAAATACACGTGGAATGTAATAAAGACATTCTTTGGCTTTTAAAAATATGCTGAGCATTTGGCATCCGGCTGTTTTATATTTTGGAGTTTCTTTTCTTGAAATATGCAACTATATAAAATTGAAGATGGAGTATTTACTGGGCACAACCACTAGGACTTTGACATCCTTGTATTTAATCAACGTTTTGTTCGACAGTATGTATGTATATGACCGTATTTGATAGTAGCTCTATAGTAAGATTATGTGACCAGAATAAGAAGATAGAATATATATTTGTTTGAATAATAAGGAGTGCTTGAAATATCTAACAGAGTATTGATATGAAGAGCGATCAGTGCTAGCAATAGCATGCGCTCTTGAGGAATATCAACAATTACGGACTTGTTTGAGGGATCAAAACATTGTATGTTTATATTTGAGATTTTACACTTACACGATTTTTTACGCTTACACGAAGCCTACACTTACACGATGATATTGATCGACAGGCAGTGATCGAATATAAGGTTTTAAATTTCATATGTCTTTTAATATTCTACTTTCACTTCTTTGTTATTTTTACAAGTTTTGGTAATCATTTATTATCGTCTTGGAATTCGAAGGACAATGTATGTCCATTATAAAATTAAAACTTCAGGAACTTTATCTTACATTTGAAATAATTATATGTTGTCAAACTCATTATCAAGAACTCTACGTCCGTAAAATGACTGTTATATTGTAACTATTTATTTTGTTTATGTATGTTGTTATGTCTATTTCTTTTAATAGTATTGTATTACAAAAAAATATTATTTAATACCAATTATTATAATCGTTATAGTACTTACTAAATTTGTTTTTGACGAAGTCTGATATAAATATTGAACTAGCTTCCGATACTTTTACTGGGTTTATAAAACTAGAAGCGCAGTTGTAAACATCAATGTCATTTGATCTGAAATTAAAAAACCTTAAAATGGTAACACACCTACATCTCGTCTGAACGTGAACACGATTGCTGCAAAAATTCGAAACGTCGGGTTAGATTTAAAATGTAAATTTAAAATTTAATTCAATATACGCGAGCTAAATCTGTAAAAAATGTTTTTTATATATATTATTTTATTTTTTATTATGATTATTTTACATTTATATAATATATTGTTACATTATATATTGTAAAATAAATACAAAACAAAGATTAGGAAATGAAATAAGAAATATACGAGAAATGCTAAATAAACTATTAAAACTATATGCATATTTTTTTTTTATAAAAAATAATTATTTAAACAGCAACATTAAAAATATGTTACAACGTTGTTATTTCTATTTAACAATATAAAATAAAACAAAATATATAGTATAATGTTCGTTTCTCTTGATATTATTTTTTTACAAGTTATTCTTATTAAAAAAAATTAGAGCCTAACATACCTATATATTTTCTCGATAATACAAAAATAGACTATTTTTCATGTTGTTTATTAAATGTTAATAATTTTAAACAATGAATGAACTAAATCCTATTTACTATATATATTGTAATCAATACGTAAAAAATACATTTATATGAATATTTTTAACTCTATTAAGAAGAAAATTCTCCTAACAATATATAGGGTTATGTGAAATCAATGGGCCACCTCTTGCAGGTAGGCTCTCTACATCAATCCTAACATAATTTAGTCAACGACTTTTTAAAATAATTAGTATTTAAAATTTCAGTTTTCCTATACGTTAACCTTTTAAGTACTTCTTACAAAATACAGAGAAATAAGTAAAAGAGGAAGCAAAAATGTTTTTGTTTAATTTTTGTGTTTTGTTTATCAAGATTTGCACTAAGTCGTACAAAAAATGTTGTTGAGATTGATGTAGAGAGGCCGCCTACAAGAGGTGGCCAATGAATTGCCAATAACCCTGTATAATATTTACAATTAGGAACAAAACTTTACCTTTTACATTTTGTGGCTGCTAAAATCATTAAATTGGCTACATAATCTACCGGTATAAAATCCCAAATGGCGTTTTTGTCAACGTTTAACGCACGAATATGTCCACTTGATATAGCGTACATTACAAATGAGTGAAGGTTCATAACATCTAGCCAACCATTGTAGGGTTCTATATGGGCACTACCAACTGAAAATATTAAAAAAAATAAAAATCTTTACTATCTTTTTCAAAATAAAATTAGCAAAGTTCTTGAAGTCTCTGCCGATGTTGTTCTCCTCCCGAGTTCAGTTAGTAGTTCTGAATTTAAGATCCGTGAATGTCAAACGAAAACAGTCAGTCTTTATAAGTACTCGTAAGAGGTTACAAGACTAAGATCTGTACATTGAAAATTTTTTAAGACAATAATGTTTAGGTTTTAAGAATTTAACAACACAGAAATAATAAATTATAAAATGTGTTAAATTGTGGAAATACTACAATTGAATATCTATGAGGATTCATTGGAATCAAAGACAAAATTTACAGAAGGTTTATATCTTATTTCTTTGGTTTTTATTATTCCGGTATGAAAACTTGAATGAACAGGGTAAACATAAGCTGATTTAAAATTATCAATTATAGATAATATATAGTAGCCTTCATACAGTGTATACTTTAAATCTTCAAAACAAAACTTACTATACTCTGAAGCAACTAACGTAGATCCTTAAGTAAGACAATTCATAGACACTGAAAATCTTTGTTAATTTTTTATAATAAATAATACTTACTCATTGATGGTCTTATTATTGCCGTGGGCAAATCATCATGATTCAAGAGAATCTCACTTTCAGAAATTGCTTTGGTAAATATATAGGTATTCAAATGATGACCTAAAATACTTTTTGGAGGTTGGTGCATGTGGCCGTATTGTTCTTGTAATTTTTTAATATCATTTAGGTCTATTGGTGGGGGATACACGACTTCTTCTATGAATTTGATATTAGGGTTGAAGGCGGCAAATATTGTCGATATATGTACAAAAGCCTGAAATGATAAAGAACGTAACAACTTTTTATTTTTTAATATGTAAATAAATAATATATAATAATAAACTTAATAAATATTACTATTGAATTATAAATCAGAAACTTGCCAATATAAGGGCGCCCCGAGCAAACAAATGCCCATACCACTAGCCTCTTACTCCTCAACTTGTCTTTCACTTTCAAACTTCCTCTGAAATAATTATTACGTGTCTCTCCATTCTGGTAATCTCACACATCTCAATATTTGCTTCTCTGTCGCATTCCATCTCCTCTCATCCATCCATTTAGTTGCTTAACACTAAGAACCGTACATCACGAAAGGCCTTATGATTTTTTTGTATACTTTTCCTTTATTATTATAAATTATACTTATAATTATATATGTGCGTATATATATTTCTAACCTGTAAATTTTTCATGCGTTTGGCAAGGGCCAAAACTTTTTGTGTACCTGCGACATTAATATTCAAAGCATTATGCAATGAGTCTCGCATATTAATTGTTGCCGCAGAATTCACTACAATAGACACCTGAAAATAAATAACATGTATTTAAAAATCTCCGTAATTACATATGGTAACAGGGCTATTTATAGCCCTGTCACGAATGTTTAAATTTTGAATAAATATGTAATGAAAACCCGTCTCCAAGCTGATAATGACGACTATATTTAGAATTCTAAATTTAGCAAAGTGGGTAGCAATGTGGTTTTTAATTATCAAAGCGACGAGACGATTTCTCAGAGGTCGTGTATTTGACTCTTGATTTACTTATTATTTTGTATTTATTTAAACTAGTAAAATTTCTTTAAAAATCTTACAAGATATTGCCATCATTCCGATAGAGACGATTTACAAATTTGTCCAGGCACGTAGCAATACGGTAGCTCATATAATAAATCAATAAGACTGTTCAAATTACCGCCGTATATTTTTTACAATTTTTTTATATATTTCAAATTATAAAAATAACTTATGTTTACACTAAATTTATATTATATTTTGGATTGAATTTAGATAGCAGTTTTTTATAGGATATAATACCTCCTCTTGCAGAAGTAGTTCATCGTCTGGATGGATTCCTAAATCTGGAGCAGAGAGGTCTCCAACTATTGGAACTAATTTGAGTAAAGCAACTGGTCTCTCTTCCTTCAATTGTTTAAAAAGCTGCGACTGCAAGAAAAAAATTTTTTTTTCAAAGTTTTATTAGTTTATTTTAGTTTAATAAATATATTATTAACAATAATTGTAATAAAAGAAGAAAATAATTGGCGTCAAAATCCAAAAGAAAGAAAAAGAATTTGAATTCCTTTTATTTTGTTTATAAATACTATAAGCAACTTACCGAGTTTTCTAACATTTGCGTAATACGTTGTTTCGCCGACTCTATTGAGCTGGCACGGACTAACATATATATTTTATCTATATCTGGGCAACTACATAATAGTTTTTGAATATAAGCCTGTAAAATTATTAAGTTAAAAATGTTATTGCTCCAGAACACTTTAAGGTCTAATAATATATATTTTTTATTTTTATTTAAAATTGGATACAATATTATTGATGTGATGTCAAGGTCAAGTACCTCGATAAGTAAATCAATAATTTTGTATCTTATATATTTTGTTATTTATTTAAAATTGGGTACAAAATTATTGATTTATTTGACCATGACAAGTAAGTTATACACAACTTTGTAACTCAAACAATACCTTTCCAAGAAATCCAGTACCTCCAGTTATGAAAATTGATTTGCCACTATAATAAGCAGCAACTGATAGTAACTCCTCTTTGACGACTGCACATGTTGGTGCCATCCTTGAAAATTTAGTAATATATTATTTACATAACTGCGTAGATAAAAATGGATGTCGCAAATTTATACAATGATTTGTATTAACTTGATAATTTATTGAAGTCATTACTTTGTTTTCTATTGATGTCTATTGTAATTTTCAGTTAATGTTCTTAGAATAAAAAATCACTTATAAAATTGTAAGATAATGTCATGTATGAGATCATGAGTGTGTTGTTTTAAAAATAGGGATTTAAGTTAAATAGTTTCTATTTCTTTGATATTATGTATATATATATATATATATATATATATATATATATATATATATATATATATATATATATACTAGCAGACCCGGCCACGCGTTGCTGTGGTTGATAAGGATTTGGATATACCTATTACATTGTAGTAAACTATTTTAGAAGTCACGGTATTAGAAAAAATTAAACAAAAATTAAAAAAGACCCCGACCGCTAAGTAAAGGAAAAATTCAAAATGCAAGTAAATTTATCAAGGCAAATAACGAAATAACAATATTTAGATATTATCGTATAGTCAAAGACCTCATTCATTAGCTCCGACAATTTTGTAAAATAGGCACTCATCAACATACGTACAAAGGTCCCCCGACGTAACGACTTCAATAAGTACATAATAATATTATTATCCTTTTTAGACTTCATCTACTATCGGGGTTTATTTATTTATTTTTTTTAATTATTTTACTTTTTTCTATGTAACGTATGTAATGTATGTAACTAAATGAACCTACGAATACACTTTTTTCTCCTATTTAGGTTTTTACTATTAATATTGTATAAAAACCTTTCGCCAGCACCAAATAAAATTTTGGGGACGACTGTTTCTATTTCGACCAAACATAGCTAAGAACTATCTCGACAAACCAAGCTTTCGATTAAAAAAATCGGGGAAATGATTCTCGGATTTTGCTCGGGCTGCCCGGCGTATCTGGGGCGGGCAAAGTATCGCCTTTTGTGTTTTTTGAGGGCAAACGACGAGTCAACGCAGCGGCACCCCGACCCACTTTAACTGTGGACTTTTGCAACATCCGGGGACTTCATTCCAACTTGAACGCCGTCCACCATCATCTAGAGACGGCGCAGCCGGCCTTGTTGTTTCTGACGGAGACGCAGATATCTCAACCTAGCGACACAGCGTACCTATCATACCCCGGGTATAAACTAGAACATCATTTTTATACCACACGCCGGGGTATCTGTGTTCGTAAGGGACGATATCTGCTATCGTCGCCTTCAGGTTTTGGAAGGTCGGGACCGGTCTGTACTCTGGCTGCGCGTGGACATGGACGACCATGTTAGAGTCTACGCGTGCCTCTACAGGTCCCATAGTGGTAATGCAGAAACGGATCAACTCTTAGGCCATGTTCAGGCGAAGATTGACGATCTGCTTTCACAGACTCCCTCCGCCGAAGTCGTAGTCCTCGGGGACTTCAATGGGCACCATACCGATTGGCTAGGGTCACGTGCCACTGACTACGCGGGGAGATCTGTGTTTGACTTTGCTCTGGCAAATGGTCTGTCCCAATTGGTAAAGACGCACACTCGTCTACCGGACGTGGACAGCCATATACCCTCTTTGTTGGATCTTCTGCTGACTACACATCCCGGAAAGTACCAAGTCACTGTCGAGGCTCCCTTAGGGTCCTCTCATCATTGCTTGGTACGGAGTGTAGTGCCCATGGAACGTCCAGCTCGCACAAGACCTGCGACTCGACGCGTTTGGCACTACAAGTCAGCGGATTGGGATGGAATGCGATCCTTTCTTGCATCCTACCCATGGGGGCCGATTTGTTTCCCTTCCAATGATCCTAGTGACTGCGCTGCGGCTGTAGCTGATGTGATACTTCAGGGCATGGAACTATTTGTACCAAGCTCTGTGATACCACTTGGTGGCAGATCGCGGCCTTGGTTCGATGCGTCTGTCAGGGCTGCAGCAGCTGACAAACGGCAGGCTTATCAGGCTTGGGCTAATGCGTTAGTCACTAAGGACCCGAACTCTAGAGTTCTGAAGAGGAAATATAATCGTGCCTCCAGATTCTTCAAACGGAAAATCGCTAGAGCTTGAACTTTTCAAGCATGTCGTCAAAATCGGGGATCAGTTGGCAAAGTACCCACCTGGCACGCGCAAGTTCTGGGCGCTTTTCAAAGCCAGTCTGGAAAACTTTTGTCGCCCATCCCTGCCGCCATTGCACACTGGGAACGACTCCTTGGCCCACACGGCAAAAGAGAAAGCCGATCTTTTGGGCACTCTTTTTGCCTCAAACTCGACTTTGGACGACCAGGGGAGGGCACCGCCTATCATCCCGCGGTGTCCGAGCTTTATGCCGGAAATAGTTTTTCGGCAAAAACTCATCCGAAAAACCCTCCTTTCCTTGGAAGTTCATAAGTCGAGTGGGCCAGATGGTATCTCTCCAGTTGTGCTACGAACATGTGCCCCTGAGTTGACACCAGTGCTAACGCGTCTATTTCGGTACTCTTACTTGAAAGGCGTAGTCCCGGTCTCATGGAAGCGTGCCCTTGTCCATCCGATCCCTAAAAAAGGCGATAGCTCGGACCCAGCTAACTACAGACCTATCGCCATTACCTCTCTTCTCTCCAAAGTAATGGAGAGCATCATCAATAAACAGCTCCTAACCTACCTCGAGGATCACCAGTTGGTCAATGACCGGCAATATGGCTTTCGTCATGGTCGATCGGCTGGTGATCTTCTGTTGTATCTTACACACCGTTGGGGAGCTGTTATTGAAAGCAAGGGAGAGGGTCTGGCAGTTAGTCTGGATATGGCGAAAGCCTTTGATCGTGTATGGCACAGGGGGCTTCTTTCGAAGCTACCTTCCTATGGGCTTCCCGAGAGTTTATGCAAGTGGATTACCAGCTTCCTCACTGGGCGGAGCATACAGGTCGTTATCGACGGTTTTTGCTCGGACCCTAAGCCCGTGAACGCTGGTGTACCCCAAGGCTGCGTGCTATCCCCAACTCTGTTCCTCCTGCACATCAATGATATGCTGGATATCTCCAACATACATTGTTATGCGGATGACAGCATTGGGGATGCGGTATATTCCGGCCGTGCAGGTCTCTCTCGGGAAAACGTCGACGAGTGCTGAAAGAAACTTGTGTCTTCTATAGAGACTTCTTTGGGACTGATCTCTGAGTGGGGTGAACTGAACCACGTAAAATTCAATCCCTTGAAGACACAAGTTTGCGCGTTTACCACTAAGAAAACCCCATTTGTCGTATCACCGTTCTTCGAGAGCACTCCCCTCATTGCCTCGCCAAGTATCCGAATACTGGGTCTCGACATTTCGAGCGATTGTCAGTTTCGTGGTCATCTGGAGAGCAAGGCCAAGTTGGCCTCGAAGAAATTGGGAGTGATTAATAGAGCGAGACAGTATTTCAAACCTGGCCAAAGACTTGCGCTCTATAAGGCGCAGGTCCGGCTACACATGGAGTACTGTTCTCATCTCTTATCCGGATCACCCCAATATCAGCTTCTACCATTTGACCGCGTACAACGGAGAGCCGTTCGGATTGTCGGGGACCCGGTGCTCTGCGAACTCTGGACTGGCTCTGGACTGGCTGGACTCTTTGGCATTGCGTAGAGACGTGGCCTCTTTGTGCGTCTTCTACCGCATTTACAACGGGGAATGTTCCGAAGAACTATTCGATCTGATGCCTGCCGCCGAATTTCATCACCGCACAGCGCGCCATCGCCTCCAATATCACCCTTACCACCTGGATGCGTGGCGATCCTCTACTGTGCGGTTTTCAAGGACATTTTTCCCTCGTTCCACTCGCTTGTGGAACGAACTCCCTTCGGTGGTATTTCCAGATCGATACGACATGGGTACCTTCAAAAAAGGCGTTTACTCCTACCAACATGGCCGGCAACACTCCTGTAAATCCTCGGATGTCGCAAGAGTTCATGGGCGGCGGTGATCACAAGTCATCTGTGACCCGCCAGCTCGTTTGCCCTCCTCTTACATAAAAAAAAAAAAAAAAAAACTATTCGGTTTTGATGCCGAATATATTCGGTTCCAGTAGATCTATTTTTTGGGTACACCATACTATACGACACTATACCGCTTTACGTTAGGCGTCTGCGATCCACTACTCGACCAACAGGGTGGTTGAAACAATAAAATTATTATTTACCAAAGAAGACGAAAACGTTAAAGCCGGTCTAAAAATTCACCGGATTGGGATTTGAAGGAGAAGGTCTTTGAACACGATTGATCAAAACCATTGTACAGTTGAGATATTTAATTTAAAATTGAATTATAAATGAGTACATTACAAATTTATAAATAAGGTATGTAGGACAGATAGTTCTAAATTTATGAAAATAATATTTATTATTTTAAATTATTAATAATTCAATTTTTAATTTAATTTTGCACTAATCGGTGCACAATATTTTTGGTTGACCCGTCTCACATAAATAGATTCAACGAAGAAGCAGATATAATTTGACTGTATTATGTTCATTATAATATGAGTTTATATATACTTCAGTCTAAGCAATACGTGGCGGGCTATTTTACACTAAAAATTAACTCATAATTTATTCTCACCATCGCGTATTGGTTACGATGTTAAATTGCATATGAAACATTTGTACTTTTAACATTACGCCATCTGTTGAACGCTAACTCAATCCAGTCAACAGATACAACGCCATCTGTCAAACTTGTTTGGATTAACAGATAATTGTCAAGAAATAATTTGCAATAAAATAATATTGCGACTTAAAATTAAGATGTAAGTTATCCTATGTTTCAGGTTGGATCAAACTGCACACGGTGTGCAAATTTGATTAAAATCGGTTAAGTAGTTTAGGAGTCCATCGCGGACAAACAACGTGACACGTAATTTATATATATTAAGATAAATATAGATACGTTTTTTCAACACCAATTTTTTGAACAGTTATGAACAGTAACAAGTAAATATTAATGTTATATATTTTTTGTATGAATTTCAATAGGGATAGTGGTTGGAGTATCCCACTATCCCGATTGAAATTCAGTACACGGCAGATTTCGATGGCTTCACGTACTTTACGCGGTACTAAAAACTTCGTAGAAAAAAAAATGTTCGGATTTATGCAGAGAGGCCGACTGCAAGAGGTGGTCAACTAATTGAGCCGAGAGTAAGTCTTAACCGTTTGGAAATCAATTTTTTGAGGCAACATCACAGGAAAAACACTTCAACTTGTTGACTGGGCTTGTTTTCCAAAAACACAGAAAAAAAATTGTTTCGTTTTAAAGATATGGTGAAAAATACTGAATCTTAGACTTAAGCTTAAATTAACCTGCGCGCGCTCGCCAATTGTTACTATTAACTAAATACTTTACATATGCTGAATTCTCTGAAAAATACATTCGTGATTACCAAAACGGAACGAAAAAAGGTAAAAAAATTAAAATATGTATTGGAAAGTTATATTTTTAGATATCAATTAGACTGAAGTATAATTAAATAGTAGAATCTAGTAAATTTTATAACATCTTTTTATTCACATTATATATGTCGGAGAAAGAGGCTTGCTCGTTGTTGATGGAGTCTTCTGGTATAGGATCTGAGGCGTAGGTCTCAGGCAATTAAACAACACAGACACAATATGACAATTCTGGTATTAAATGTAGGTAATCAAGTATCACAAATGACTTAGCAGGTATACAATTATCAGAGTTGCGTGAACCACCGGTCCCGTTGGGGGGGGGAGGGGGGTCCGAACTGTAAGACTCTCACTAATCAATTCCCCTTGACTCAATGCTCTCGAATATTTAAAATGTCTCCGGTGCCCCTCCAAACGATTCCGATCACGTGACTCGTTACGTCACGGTGTTCACACCCCACTGAGAAGTACAATGAAATGTACTGAGTACAATGAAATCAATTGAATTACTTATTATCGTTAAATTATCGTGATCTGTGATTTTTCTTTTTAATATCCTCGTACACAGCAGTCAAGTGAATAGCTTGTTCTTACAGTTATGACTGTGATTGTATACGATGGTTGAGGTTTCTGATCGAATAAAATCGAATAAAATACACTCATGTAATACATACTAAAGAAACATAATTATGTAATAATATTTAAATATAAAAAAATATATTTTTTAAATTTAATTAGTGTATATATAAACGAACTCTGTATGTAAATTCTTAGTCTGACTATAAATAAGGTTACAATTAAAAGAACACTATGGTAAATTTTTATTCTGAATTCAAATTTAATATTACGTTTTTATAATGTTTATAAGATTCATATTCAGAGTGGATATAATTTTTATGCCAATATGTTCAGGATATTAAAGTGGAGTCGAATGATAAACAAAACCAAATTGCTGTTACAGCATTACACAAAGTTAGTTTGAAGTCAACACATTTGTAAAAGTAAGCAGAATAACTAAGTTTTTGCTCAGTGTTTGAATACAACGTAGACATTATACGATTTGATGAGTGGATGAGCGTTAGCTATTAGGAAGTCTTAAACATACCTTACATATGCTGTATTCCCTGAAAAATAAAATCCTGATTACCAAAACGGAAAGAAGGTAAAAAATTAAAATGTGCATTGGTAAGTTATTTTTTTAGACATCAGTTAGACTGAAGAATAATTGAATAGTGAGAATCTAGTAAATTTTATAACACCTTTTTATTCACAATATATATTTTTCTTTTTAATATCCTTGTACACAGCAGACAAGTGAATAGCTTGTTCTTACAGTTATGATTGTGATTGTATACGATGGTCGAGGTTTCTGGTCGAAAATAAACCAATAATATACGCTTACGTAATACATACTAAAGAAACATAATAATGTGATAACATTTCATTTAATAATATTTATTTAAATATAATTAGTGTATAGTTATACAAACGAACTATGTATGTAAATTATTAGTCTGGCTATAAATAAGCTTACAATTTAATGAACGCTATCGTAATTTTTTTTTCTGAATTCAAATTTATTATTACGTTTTTTGTATGTTTATAAGATTCAAATTCAGAGTGGATATAATTTTTGCGCCAATATGTTCATGATTTTAAAGTGGAGTGGAATGATAAAGAGGACCAAATTGCTGTTATAGCATTACACAAAGTTAGTTTGAAGTCAACATATTTGTGAAAGTAAGCAGAATAACTGAGTTTGTGCTCAGTGTTTGAGTACAACGTAGACATTATACGATTTGATTAGGGAGGAGCGTTAGCTATTAGTAAGTCTCAAACATACCTGATGATAAATAATAAAAACTTTTTAAAGAAAGTCTTTTAGAATCGTATTATTACAGCAATAAATTTAAATCTATTATATATGGTTTACCTATGATTATTCAAATTCTTAATAATCTATGATGGTAAATAAAGTAAAGAACCATATTTTATTTCGGTGCCAGCAATGGAGAGATAAGGTCGTCGTCATTAAGACTCGGTGGTACAGGTTTCATATTGCCGATGTAATAAAATAATAACACTCACGCGGTTATATCCGACTTTTACATCGCTCCGAATTACAACCTTGCTTTTATAACTCACATAAATCTCTAATAACACAATTTTGTATTGGAGAAATGACCAGATTTTCCATTAAACAATTGATGGACTTTAATTAAAGAAATTACATTATCCACAACATCTAGTATAAGTTTTTTTTTCAAGAGCATTGGACTTTTACACTTTTCAAAAGTGGATCCCAGGTCTTAGATAATCCCGAACTATGTTCTCTATTAAAATTAGTATGTTTTTTAAATTTTAATAGCCTCACGAACCATTCTGGGAATGTAACGTTGTTCTTTATCGAGGATTTTAGCTTTATCAAATCTTATATAATGATTGGGCTTGTCTATAGTATGTTCACACACTGCTGACTTCGATGTACACCTATGCTTGATAACCCAGATGTGTTTCCTTACTATTTTACCGAAGCTATTCTTTGTTTGACCTGTGTATGACAAGCCACAATCGTAGTCAAGTTTATATAAACTTGACGATTATCTATATAGATACTCCAGAAAATTGTAAAGAAATATTACTTTTGATATGTCTCAAGAAAAAAGAAAGTGAGCCACACTTTCCTTCGAGGTTTGTTGATAGTTCTTATAGAAACTTTCCTTAAGATATTGCCGATTCTATCACTAATTCATTTTACATATTGTAGTAGGGTTGGTTGACGCTCAACTGTGGTTGGCTTTATGTTGTTTCTGCGACTCTGGAAAGGTATGGGCAGGTGGTTGTTGAACAAGGCATGCTTGACATGCTGCAGCTCGCCCTCTAGGTATTCAGCGTCACAGATGTGTTGTGCTCTTTGAAACAAAGATTTGCTAACGTTAGCTAACTGGCTAGGGTGGTTGTGTGATTTACCATTAAGGTACCTTACTATAGAGTTAGTGTGGATTTCCTATGAACAGTGTGTCCTAATGTTTTGTCAGAATTATTGATGATAAGAATATCTAGGAAAACTAAAGTATTATTAAAGTATTATGTAAATTCGATCTAGCAAATTTTTATAAGTTTTGCCATAGCTAGAGATGCCATAACTTATTATTGAATCTGCAAGTGACATGTATAAAAGTCTTAGAGTTTTATATACTCGTAGAAGTTTATGTTTAAGTATTCAATTTTTTTCCAAAGTAGGTCTCAGTTTACAATCAACTTCATCTATGTGAGGAGTCCAGTTTAAATGCTGGTCTATTTTTAGACCCAATGTTGATTAACAATTTCAATTGATATACATAGACGTCCATGCATACAACTATGGTCATGCGCCACAATGCTATGATGCAATGAAATTAGCTGTTTTATCACCTGCCGACTAAAAAGAGGGGTATTATAAGTTTGACCTATTGATCTGTGTATCTGTGTATCTGGGTATCTGTGTGTCTGTCTGTGGCAAATTTGCAGCCAAACGCCTTGACGAATTCAAATGCGGTTTTTTTTAATCGAAAGCTATGTTCGTCGATATGGTTCTTATCCATGTTTGATCGAAATAGAAATAGTCGTCTCCAAGATATTGATGTTTTATTGGTGCTGAGGAGAGGTTCTTACGCAATAATTAGCTGTTCCCAGCGGCTTCGCCCGCGCTATATAGGAAAAAAAGCCTTGTTATGAAGGCCAACGAGTTTTATACTTTCTTACTCAGGTAAAGTACTTTATTAGGGATAGCTGTTTCCCGCGACTGCGTCCACGTACACTGTAAAAAATATATTTATATGGCTTATGATCGTAGTTATAAAGAATCACGGGCAACAGTTAGTGATAATATAAATCCCATCATCATAGTGTTATTAGTGATTGTAAATCATTTTAACTCTAAATGTTTATATTTATTAATATTCGTATATATGAAACCTACCTATTTACCTACACCATATGAAAAAGTCTTGAATCATCTTACTTAATACATTTATAATTTATTACATTGTCGAAACTTTCATGCGGATCCTCATTTTATTAAATATAATATTTCTCGTATTAAATATAACCTCTGTACATCAAAGGTATAATGTAGGATTCTAAAGGTAAAAAAAATATTTTATTAAATCGGTCCAGTAGTTTCGGAACCTATTCAATTCAAACAAATAAACAAATCTTTCCTCTTTATAATATTAGTAATGATGATGATGATTATAAAATATAACCAATGTTTATCAAGGATAATGTAGGATTCTAATAATAAAAGATTTTTTTATATCAGTCCAACACTGCGTTCCTCTTTATAATATTAGGATAGATTAATAGAAATACTTAAACAATTGAAAATTTTGTGTGTCTGTAGGTTCATTTAGTACAATTCAGAAACCAGTAACCTAACTTTAAAAAGCAGGAAAAAAAATAAAATGATAATTTAAAAAATCCACGATACAAAAAAACCTCTTAAAAGAATAAAAAAATATTATTATGTACTTGTCGGCGCACTCGTACTTCAAACGTCAAATGCCAATGTCATGTCATGTCATAACGAACACCGAGCACTGGGGAGGCGGCCATATTGAAAACTAGACAATTGACTTACGAACGTCGTGAAGAGCGCACGCAACCACGTGCTCGGTGGACGTTAATTAAATCCAGCTACATCTTATTAAATTTTGATTCTATTATAATTGTTTTAAGTGATTCGTGGAAGATTAAAAGTGATTATTATATTGTCGCTTATATTTTATTGAAACAGTCTCCAACCCGATAATCCACGCCTACCCTCAATATGGAAAATATTACCGATGATAATAGCGCTGATTATGGCCAGAAGACTTTATACTTATAAACATACTTATGTACTTATGTACATAAACTTAATTTTCAAATAATTTATATTAAGGCCAACAATTTTATATATTTGATTTATATAATAAGATTTATTTAATAATATACTTTTAATTTTAGAATTAACACTCAGAAAAGGAAGTTTTAAGATATCTTGTGCGACCTAATTATACATATATGCGTACACTGAAGCCCATGAAGGGTTTGTTAACTTTTTCAAGTCGAAATTTAGGCGTTACAAGTTTATTTTAATTCCTTGTAAGATATTTTGAAAGAGGGGACGGCGCGAACGCAGTCCCTAACAAAAATTACGCGTCCGAGTTATTCACATTATTAATAATCACAGAAGCCAACCGCCCCGCGGTGCAATGGAAGGTCCTCGCTCTGGGGGAACCGCCTGCATGATCACGGTATCCCCTATGCCAGGTAAGTATCAATGAAATCTGTTGAGGATAAAGCCGTAAGCTGCTCGGTGGATAATGATCCGTCTCTTAATTCCGTCTCTAAAAATATCAAATATATCCATCTCTAAAAATATCAATTATATTTATCAAATTTATCAAACACGCCGCATTAGTGTAATATTACATAGGCCGCAATCTTCCTAGGTAGATACGCAACTTTTTTTCTAATCCGCTTTACAGTACCAGAGATAAGCTTTCAATTGTGAAAACAAACTAGTCAAATGTTTGAAAATATCTTTACACATCTGTGTAGCCATGTTGAGCTTATTTAAATTTAAATAAATATAGAGTGAAAAATAAACTGACACGGGCAGATCCGAACCCGCGATTTCTAGGAAACCATCTCGTTGATTTACATCTTTTCCCGTGAATCGTTGATTTAGGGTTTAGTCATTCTAAATATATGAGAATTTTTCATATTACATTACCATAATAAAGATTTGGATATGTAATAGAATTTTATAAATTTTGCTTTCGTAGTAGTTAAAGTTGACTATTCTTATAGTCAAGTACTAAAACAGTTACATACTAAGACAGTCTATACAGTATATCTTGATGTAAAGTCAATGTGTACAGACAGTCAGATTTAACTCCGGAGTGGCAGAGAATTAAAGATGGCAACGGAAAATGGTATTTAGTAATGGTCTAACAAGAGACCGTCGATCTGCACAATTGTATACAGCCAGACTGCTAATTTGAGTATTTAAAAAAAATAAAGGAAATTTAGTGTGTACATTTCTTACATACACTTTATGAATAGTTTTACAGAACAGATCTTTGAAAGTTGTGTGGCTGGTGTATATTTCTTTGTGTTGTACAAAATACATGATATTTCAACTTTTTTTTGCATTAATAGAACGTGGTTATTATTTCAGGTTTTAGTTAAACTATTTTTGTAAAACCAACCAAAAATGGTTTTTAATACTGATTGCACGTTCGCATGAAAAAGGCACTTGTCAGCTGCCAACGAACGAATGTCGAAAAATTTCTGTAAAATAAAAGTTTACAAGGATCCTTTGGTTTTAACAAAACATTTTTAAATGTTCCATAATAAATTGTTTAAATTATAAAAATATATTAATATTGCATATTCGTGAAACAATTTTTAATGTAATAATGATGTTAATTTAGTTTAAGCTTAAGCTTCTTGAAGACTTAATTGAATAAGATATTACTTACGTACTTACCATTCAGAAAGCCTTGCGAAAAATAGTTTTTGTGTTGAAACGCTGGCGAGTTCTAAATTATTTAGGAAATTTATTATTTAAGAGGAAAAATTTGTTGGTAAGAATTGTATTTCCCTCTACTTTTAACCAGTATTACTTTCCTTTATTTTTTACCAGTATAAAAAATCAATCAACCATAAATAAAAAATATCTATCGGGAATATTTTTGTGAATGATTTTCGTTTTTTTTGTACAACTGGAACATAAATTGTTGAAACAACTTACATAAATGAACTTTAACATGAATGTGTATAATATATTTAATTATGTATTATATTATGTCATTATATTTGTATGTTTACATATATTTAAATTTGTATTCTGTACTCTGTATTCTCTATCTTCATTCCCACCAGTATAACGTAGTCTGGAAGAGATCGCTATTTAGCGATAAGACAGCCTTGTTGTATTACCAATACCTTATTTAGAGTTTATTTGTTACGTTTATGTATATGGTGTGCAATAAAGAGTATTATTATTATTATTATTCTTGTAGTATTTTTTTTATATATAACATACTTACAACCAACTATATATTACATCTATTTATTTTCTTACCAGAGATAAACATTTTTATTATATAATCCAACGAGTTCTCAAACTATCCTGCATTCATATTTACATATTTTTCTGGGAAAGTAACATATTTGAAATATATTTATTATGATGTGAAAACATAAAGGTAAATAATTAATAAAATTTTAATAGAAAAAAAAATACTATATGTAGTTTGCTTTTAAAAAAACCCGATGTTTAATAGGTATTCATTATTAATTTAACAATTGGAAACAATCCCACATCCTCCTAATGGTATCATTAAATATTCTTCATGCATCGTCACTTGTTCTAGAAATATTATTTTAAGTTCATAACATCTAGTTTATGAAACTAAAACTTATTATTTATTAATGGGACATTCTTTTTTTAAATTTCAAGACAGCTTATGTGTAGGTATGTTTTATATTCGAATAGTATTTTAATGCATCTCTTTAAAGAATGCTCTTTACATAACATTAAGTCACATATGTAAGGAGACTATAAATGAAGTCGACAAATATTTTTTTTAAAACATCGTCATTACAATATCGCCCATTGCAATTTATTGGAAATAAAGTCCTTTTTGACGCAAACTTCGGTCCTCAGTTTCGGGAATTTGACAGTAATAAGTAATTTGGCATGCTGATAAAGCGATGGATATCAATACTTGACCAATCCTGAAGAAAGTCTCAATCGAGCTAATATTTTCCTTTCTAATGAAGGCGGCGAATATTGGAAAATCTTAGTTGTATATGTCAAGACATGATTCGGATCGTTGTATTGTTTTATTCTGATGACTTTGTAGTATAACTTTTTAGTACTCATTTTTTTTACTAATTTTTTATTTTTACTCATTCTCATTATGCTTTTACTAATTTTTTACCAGAACCATTTCCATTTTTTTGACATTTATATGTTCAGATAAAAAAATATTATTACCTACCTTACTTTAAAAAATCGTGATAACCACTATACAGAAAATATGCTAAAAAATTATAATAAAAATATGTACATATTAGTGTTGTTATTTTTTGTGCTCCAATTAGACTGAAATATAATTAAATACATATTTTTTTATAATATCCGCTTACACTGGAGATACTCGAATAGATTGTTGTTATAGTTAGGACTGATTGCTACAGATGGTCTAGTTTTTGGTGAGATAGAATTAAAAAAATACACGTTATGCATGTTTAATAAACATAATTAATTAACCGTCCATAACATAATTAACCGCCCTGTTGGTCGAGTGGTTAGCGCAGACGCCTAACGTATAGCGACGCAATGGGGCTCGGGTTCGATTCCCGACAGAGACAGACATTTATGTGATGAACATAGATGTCGGTGTTTCTGGGTTTGGTTGTTTATTAAATATATTCTCAGTATTTATATGTGTATTTCTATGTATTTGTATCGATGTCTAACACCCTTAACACAAGCAAAATAATTTGCTTACTTAGGGGTTAGATCAATGTGTTTAATTTGTCCTGATATTATTATTATTATTATAATGATGTAATAACATATCTTTGACTAGAATAGCTATATAAGTGAATTTTACACTGCAAACAATGTTAATTCTTAGTCTGACTGAATTCATGTTTAATGTTAAAGTTTTGGTGTGTCATTCTAATTTCAATATTCAGTGTGTTTTTATTTTTGCACCAATAGCTGTTAATTAAGTTTAAAAATAATAAACACATTGAACTGAATTGCTAAACATACAGAACTGAATTGCTCGAATAACAATAGACAAAGTTGTTTTGGAATCATGTTGGAGAAATTATTTTTGTAAGCAACCAGAATAGTTGAATTTGTGTTTGATGCTCAGCTCAGAGTAAAACGTAGACATTATTCGATTTGATGTATGGAGGAGTGTTAGCTATCGAATAGGGATTCAGTCATAATTGCATTTGTGTATATTTATACGTGCATAGAATTAATTAATAAGTCTTTAACTTAATTATAAATAATAAATAACGATCATAGTCGTATAGGATTGTACTCTTACAGCAATAAATTTAAACCTATAATTTGTTTACTTATTTTGATCCAAATTGTTAATTATATTCTATGATGTTGAATAAATTATAATAAGTAAAGCAAAGTATGGTGTAAATATGTATTAACTTTAATGTAAGAACTGTATGTTTTAATGAACAATTAAATAGTCTATCCTGTTATGATATATTTGTTTTATGTTTTTGTTATGTGAACTAGTATATCATTATATTTTATTACATTTAAGATTACGCAATGAACATAATTTATCTGTGTTATATGCTGATTATACAAAAAATATAAAACAAAGTAGTTACGATTATAAGGAGTACACATAATTGAAGGTGAAAATGGTAATTTAATGACTTCCACATCACATTTGTTATAATTACGCTCAAAGAATAACAAAACTAACATTTTTTTTTGTCGTCAGAATACTGTTTTAAAGACGTGAGAAAAATAAAAAGCTTCAGAATATTAACAATAATAAAATATCATGCTAGGAATAAACTAAAATTATATTACCATTTTTCATTCTCAACTCGAATGAACATTATCTCATGGAGCATAAAAAGGTACTTCGTGAGAATGAAAATATAGTTTTGTGGCGGAGTAATCAAGTGTTAATTTTGCAAGCCTTCGTCAGACCTTCGTTCTAAAGCAGAATTCAAAGACCGATATATTAAAAAATAGATATTCGATTGGTTTTCAATAGAAATATAGTATATATACTATAGTATAAGGTAACAATAAATATATTAGTGGGATCGGACTTATCATTGATGAAAAATTATATTATAAGCGCATAATACCTACATCCTAGTTTAGTTGTGTTATTTTTTTTTAATATGTCGATTAGCTACAGAACAAATACATATATATTTTAATTATAATTTTTATATGTATTTTACAATGGTAGGTATTTTAAACGTAACTGCTTCGGACGTAGACACCGCTTTAAATTGATGTAACCGCCGCGCTGCGGTTTCGACAAGGTTTGTTGTTTACTGTTTAGAATATTTAACTGAATAAAGCGAGTTTCTACTCCACCATTTATTAAAATTAACACAAAATATATTTATAAAATGTATGTCAATAATTTTATCAATAATTATAGTATATTATAAAAAAAAGTAAAAAGAAAAAAAAACTGTCGTATATATTTATGAGATCCGCCAGTAAAAGTTTAATTTATCTTGATATTTTATTTTTATCTTCATATTTTAATGAAAGATAGTTCGGTACAGAGATTCGCACTCTCGACCTCTGGGAAATTATGAGGATACGGTAGCTCAATTAGCAGAGCGACGGGAGGTTTCCCAGAGGTCGTGAGCTCGAGTCCTTGCGATTTATTTTTCAATAATTGAAATTGAATTGAAATAACAATGATTTGTGTGTAGGAAAAAAGGCGTCTTGTATTTCAAACAAACAAACTATAATAATTATAAAATTAAAAAAAGGAATGTTTTCTTTTCTTGATTTACACATTTAATGTAGAAACACTAATTGTTATCCGCGACTCCATCACCAGTTAAAATATAACAAAAAATCATTTTAAGTTATAAATTTTAACAAATTTTATTGCATTTTATAAAAAGTTGTCACTTATAAAAATCATCTTATGTGATATGGATTAGATAAAAACCTAGCACCAGACAATGTTCGTGTTTTTTTGTGAAAACGACAGAAATCTCTTAAGTAGGTATAAAGTATTGTAAATGTTGAAAAAGGCGATAACCCATATCCATTCTAAACTTTATCCAAATAAGTTCAGTAGTTTTAGCTTTATGCGTGTTATAAGTTGAATCTGTGTATCTGTGTGTCTGTCTGTGGTAACGTAGCACTCAAATGCATGGACGAATTTGGATGCGATTTTTTATCAAAAGCTTGGTTCGTCGAGATGGTTCTCAGCTTTTTTTGGTCGAACTAAAGGCTGTCGTCTCCAATATATGAAACTTTTACTGGTGCTAGTGAAAGTTATAATACAATATTGATAATAAAAACCTAAACAAGTAAAATTAGTTTTTCCGTAGGTTTAATTAGTACAACATACAAAAAGTAAAATAAATCTATATTTAAAAAACCCGAAAATCCTATTGAAGTCGTTGCTTTGAAGAACCGCTAAATAAAGAAAGAATTCAAAATGTAAGTAAGTTACCAAAGCAAATAACGATACCAATATCAAATCGTATACTGTAAGTCCTCATTCATTAGCTACGAAAATTTTGTAAAATAGACCCCAACGTTAACGTACGTACAACGGTCCCCTGGCGCAACGCCTTCTTATTTTTGTATTGGGGTTTTTTAATTTTTAATTTATTTTTTTGTAGATCCTTTATGTATAATATATTTCAAAATAAATTAATGGATATTTTAAAATATATAAATACACGTATGTTTTAATAACTGGTTTGTATTAATACCACATCTATATTTTATTCCCATTATCAAGCTCTTCCACGACGCAATAACAAAAGCATCCAAAATTCAATTTTATAAAACATCTGCTACTGATAGAATAGGATGAAGAGCATTAATTTAGAATTTACTCATTCGAAATGAATGAGGTTTTTGCATATTAAGTAGGAAGTACATTTTCATCAGAAAGATTTGGATGTGTATGCAAAATTTACAATATGGTATTTTGTGCTGGTTAAAGTTAACTATTCTTGTAGTCTAATATTGAAACAGTTAAATACTAAGATAGGTTAATCGGTGTATCTTGTAGTATAGTCCTGCTGTGAGCAAGCAATCAGAAATAACTTCGAAGTGGCAAAGTATTAAGGATTACGACGGATATCTGTTTTAAGTATGTATTAGTCTAAAGAGGAACCGTCGCTCGCAAATTCCGTCCATCTTGTAATTTAAATATTTTCATGCATAAATATTTTATAATACAGTCTTTACATATTTACTTGCAAATAGTGTTCCAGGAAGTTTAGCAATCAATTAAATTAAGCATTTGTTGTCAAGCAATTAAGGTTGTCTGTAAGAGATTGCTTTAGCAATAAGACCGCCTTTGCACCATTTTTGTGTAGCTTATTTTTAACCTATTTTTGTGTTGTGTGTGCAATAAAGATTTTCTATCTATCTATATATTGTCTGTGATTTAAGTGAATATAGTATTTATTATTATAATATAATAATAGTACATAATGTATTTGTTTGTACAAATCTAAATCTCAAATTAATCCGTAGAAAATTTATTATGATAATACAAGCAAATGACTAAGCAAGCAAAAAAAACACATTCGTTACAAAATATTATGAGTTAATTATAAATATTTTAACAAGATTGTTTACGAAAATATATGTGTTAATTTTTTTTCGATGTTAATGTGTTTAAAGTTTGTCTTATTAGGTACATATTTACAAACTAATTAATTTGTAAATGTTTTTGTTAGCTGGTTAAAAAAAATCATTGCGTACGTTTATTAAATTCATTTTATTTTTAGTTTAACAACAAAACAGGTCTCAGGGATATTTGGTGCTGGTGTATCTTCCTTTGTTTTTGTACAAAATACACGTTATTTTCCACTTTTTACTTTAATCGAATTTTGTTAGTTTTTTAGGTAACAAAAATGGTTTTCATAAAACCTTTTTAAATTACTGATTGCACGTTCGCATTTAAAATGCACTTGTCAGCTGTCAACGAACGAATTTCGAAAAGATTTTGTAAAGCAAAGTTTTGCAAGGACTCTTTGGTTTTTACAACACCTTTTTATGAATCAATATAAATTGTTGAAATTTCAGAAATATACCATTACAAAATATAACATATTTGTGAAGTAATTTATAATGTTCAGAGGTTAAGCTGAAGTTTCTTGAATACTAAATTGAATTAAATATTACTTACCTAGGCCATCCAGAAAGCTTTGTAAAAAAATGTCCGGAACCCTGGTGAGTTCTAAATTATCGGAGAAATTGATTAATTTAAAGAAAAATTGTTTGTTCCAAATTTTAATTTTTATTTCTTGTCACAGAAAAATGGACATCTATAGGGAATATTTTTGTGTAAAGATTTTTATTTTTTTCCTAAACCATCTGGAAATAATGAACTGTTTAACAAACGCTCATAAATAAACTCTAATATATCTAAATCGTTAATGAAACTATTCACTATGTAAGCTTAAAAAAATATAGCAGTATTTGTAATAAAATTTACATCATTTAATATAAGATTTTCCTACGCTGTATTATCCAATTTATTATATGTAAAAAATATATATAAACATTAGGTAAGATCTGAAATCATTAGGTTTTAATGGATGTCAAGTAGGTACCGTGTACCTCGAAATTTAGCTTCAAAAAATGATTTTTTCCAACAAAACATTAACAAATTTCAAGGTAAATTAAAAAAAACAAATGCAAAGATGAAATCCAAAAATAGATACCAAAAATAGATCCAAACTATGGCAAATAATATTATCAAACATGATTTTTGCCTTACGAGAAAAAACCTAACCTTACACCTCATGATATCCAAATTCAAAGTACAATCGTTTCCTTTATAATTCCATATAATTTATGTATGTTGGACTTTATTCGTTATCGAATTCGCCATTCTTAATCTTCAAGCAATTCAGTTTACGTGTGATATTTATCAAATTAAAATTGAGCGGCAACAAACTCTTACTTCAACTTTGAGTATCAATTTAGGGCAAATTTAAAATAAACGTTTAAACCTTTGAATTATTTTTATTTCGGTTCGTTTCTGTTTGCCAATACCAGTAAATAGTCATCATGGAATCGCTAAACGCTGGTTACCATTATGTGTCCGTAGGCGATGCGTTCATTAAATTGGATTCGAAAAACGATTTTGGAAACACGCGAATCAAATACAGTTATGATTTGGAATGGTATTATTTAAAATTGAGTAAATTCTTTACTTGAAAGCATAAATTAATATGTTATAGGCATGAAATATTATTATTGCCATCGACTATTTTCTAACAGGTACGTGTCTTTGTAAGATTGTATTTATTGATGATAAAGAAGAAAATTTCGGAGTATGAAGGATTAGTTATCTCTTTTAGAGATCTCTTCCTATTACCTTTTTAAGTTATCAAAGCTTGAGATTTTAGAGGATTAACAAGAAGGCCATACTCTTTGGCCAATTCTTTAATGCTGTGGAGGTCACAATTAATTATTTTACATTATAGTTTGACGACATAAAAACACATCTTGACCGTCTGCGTAAAAGTGATTGAAATCTTATTCCCACTATTAGTACAAATAATATTTTTACAGAAAGTATGGCAAATCTTTGAAATGATAGAACGAGTTTAGTTGATGAAGTTTATTCTACAAAAAATGCTTTAAAAATAATATAAAGTGTGTGCGAAGACTATTTAATTTTTATACCATATAGATACTCTGCATGAATAAAAACTTTAGTCACATTTATTTATTTTAATTGTTATAAATTCTAATTATTTTAGTTACATATTATAAAATACAATTAGTGTCTTTTTTGTTTTAAATGTAATCAAAAAAATCAGAGGATCTTTGGGGTATGTCAATAAAATTTGTTAGCTTAATAATTAATACTGTTACAAGACATTTAGCATACATATTTAATGTTAGTATCGAGCACGGGACCTTTCCTGATATTTTAAAATACAGTAAAATTATACTAATATATAAAACAGGTAGTATAAAAAGGATCTTGGCAATTTTAGGCCTGTAGAGATCTTTCTTGTATTTAGGTTCACAAAAGGACGTTCAACCATAGATGCAGGAGCTAAACTACTACAGCATATTTACAAAGCAAAGCTCGGGAGGACTATAATGATGCAATAGGAGTATTCTGCGATCTTTCCAAAGCATTTAATTGTGTATGTGATAAAACAATACTTCTCAAATTAAAGCATTATGGTATAAATGATGTAGGCTGAACTTTCTAGAATCTTACTTGCAAAACAGAACCTGCTACCTGTTGAACTTTCTAGAATCAGAAAGTTCAAATAAATGATGATCTTCAGGATCTGCTGTAAGGACGAGAGTAGCACAAGGTTCAATACTAGGCCCTTTTAGTAGTAGTAGTGTATCAGAGTAACAAACGTCCATATACATATTCACAAACTTTCGCATTTATAATATTAGTGGGATTTAAAAAGATGATAATTGGATGTTGTGTAGTAAAAAAACATTATTTTTAATGAATTTTAAAATATGAATAAGCTAAAGAAACAAATTATCTAACGACTCCCTAAATTACACCAGTACCCCAAAATTTTCTCGGTCCCTTACCGCCTCCCTCTAGGCTTCCAGCGCCCACAAAGGGGCGTTTTTGTCCACTTTGGGAAGGACTGCATTATACGAAGCACAATATAACAATAATAGTTTTTGTGTATTTTGTAAGTGTGTTTTGCGATGTTTTACTAATTTATAATCAAGGTTTCAATTATATTTTGAATAAATTTTCTGATAAAAGAAATTTGAAATTTAACTTGATGTGAAAACATTCAGGTAAATAAATAATAAATTTTTAACAGACCTCCTATAGACAATTTCATCTTTAAGAAAAAAACGACAATTTATAAAAAAAATCTCACATCCTCCTAATGGTATCTATCATAAAATATTCTTGATTTATTGTCACTTGTTCCACAAATATTATTACATAATTTTACTTCTAGTCCAAGAAACAAAAACTTATTATATTTTAATTAAACATATTTCTTTTAACCACAAATAATATAAAATCTTTAACCAAATTTACGTCAACTTTCTTCATCTCATAACTGTATATATATTTTTCATCATATATTGTTTAGTACTTATTTATCTTTTTTATTTTTACTTTAATATTGTATGTTCTCGAGGGTATGTTATAAAAAAACGTTTCATTGCTACTAGTATTATAATAAAGTAAAAGTTAGAACATCAATAATAAATATTATTATTTTAATGAAAAATATATCTTTAAAGTGTATCATTATAATCATTTAACCATATAATAAAGGGGAATTGCACCATAGCAACTTAAATGTAGGTATGTTCTATATTATAGTAGGATTTTATACGAATATCTATTTAAACTATTGTTTGATGTACGTAAACGGGCGTAAGCGCTATATCAAATCGAAACAGTCCATAATATAAAGTTTTAATTACATATAAAAAAAACTTTTATCAAGAAAATCGAAGTATAATTCAAATTTAAACGTATATTTTTACAAACACACAGATATGTAAGAAGACCATAAATGAAGTCGACAAAAAGAACTTCTAAAACACCCTCATTATCGGTTTCTTCTACTTACATGAGAAAAAATCATTCATTGCAATTTACTGCAAGTAAGGTCCTAAATAGTAATATACATATAATACATACTTACAAAGTAAACAGAACTTACAAAAAATCTTGTTGGTACATCCCTTTTACAAAAACACATGTTTAGAGATAAGCTTACAATTTTTATTACAATATGTACTTTCAATACTGTACATTTATGTCTTATAGTTAGTATTCTGTTTACAATTTACTCTTTTTGTAAAAATGTTGTGTATAGTTTCTGACGGCTTCGCTGTATTTTTTAAAATAATCATTCCAATTTATGTCAGTTGGATCACAGGGGAAGGTCTTTTTATCTTCGTCACTCAAGGTCCTAAAAAGTGAAATAACTCGATCTGATCTCGCTTTCCAAGAGCCACTACCATAAAAAGTAATGTCGTCATTAAATTCCATAACTTTTCTATATAATTTAACTGAGCTGAAAATAAATGATTATAAGTCATACTACTATACATACATAATGCTCGGTGTATTAATTATAATTAACAAAGGGTATAAAAATATGTTTAAATTATCGATAATACGTACTTGGGTTTTCGACCTGTGAATATACAACTTAAGTCACTTATATGAGCTGGTGTTGATTGTACTATAGGTGTTAACAAGTCAAAGAGATTTTTTGACTTTAAGTATAAGACAAATGGTAACGGCATTCTATCTTTTTTTTTTTTTTTTTTTATACAAAACTAGGTTAATGCTTGACTACATTCCACCAGATGGAAAGTGAAATGTAGTCTTAGGTGGTAAAGCGCATTAACCTAGCAGCCTATTCACTCTCCTCTTGAAGACACCCACATTATATTTTGCCGGAAATACCGACGCAGGCAGATTGTTCCAGTCCTTCGCTGTACGCACTAAAAAAGATGAAGCATAGCGCTTCGTTCGGACAGGTGGAGTGTCCACAACGTAAGGATGGATACCCGCCGTGCGTCGGGACGTCCGGCAAAGGAACGGGGATGGGGGAATTCGGTCGTGCAATTCCTGCGCACACTCACCAAAATGTATCCTATAGAATACTGAGAGGCTAGCAATTCTACGCCTATGTTCAAGGCTGTGGAGTTTGGCGTCAACCAATTTAGGGTCGCCAATAAGCCTCTTTGCTCGCCTCTCAATTGAGTCCAGAACTGCAAGATGAGTCTTTGCGGCACCAGCAAATATGTGGCCACAGTACTCTACACACGACCGGATCTGTGCTTTGTATAATACAAGAAGCTGTCCCGGTGTAAAGTACTGTCGCACCTTCGCAAGAACGGCAAGCTTTCCTGCAGCTGCTCTTGCTCTGGACTCAATGTACCGACCAAAGTTGAGGTTCGAAGAGATCTCAAAGCCTAACAACTGAAGCCAGTCACTGTATTCCAAGGATACATTCTGGAAAGTAGGAGCCAAGGTGAAGGGGCTCCTTTTGGCGGTGAACAAACACGTCTGCGTTTTGGTGGCGTTGAATTTGACAAGATTGGCATTGCCCCATGCGGAGACTGCCCGAAGTTTGTCATTCAAACGTTGCACCATGGCTTCTCTTTCAGATTGTACTTCATCTCTACTAGCCCGAGAACTTGGCAGATATCTTTCTACAACTGTGCTGTCGTCTGCATACCCATAGATACCGGGCTTCAGCAGATCGTTAATGTGCAGCAGAAAAAGAGTTGCAGAAAGAACGGACCCCTGAGGTACTCCCGCATTTATTGTCAAGGGTTCCGAAGAACACCCGTCGACAACAACACGGAAAGATCTCTGGCTCAAAAAGTCCGTTATCCAGCCAATCAGACCAGGAGATATACCGTACGCTGAAAGCTTGCTTAAAAGGCTCACATGCCAGACCCTGTCAAAAGCCTTCGAGACGTCCAGAGAGACGGCGACCGCTTCTCCGTTCCTCTCGATGGCTTCGCCTAAAATGTGTGTTGCGTTAGCTAGAAGGTCCCCAGTGGACCTATTTCGGCGAAATCCGTACTGTCGGTCACTGAGGAGATCGTTACCTTCTACGTACGCTAGAAGCCGCGAGTTCAATACACGCTCCATAATCTTGCAGAGTATGGAGGTGATTGAAATGGGCCTATAATTGGCAGGATCGGCACGGCTGCCTTTTTTGGGCACGGGTTGCACGTTGGCAAGCTTCCAGGATTCCGGCACTTTTCCAGTCTTGAAAGAGAGGCGATACAGACGTGTCAATACAGGAGACAACTCACCTGCGCATGTTTTGAGCAGAATGGCTGGTATACCATCAGGACCACTGGCTTTATTCACATCTAAACGACACAATGTTCTCCATACCTCTTTGTTCGTGATGCGGATTTCAGGCATCGAAATACCGCAGTGAGGAAGATGTTCTGGAGAAGCATTGCCAGTGTCTAGATGCGAATTCTCAGCAAACAGAGAAGCAAATACATTCGCTTTCTCTGTTGCTGTGTGGGCCAGAGATCCATCAGGCTTCAGCAGAGCAGGCAGTGAGGGTTGGCAGAAGTTCGACTCGATCGCTTTCGCAAGAGACCAGAAAGCTCGACTGCCAGTTGGTCTGACAGAGAGCTTTTCGCCATTCTTAACGATCCGATCAAGACGAGCCTTCCGCAATGCCTTTTTATAGGACTTGGCAGCTTGGTTAAAGGCTCTCTTCTTTGTACTTACATCCGGAGTTTTGCGGCTTCGAGCATCAGCCCAAATGAGGTATGCCGAATGTTTTCGGTCATGTGCATGACGACATTCGGCATTAAACCATGGGCGAGCTTTGCCACCGATGGGTACGGTAGCAAAAGGAATAAAATACTCCATTGCCTGATGCACCACATCGGTTATAGCATCCGCGCAACTCGACGGATCCAAAGAAGAGAAGCAGACCTGCCGCCAAGGATAAGACGCAAAAAAGTGCCGCATCTCATCCCAATCTGCTGACTTGTATTTCCATACTCGCCTAACACCATGTGGTTCGAAAGCTGGTGGGGAATATGTAAATACAGATTTCACCAGACAGTGATCGGAGGTTCCCAAGGGGGAGGTGACCTCAACACGATACCTGTCCGGATCAGTTGTCAGCAGAAGGTCCAGGCAATTGGCTGTATGGCCTACCACATCTGGTACCCTTGTCGCTTGCCTTACCAGCTGAAAGAGGTCCAAGGACAACGCAAAGTTCCGCGCTTCTCTTCCAGCATGGTCGGTTTTCTGGTACGGGAACAGCCAGTCTTGATGACAAGCATTAAAGTCCCCCAGAAAAACAAGCTGCGCTGAAGGGTACTGATGCAAAGCCATATCAGCAGCCTCACCGAGATACTCAAATAATCTAGTTGTCTCCTGGTCACCGCTGTGCGAACGGTAGACACAGGAATACAGGATTTTTTCGTTTCCTGTGTCCACTAAAACCCATAGGGAAGAAAAAGTGGGGTCTTCAAGGTGACGGAGACGCTGAACACAGAGGTCGTTCCGCGCGTACACACTGACTCCGGCCCGTGAGCGAAAGTTGTGCTCTAACGAGTAACCGGGATAATCCAAGTATGCAGCGCTCAAAGGACATTGTATCTGCGTCTCCGTCAAAAAGAGCAAGTGCGGCTGCTCTGTCTCCAGGTGGTGGTGGACAGCTAAAAGATTTGAGTGCAAACCCCTGATATTAGTGAGGTGCACTTTATATGAGGAGGAGTGCAACCGCTGTGTAACCTTGTTCCTTTTTCTTGACTTTTTCATAAAAAAAAATAAATATAAAAGTGAATAGGGATGGGAAATGGCAGTTGAACGAGACGGTACGTATCGAACCCGACGTCGAAATTGGTGATGTCTTGCCACTGGGAGGCTAGTCTGGAGACTGCGGGGACGCCCGAACCCCCCCAGGGATCGCCATCGGGCCTCCTCGTCTGGTCGCCAACCAGCACGATGGAGCCACCCTGGGATTTTTCACAGCTGGCGGGGCAGCCTTTCGTGGTTGGCTATCCCACTAATTGGGCCCCCAACTATCTGCGGGCGGCCAGCGGAAAGCCGTCGCTTCGGATCCCGCTACCCTCCTCGACTAGACACCCGACAAAACAAACACCAACCCGACGTCAGACCGGTTCGCCAACGCACCGCAACTGTTCAGACCCATTTCCCATAAACGGCTTCATCGAGCAACGTGCCGGAACACGACTAGGTCGCTTTGCGGCACGACTCTGCCCGATGGGTGGTAACTTTGCCGGCGACCGGATGTTATGGTCTACCACCAAGAAAATCTGAAAATCTGAAAAAATAAAGTTTCATTTTAATTTTAACAATACACCTATACCCTACACCTATGTAAATTGAAAATACACGTTGAATGTGATAAGTACATTCGTTCGTTTTATTAAAATGCTGAGCCTTTGGCATCCAGCTGTTTTATCTTTTCTAGAAATATGCAAACCTATAAAATAAATGTAGTCTTAACTGGGCAACAGCAGTGGAACCTCGGTATCCTTAAATTTAATCAACTTTTACTTTCGACAGCACGTATGTGTATGACAGTATTCGATATAGCTTCATATAGGGCGATGTAGCCAGAAATTGTTTGAATAATAAGGACTGATCGGCAAAGTATTGACATGCAGATTGATCAGTGTTAGTAATAGCATGCCTCCTTGAGGGATAACAGCATTCACGGACTTTTTTACCGAATCAAAACCGTTTCTTTGATTTTTTGAGATTTTTTACAAAGTTTATACCTAGAAGATGTTATTGATAGTTGCGTATATAATATTCGTTTTTTTACTCACTAATATTGTTACTGACGAAATCTGACATAAATATTGAAATAGCGTCCGATAGTTTTACTGGGTTTATAAAACTAGAAGCGCAGTTGTAAACGTCAATATCATTTGATCTGAAAAAGAAATGTGAAATTCTTATTGGAAAATTACTTGTACGCTTCAGAATGTGTAAAGTGACAACAATAAAAAAAAATATAAGAGATATTAATATACATGAACATGTTTTGCAAAAAAAGCCAAAAGCGTAATATCCTCTACGATATCTTCACTGTGCAGAATTATATTAGATATCTATAATCAATATTACTTAACATTTATATAACATAGTAACAAAATGAAAAATAATACCAAACAAATAAAAAAAAATCAATTAAAAATAAAAAAAACCCGATACAAAAACATGTCTAAAAGGATAAAAATAATATTATTATATACCTATTGAAGTCGTTGCGTCGGGGGACCAATGTATGTACTTTGATCATTGTGTCTATTTGTGTCTATTTTACAAAATTTTCGGAGCTAATGCATGAGAACTTAGACTATACGATTTCATATTATTATTTCGTTATTTGCGTTGGTAACTTACTTGCGTTTTGAATTCTTACTTTATTTAGCGGTCCCCCGACGCCACGACTTCAGTAAGTACCTTACAATATTATTCTTATCCTTTTTAGATGTATCTTAGTATCGGAGTTTTTTTTTATTTTATTTTCTTTTCCGTTTTTCAAAATATTTTTTGTCTATGTTTTACTAATTTAACCTACGAAAATACTAGATTCACTTGTTTAGATTTTTACTAACAATATTGTATAAAAATCTCACGTGTCACCAGTACCAATAAAAGCTCCATATCTTGGAAACGACTGCTTCTATTTCGACCAATAGCTAAGAACTATCACGACAACAAACAAGCTTTCAATTTAAAAAAAACCGCATCAAATCGGTCCACGCGTTTGGTTGCTACGATGCCACACACAGATACACCGTTACACAGGTCAAACTTATAACACCAGAGGGGTGTTATAAGTTTGAGTTTTTGGTTTGGGGGTTAAAAATAAGATAAAAAATATAACAGAAATATACAAGAACTAAATAAACTATTAATAAACTATTGAAACTATATATATTCAGGGAAAGTACTTTACCTTTTACATTTTGTGGCTGCTAAAATCATCAAATTGGCTACATAATCTACTGGTATAAAATCCCATATGGCGTTTTTGTCCATGTTTAATACACGAACATGTCCACTTGATATAGCATACATTACAAATGAGTGAAGGTTCATAACATCTAGCCAACCATTGTAAGGTTGTATGTGAGCACTACCTACTGAAAATATGGCAAAACTGTACTATTTAAAAAAAATAGAAAATTACTATAAATATATATGTATAGTAGTAGCTTTCATACAGTGTATACTTTAAATCAAAACAAAACTTACTATACTCTGAAGCAACTAACGTAGCTCCGTAAGTAAAAAAATTCATAGACACTGAAAATCTTTGTTATCCTGTATAATAAATAATACTTACTCATTGATGGTCTTATAATTGCCGTGGGTAAATCACCATGATTCATGAGAATCTCACTTTCAGAAATTGCTTTGGTAAATGTATAGGTATTCAAATGATGACCTAAAATACTTTTTGGAGGTTGTTGCATGTGGCCGTATTGTTCTTGTATTATTTTTATATCGTTAAGGTTTATTGGTGGGGGATACACGAATTCTTCTATGATTTTTTTATTAGGATCGAAGGTGCAAAATGTTGTAGAGATATGTATAATAGCCTGAAATCATAAAGAAAGCAACGCCTATTAAAAATACAATAATTATTATGATACAGTGTAACAAAAAATACCATAGAATTAAAATCAGAAACTCGTCAATGTTTTTTAAAGTGTCGAAAATGTAACAAAGTCCCTGTCAACACATTATTTGTAGGTCATTAGTAAAACTGTAGTCACTTAACTGCAACTCGTATAAGGTCCGACTCAACCAATATATTTCCTCCTTAGAATTCGTGAGAGAGCCGGAAGCAAAATCAAATGTAAGTTAGTTATAATCCAGGAAAGGTTAACAGGCTAAGTTATTAGCAATAACTGGATATAAAAATAAATTGAATTTTATGAGCGTTTTGTAATTGTTAATTGTAGGCAAGTATAAGGATTTCGGGAGTTGTAGAGAATAAAGTATTATTTACTGTTTAGTGTCTTTACTTCTTAGTAATAAGTTATATTCATTATTTAAATGTCGAATAATATTTAAAGGAAATTAATAAAATAAATCACTCAAAAAGAGGGGTGTTATAAGCTTGACCTGTAGATCTGTGTATGTGTGTCTGTCTGTGGCAATGTAGCAGCCAAACGCGTGGACGGATTTGATTGCGGTTTTTTTTTATCGAAATTCTACTTCGTCGAGATCGTTCTTAGCTATATTTGGTCGAAATAAAAACAGTCCTCTCCAAGATATTGATCGTTTTATTGGTGTGGGTGAAAGCTTTTAATGCAATATTGATAGAAATACTTAAGCAAGTGAAAATTATATTTAATTAATTTATATGTCGTAGGTTCATTTAGTACAATAATGAAACCAGTAACATAACTTTTAAAATCAAGTAAAAAATCTTTGAAAGGCAGAAACCGATTATTAAAAGAAGAAGTGGAAACCCAAGTTACCAAGGCAAATAAAGATATTACGATATAGAATCGTACAGTCTAAGCCCTTGTTACTTCGTAAAATAACCATCGTCAACGTACGTATAACGGTCCCCCGACGCAACGACTTTAAAAAGTTCAAAATAATATTATTTTTATTATTTTTTGAGGTTTTTTGTATCGGGGGTTTTTTTAATTTTTAATTAAATTTTTACTTCATCTTTGTTGCTTTACTCTTTACCCACTATATATGGGGCTTCCACGATATGTTCTTTTAGTTCCTTCTTGCTAATTGGACGTCATATCAACCGTTATTCATCTTTCACTTATGTTGTCTTTCACACAATCCATCAATCTTTTCTTTGGTCTTACTCGACCCACGTAGTTTAGTCATGGTACTGTGGTACTGTTCTTCTTGTTCCATGAATGTCATTCCTTCGCATAACATGCCCAACTATTAAATAAAAACGGTTTCCTTCACCGCCTTAGTTCCCATTAAGTAGCGCCACGCCACGGAATTGCTTTCTCACTCAGCCTAACGCCCTGACTGAACCTCCCCATTTGAGTGTTCCCATACCAGGCTAATCTTTTACTCCTCAGTTTGTCTTTCACTTCCAAACTTCCTCTGCCATAATTATTCCGTATCTCATTCATTTAGTTCTCCCACACTCAGAACCATACATTACGAAAGGCATTATGATTTTTTGTACACTTTTCCTTTATTATTATAAATTATACTTATA